>OX637352.1:9523862-9558619 GCA_951799405.1 Agapetus fuscipes | reverse complement strand
GTATGTGTCGGCGCTGCGCGACGTGGCGCTGATCCGCCTGGTGAGGCAGGTGGCGCAGTGCTACCAGAGCATCCGCTTTGCCCGCCTGCTGGAGCTCTCTGTGTTTGCTGATCCCTTCCACCTGGAGAGGCTGCTGGTGGACTGCGTGCGCCACAACGACATGCAGATCAGGATAGACCACGCCAACAAGTAAGCTCGGCATCTTATCATAAAAGTAATCATGTACGGCAGACTCCCTACATTTCAGAGACTCTAGGAGTCTATGACATTTGTTGTAGTGCCGCAGAGGTGTTGATGATATGGCAGATGATGTCCTGATCTGGTTGTAGAACCGTTAACTGCATAGTGTTGCGTTGTGTTGTCGTTGTTTTGAGACACTGAAAGGAAATGGCGATTGATATTGGATTGGAATAGGGCAAGGTTAAATTGGGGTGGAAACACAGATACCGGTAACTCGTTCCACAAACAGGCAGTTAAGGAATGAGTCTTGAAAACACCGAGTTGTCATAGTTTTGATATAGACTGCAAATGGGTGGATGTGAGCCGTTCTACGAGTTGCTCTTGTTGTGACATGAGGTATAAGTGAGGATATTTCGTCAGAACAGACACCATTATAGTACTTATAGAAGAGACCGATCATTCCAACTTTCCTTCTGTGCTCAGGAGAATGTAGGTTGGCTGTGAGAGTAGGGTCGTCTTGTTTGTATTAATTTTGGTCTATCTCAAATGATTAAACGTTCGTAAAGATGATTTTTCTGGAGACGCTTTTATGATCTAGTTTATCTCTGCAAAGGAAACAGTGTTGAGATTTCATAAACTGTCTATAATCTATAATCTATAATCTAAGTTGCAAGGATATATTCATTTAAAGCTCTCAGATGTAAGCCCACAAACCAACAAGTGTAGTTCGCGCTTACAAATGCTGAATGTGTACTTACAAATAAAATCCAAACCTCAAATGAACATAAGCCCCACAACTTTTGCCGACCTTCCCTGAAACAGGGGTAACATTGGCAAAGTGAACCATTTTTTACAGTTTGGGTGGTCAGCCTCATACCAACCTATAAGTCAAGGAATATGAATAAAAAATTACATTTAAATATATAAAAGAACAAAACCTTACAAAGAAATCTATACAAAAAAAGTCAGAAATTTCCTATGCAAAAAATGTAGCAAATTAATACACCAACATTAGAAATCACCATTGCAGATTAGCCGCCACTTCTTTCTGTCAGTTTGCGATTATCGCGAGGAAGGGGGATGGACGCATTGAAAATAAATGAGTGAGGGAGATAACATGTTGACAAAGAAATGAGTCACGGAACCACCAAGCTCTCATAGTTTCGTTTACATGGAGTAATGTATAAAACTCATGATTAATTTTCCATTATTCCAGATGCATCCACTTTGGCGTGGAGCTCTCCGAGGCGTCCCGCGAGTCTGTCCCCGAGGGCCCCTTCCTGCAGGAGATGCCGTCAGAGCAGGTGCGCGGGCAGCTGATCCGCATGGCCGCCGTGCTGGGCCGGGCCGCGGCCGCCGTGCGCCCCGAGGGCCGGCGCGTGGACCGCGACCGTCAGCGCACGCTGGCCGTGCAGCACTACCACGAGAACAAAGTGCGCGAGCACCAGCGCGTGCTGCAGCGCCACAAGATCATCGAGGACCGCAAGGAGTTCATTGAGAGGCTGAATACGGTGCGCGAGGAGGAGGAACAGAGGTAATGTACCGTGTTGTCTTCGAGGATGATTCATAATTTGCCTTGTTAACATTAATATAATGTTATAATTAAAACCCTACAAAATCTAATTAATATAATGCTTTGTCTACATTACAAAGGGTCACTGGCCCCTAAGATTTGTGTATCTAATAATAATAATAATATTATGTCTATTTGTAGAACACAATGTTTTTTTCGTAATCACAATATTATGAGGCAGTGCAGTAAATACGTCACTGGGGATTTTTTACTTCCTGAGGCATTAAAACAACTTGTATTCCACTGGGTTTTGATATAAACAATTGGATAGGAGATTTGGTTTGTATCTTTGTAGATATTGAATATCACATGGAAGAGTTGGGTGGCTGGATTACTGCAGAAAATCGCTGCAACTTTAGGGGTTAAATTGAATGTATGCAACGGGCTTGGAACTCAATTTTACTATTTTGTTCACTTTTTGACTTGTGGCACTCTAGATCTGGGGATATGATGTGTATGATGATCATGATCAGGGAAGGACACTTCAGTGCATTTCGGAACTTTCCATGGTCCTCTAGCTCTCTCAAATGACGAGGTAGGTGGCTCCAGGTCAGAGGACCAACAACTTCAAATGCGCAAGAAGCAAGGAGAACATGCTCAAATGTGTGATGATGTGTTGTGTAGGCGGCAGGAGGAGATAGCCCGTCAGCAGCAGCTGGTGGAGCAGATGCGGCTGGAGACGGAGCGCGAGGAGAGGGAGAAGCGGCGCCAGCAGAGCGAGATACAGCTCATCAGGGACCGCCATCTCAAAGAGAAGATGCAGCAGATCAAGCTCACGCCGCACGGACAGAAACTGCTCAAGAAGCTCGACGAGGAGGTAACTTACTGTTCTCCATTTGTGTTCACTTCTTGTAGACCAAGCGAAGATAACCACAGAAGCGATGGAGAGGTGGATTTGTAGAAAATTCAACAAAACATGATGGGTTGAAAGAAATTGGGAAATCCAGAAAGTATTTTGAGACTTATGAAGAGAAGCAAATGCTCACTAATTTTGGGGGCAGTGCTTTCCAGATTGTGGGAACAATAGAGTGGAACAGCCTGCCACAGCAGAATAGCGCTTCTGGGCAGAATGAAAAAGGGGGATGATGAAAGCGCACCTTTTTGTAATGTCTGTGACATACACAGGCACAAAGTATCTAGAATATGAAATATAATATTTTAGGACCAAGGCTTGAATCAGATGATATGCTTTGTAAAAAGTATATACAATTCATACATCTGAATTTTATTTTGAAAATTAGGCTCTTATTACTTTTCTTCACCATGTACTGCAAGTGATGATGTGTATGTTTCCAGGATAAGAAAAACATTGACGCCGACACAATCGCACAAAAGGAGGCCGAGGAATTGATGAAGGAGCGCCGTGAGCTGCAGGCGAGGCTGAAGTCTCAGGAGAAGAGGGTAAATGCACTGCTCTCTCTACCCTATAATATGCTCTGTGTTTGACAAGTTTTCTGACAGACTTCAATGGAACATTTTTGTGTTGTTTTCCAGCTTTATGGCAGTAAGACATGTGATTTTTATGACCAGTTGTTTGTTTTAAAGCTTTTGAATAGCATGACGTCCACATGTGAAATGAAATAGATAATATTGTGACGTCAAGTTGATGTCGTTTACTCAAGTTGACATCGTCGTTAACTCAAGTTGACATTGTTAACTCAAGTTGGCATTGTCATTAACTCGAGTTGACAATAGTAATAGGAACATTTTCTGAATAATAGTGATAATACTGAAATTGACAATACCCGGCCTGAGAGTTCTTCATGTCCCATAATTTTGTTGTAAATTGTTGTTGTGTTGTGGCTGCAGATTGACTACTTTGAGCGTGCCAAGCGCATTGAGGAGATCCCGCTGCTGCAGAAGAGCCTGGAGGACAAGCGGGTGGAGGACAAGGCCTTCTGGGAGCAGCAGGAGCAGGAGCGCATCGAGCAACTCAAAGGTATTATTACTCCATCATCATGATTCCTCCTAATCCTTATCCATTTCATGCTCATATACCTCTCATGCTCCTCCTCATATCCTCAAAATGCTTCTAATTTTCTAAATGAATCTAATCTAATTTAAGTTGCAGAGATATGCAACTTTGGGAATTCACGCAGATTCATTCACTATTTTATTACTTTTTTCCTATTTCTTTGACTTATAGGTTGGTATGCGGCTGACCACCCATACTGTAAAAAGATGGTTCACTTTGCCAATGTCACCCCTGTTTCAGGGAAGGTCGGCAAGAGTAGCAGGGGCATGCCCATTTGAGATTAGGGTTTTTATATCGTAAGTCCACATGCGGCATGTTTAAGTGCGAACTTGTACGTGTCTGCTTGTGAAAACGCATATAATGTGAATCTTTAATGTTACATATCTTTACAACTTAGATTAGATATTGCCTACCTATTAGGTGCATGCGCCTGTATGGGATGCACACCCCTGCTGTTATAGTACCTATAGAAGAGGCTGAGCATTAACATGAATGTTTCCCGTTGTGTTGCAGAGGTGCGCAAGGTTGAGCTGGAGACGGCCGGGCGGCTCAAGCGCATGTCCGTGCACCGCGAGGAGTTTGTGAAGCGCCTCACCACGGACAGGCGAGCGGAGCACTCAGCGCGCGTGCATGCCCACGAGGAGCGCATGCGCGTGGAGCGTGAACGTCGCCTGGCCCAGAGACAGGTGGAGAGGGTGCGCCAGAGGAAGACCGATGTGAGGATAATGCTGTTTCTTAATTCTATTCATTGTAATTTCTGTTGAAGAAGCAACCGTGACTTATAGAGATTTTTTCATTTTTCTTTAGTTATTGCTCAGCGATAATATTGAAAATTACTCAACATATTTCTATTGGGTGATGCAATCAATCAATAATATCATAGCATTCATTTATGTTTGTGAATATTAAAAAAAAACTGAAGTTATTGTTGCAAACTGACAATAGGGTAATTGCAGTGGTAGGGAAAATGGTTGAAAATATTATGGTTGTGTAGAGTACATTTCAAGGAGCACAACCATATTTTTTTAAGTAGTAAAAATAAAGATATTGATAATTTTGAAAAAAAAATGCGGAGAATTTGAATCCCGCCAAAACGCAGCGCGGCCGGCTTAGCGACTACCTGGGCCCGTCGATACCTACCCTCCGAAGATCCATCGACGCCATATCCGCCTAAAAAAATGACCTGTTTTACCGGAAATCGAAAATACGCTAATTTTAAAGAGCTATACAGTATACGATATACAGTCCGGCTTTATGGCCGGTAGAGGCTGTGTTGATCAGATTTTTACTCTACGACAACTTGTTGAAAAACAATTGTCGGTGAGGCGGAAGCTGTTCACGGCCTTTGTAGATCTGGAAAAGGCTTTTGACTCAGTAGACAGAGGTATGTTATGGGATGTTTTGAAAGCATACGGAGTGAATGGGGCTCTCCTAGGTGCGGTGCATGCAAACTATGAAAATAGTACAGCATGTGTTCGTATTGATGATGAGTATAGTGAATGGTTTGAAGTTTTTAAGGGTGTAAGGCAAGGATGTGTGATGAGCCCATGGCTATTTAACATAGTCATGGACAAGTGTGTTCGAGATGCTAGACTTGATGATTGTGGATTAATGATAGGAGAGAGCAAAGTGAGTGTTCTACTGTATGCGGATGATGCTGTTCTTGTATCGGACTCGGCAGTAGAATTGCAAACGATGCTCTCTAGATTGAACGAAGCTCTGCTAGGTAATTATTTGAAATTGAATGCAAGTAAGACGAAAGTTTTGATTTTTGAAAGAAATGAAGAAAATACGAACTACGAATTTAGAATAAACGGAATGAATGTTGATGTGGTAAATGAGTTTGTATACTTGGGAAGTAAGTTTGAGAAAGATGGAAGAATGACAGGTGAACTTGAAAGAAGAGTAATGAAGGGCAGGTGTGTACTGGGTGCCACAGCTTGTATCGCCAAAAATCAAAACATTTCTAAAAATGCTCGATTGGCGGTACGCAGTGGCATACTTTTACCCACCTTGATGTATGGAAGCGAGGCCTGGACGGTGAATGAAAGTGAAATTAGTAAAGTCCATACTGTTGAAATGGACTTTCTAAGAAGTATGATTGGGAAAAAACGGAGTGATAGGGTGAGGAATGATTTTGTAAGAAAAGAATGTGGTGCAAAAGAAAGTGTGAAAGTGAAGATTAAAAGAAGTTTGTTAAGATGGTTTGGGCATATGGAGAGAATGAATGAGGAAAGACTGACGAAGAAAGTATATGTTGGTAGAATAGATGGATGTCGTGGTAGAGGAAGACCGAGAAAGGTATGGATGGACCAAATATCCGAAATTGCGAATGAATGGAATATCCAGAGTCATAATAAAAGAAGAGCTTGTATGAAGAAGGTTATGACTCTGGAGGAAATGAAAGAAGTATGCAAGGATAGAAAGAAATGGCGGTTGATCTGTGATGTTGGCGGCTAGGGTTTGTTAAAGTGAATTTGGTTTTATGATTTAGTTTTTATGTCCATGTATATATTGTTATTTTTATTCTTTGATTTTAAAAAATGTAATTTGTCATGTATGTTCCTTGACTTATAGGTTGTTATGCGGCTGACCACCCATAATATAAAAATTGGTTCACTTTGCCAATGTCACCCCTGTTTCAGGGAAGGACGGCAAGAGTTGCAAGGCTTATGTTCATTTGAGATTGGGTTTTTATATTGTAGGTCCACATGCGGCATGTGTTAGCGCGAAATTATACATATCTGCTTGTGGGAATGCATTTAGTATAAATCTTAAATGATATATATCTTTGCAGCTTAGATTAGATTAGATTAGATTATAATTTTAACACTAAGCCAGATATTTTTTTTATTAGATGCATTTTTAAAAATGTAGTCTTATCATTTTATGAAATAAAAAAAAATTAAATAACCCTATTTATAATGTTTACTAAGTACGCATTCCTAACAAAAAAATATGGTTTTGTTTACAAAGCAATGCTTCCCTAGTTGTAATTATCCAGGTTACTGCTGGCATACCTGCTCAATCACAATGATATTATGTGTCTATTTTTAGAATACGATGTTTTTTTTCCGAATCAAAATAGATAATTTATTGTAGTCAATACAGAACTGATGACATCCTATCAAATTTTGAAAAACGGGACTTTTGCAGCTGCACCACGTGCCCATTGCCACACTAGAGGTTAAGCGTTTAAAACCCTGTAATAAATAGATGGTTAATGTGTGTGTGTGTGTATTTGTTGCAGTGGTACTGCGAGAAGGAAGCGGCTGCGCAGCGCAAGGCGGAGGAGGCCCAGCGTATGAAGGAGGAGGAGGAGCGGCGCGTCAAGGAGGAGCAGGAGCGCGTACAGGCCGAGAAGGACCGCCTGGAGAGAGAGGCCAGGGAGGCCGCAGACAAGTAAGCCTCACGTCACAATTAATTTAAAAAATAAAGCCACAATTCAAAACATCCTACCATGTCACTTTGAATATTGGTTATCCATTTAACCTTTTCGCTTCTGAATATTCTGGCTACATTAATACCCCCAGTGTGGAATACTTTTTCTAGCACATTTTAAAAATATTTATTGTTTTCTACCTTTATTTATTGACGACACTTGTGAACAAACTATGTGCACAGTCACATGTATTAGTTATTCAAGAACAACAATAACAAAAGTTTAGCACATTTCACTTGCTGACTTTTGAATTCTTTAACACAGATGTCAGCAATAAGTTCAAAGTTGGATGACGTCTATGATTGACAGCCGCACTGTATGCAAGTTTGCACTTGATGTCTATGCTTGCCACCCGCAGTTGAATGGGTAATATTATCATTTATTTTTGCAGGGAAAAAATGGAAGCTCTCGAGCGTCAAGCCGCCATTAGACGCGCGCGTGAAGAGGAGATTGAGCGCAAGCGCAACGCTGACCGCGAGAAGGACCGTGAAGCCGCCGCGGGAGGAGGGGGGGGCAGCAGCTGGCGCCGCGGAGCCGCCCCACCAGCCAAGGAGGAGGCCCCGGCGGCTGCTGTTACTGCTGCTGCGGAAACCGCTGAAGCTCCCAGCACTTGGAGGAGGGGAGATCCCCCAGTTGCAGCAGCTGCTCCTGCTGAGAAGAAACCAGAGCCGTGGAGACCATGTTTGTTAAACTTTTGATCTATGGATATTTAATTTTACCCAAGTATGTCAGTTGAACTGTAATGCTGGCGGCTAGGGATAGGGTTTCTCAAGTTTTCCAATTTTTTTTGTAAATTTTAAATTAGAATTTGGTATTTTGTATTTGATTTTAATGATTATCCATTTGTTTATGTTTTAAATGTTATTTGTTGTATATATTCCTTGACTTATAGGTTGGTACGCGGCTGAACACCCATGCTGTGGTTCACTTTGCCCATGTCACCCCTGTTTCAGGGAAGGTTGGCAAGAGTTGCAGGGTGTATGTCCATTTGAGATTTGGTTTTTGTATTGTGTTTCACATGCGGCATGCGCAAGCGCAAATTTGTACGTGTCTGCTTGTGAGAATGCTTGTAATGTGAATCCCCAATGTTACATATCTTTGCAACTTAGATTAGATTTGATCTAGATAGGTCTCCTGATGTTGATAACCATATTTTTGAATAGGTAAGCATCAGTAATGGTGAATTGGGAAACGCATGGTAAATAATCAATTTAACCCCTCTACCTTCAGGTTACTTTCCGTGAAGTAGGCAAAAAATAATCATGAATTGAAACCACAATTTAACGACTTTTGAAGAGTATTTATGAAAAATTACAAAACTTCAAAAAAATAAACGAATGCTTAGCCTGTCCTTGAGGAAATACTTGTCTAGACTTGTAATGACGTGGCTTTAGAACTCATCTTTGCAATTTAGATTATAGATTAGAGATACCTACTTATCTTTTTATGATTGCATTGTAAAGTGTCAGTCTAGTGAGTGGCGGATCAACATGAAGTTGTTTTTTGTTATTGTTCAAAGCAGTTCGACAGCGCGGCGGTGAGGATCGTGAGCCAGCTCGCGATCGTGACCTTGGACGCGACCGCGACCGGGAAATTGGACGTGACCGCGACAGAGACATTGGCCGCGATCGAGACCGTGATCGCGAAATTCCCAGGGAGAGGGACCGCGATGGAGGTCGTGTCAGGGACCGTGACGACAAAGACGGTCCTCCCACTGACAAACCCGCTGCCTGGCGCAGTGAACGACCACCAGCTGAAGGGTGAGAGACCAGAAAACTAAGATTTAAACCCTTTAACTCTTAGATGTATGGATATGTATAAATTGATAGAGGCTTAGAAATATGTGGAGGCAACTCTGTTATTAAAAAAGTACATAATAGGGTAATTGCAGTGGTGGGGAATACGGTTGACGATACTACAAATTGTGTAGAGTTCCTTTCAAGGATCACAATTTTTTTACATCGTAAAAATAAAGATTTCATTGATAATTTTCTAAAATGAAGTGCCGAGAATTTGAGTCCCGCTAAAACACAGCGCGGTCGGCTAGCCAAAGCGTGACGTTGATGGATCCGCCAGGCTACGTGGGCCCGTCGGTGCATTTGTATGAAATACATTATATCCAAAGATCCATAGACGTCACATCCACCTAGATCAGTGTTTCCCAACCGTCCTAATGCCGTGCCCCACCGAAGTCTTTTCAAAAGTCATATGCCCCACCGGACTCTTCATAAATAAAACAACAGCTAATTTTTAAAACATGAATTATATATAACATATATAATGTTTATTCATCTTTATTTATAATTATAATTCATAGTTATATTGCAAATATAATATAATTTTTGAAACAAAATAAAACAAAACAAAAAAACAAAACTGAAATTATTACAAAACAAATTGAAAATGTAATGTAAAAACACTCACATCTTGACACATAATCCATTCTTCAATTTTTAATTAATGCTTGCTGCAAAGAAATTTAATGTCTGGATTTAATTTAGTCAATTTCAGTCTTAGGTCCCCTCTGTTAGTTATATCCATTCGATTTCTTTTTTTACTAAGTAAATCGCTTATGGCGCTAAAACCACATTCCACCAAATAAGATGATGGAAAGGGTAATAATAAATTTCTGGCATGTAAAGTAATATTAGGATACTTTGTGTTAGTTTCTTCGCACATCCATAACATCATTCCTTTTAAATTAAATAAATTTGTCATTGAATCATCATTTTGCATTTCTGAAAGTTCTTCTTGATACAGTGGTTCCTTTGAAATATCTATCAGCAATGGTTGTGTCAACCAAGCTGGAAAATTTATTTCTTTTAAATCAGCAAATCTTTCTTTAAAATCATTTAATAATGTTTGCAGGTGGTCTAAAATAACAGTTTTAGCATTATCAGTCACTGCACATTTTTGGAGCCAGTAAAATTTTTCAAAATTGTGGTTACAAATATTTGTTTTAGATAATTCAATAAAAGTAGTGAATCCAAATATCTTTGCTTTTGCATCAATAAGTGTTTTATTAGATCCTTGTAGTTGGCTATTCAAAATATTTAACTTTTCAAATATATCAGTTAAATAGCTTACAAATGCTTTACCGTCGACTGTCATCAAAAACTTCATATCAGGTCGGTTGCTTAAAAAATCACTAAGGACATCAAATAATTCCATAAATCTTTTTAAGGAATTTCCTTTTGAAAGCCATCTTACTTCAGTGTGAAGTAACAACCTAACGTGGTCCGCATTTTGTTCTTTACAAAATAACTTAAAGAGACGCTCACATTTGGCATTCGTTTTAATTGTATTAATACACTTAATAACACAGTATAGTACTTCATTTAGAACAGGTGAAATATGTTTAGCCACCAAGTTCTCCCTGTGAATGACACAATGGACCAAAGTCATTTCTGGATTCTCATCTTTCATTAATTTCAAGCAACCATTTTTCTTGCCCATCATATTGGGGGCACCATCTGCAGCACAAGATATTATATTTTTCATTGGTATATTTTTAGAATCTAAATATTCTTTTAGCTTACTAAATATATCTTTGGAGGTGGTGGTGCTTTCTAATAATTTGCAGAATAACATTTCTTCAGCAAATTCTCCTTCATCAATATATCTTACGTAAGCTATCAACACGGCTTCACTGTCTCTCAAAGTTGATTCATCTATTTGTAGTGAAAATTTTCTTGTTTTCAGCTTTTCAACAAGTTGTATTTCAACGTTTTCACTCAATTGATCTATTCTTCTGCAAACAGTAGTGTTGCTTAGTGGCATAGCCTTCACGAGTTTATCATCTTGTTGTAAAACTGTTTTAAGAAATGCTGATATTGATGGCTTGATTAGATCCTCTCCTATAGTATGGTTTTTTCCACATTTAGCGATGAGTAATGAAATTTGGTAACTAGCCTCAAGACTACGATCAACTATTTCAGTTTGTGCAGAAAATAGATTTGTTAATGTTGGTCGTTTTTCAAATTTTTCCTTAAGATTTCGAAAAATATTTATATTTGAATTAACAAATGCATGATGTTTCACCTTCAAATGTGCTTCAAGTCGGCCTCGTTTCATAGTTTCATTCGTAAAGGATTTCTCACACAGAAGACAAAAAGGTAGGCATTCGTCGTGTGCAGCAGGTATGAATCCAAATTTTAAAAATTCCGCTGAGTACTGACGTTTTTTTATTTTTGATTTTGGTTGATCACTCATTTTGTAATGGGCTAAAAGAGATAAATAATAAGAAAATGCTGATTTTTAAGGGTCAATAATAACTACGTAAATATAAAACAATAACATTTACTCTAGAGACGTCCAGGGTATGTGTTTTGCGATAGGAAACAGAGCTCAGTCACACGTCTATTCAATTGAAATAACAGTCGAACTACGATGTATTGACAGTCAGCGTTGCCATCTTTGTTTTTAAGCCGTAGCGTTGCCTTCGAGATTTTTAAATTGCCAGTATGCACAGTATTGCCAGAATGCAAAAATGAAATTGCGGATAGGTATATTTAAGTCGTGAATTTGCATATACGTTTTATACATTTATAAATGGAATATTTGATATTTTTCGACGTGCCCCACCTCTGAGGCGTGATGCCCCACCGTACGCCCCACCGTGGGAAACACTGAGTCCTAGATAATAAATGTCCTGTTTTACCGGAAATCAAAAATGCGCAAATTTTAAAGAGCTATAATTTAAAAAGTACGCCTGATATTTATATATTTTTAAACGCAGATACATTTTAAAAAATGTAGTCTTATCATTCTATTAAATAAATGAAAAATTCAAATTACCCTATTGAGTAAGAAGAAGTTCACAGCAATGTTTCGCTTATATTTACTATGAATACCACCACCATTTGCAGCATGGAAATGAAGGACAATAGAGACACTCCAACTCTGTTACCATCCACCACGGGTGGCCAGAGCTTCTGCAGATGTGCCTCCACTTCATCCTATTTATTCATTTCTCTTGAAGTTCCTTCATATCACCTTTTTAGTGCATTTTCACGTTTTACATTTGCATACAGGTTTCTTCAAACTGGAGGGAAAGATTGAATGAAAAACAATGGCAGTGAAAGACAACATTCTCAAGAAAATCATAATTTTATTTGTTTTCTAGATATTCCTACTGATTGTTTTACTAAGTGCACCAGATATTTTTTACTCATTTGTACATTTTTGTCTTCATGCGTTTACTAACTGGTTGCGTTTTGGCAATCAGCCGAAGCTTTGGATTCAGATCAGATGACCGCGACCGGCGTGATGATCGTGACAGACGCGACGATCGCGACAGACGTGGCGGCGATGATCGTGAGCGGCGTGGTGATGATCGGGAGAGACGTGACGATCGAGACAGACGAGGCGACGACAGGGACAAAGACCGTTATCCCGATCGCTTTGCTGGTCGCCGTGACGAACGACGCGATGATAAAGACAGACCGAGCATCGGAAGCAGCTGGAGAAGAGGAGACGACAGCTCCCCACCACCAACAGTGAGTATAACAATCATCTGACTTATTGTGCTACAACGTAAAGTCAAACGTAGCATTTAAAGAAATCCCTGATTATCAGGAATCCTTATATTTCAAGGCCATTATAAAGGAATATTACATAATAATGGTTCACTTTTTGGATGTAAGGAATCTGTACCACAATTCTGTGTTACTATTGTTTCCTTGTGGTATTGAAGTGATCATCTGCCTCCAGCTCTCCTGCCATCTCTTCGCTGGTCTTTCGGATTCTTCCCGGCTTCTCTCTGGCAAAACAGGATTCATGAATTAATATTTTCACAATTTTTTATTAAAAAAATACTAACATTTTCTGTCCTCAAATTATCTTGAGGTAGAATTATACCTGATCATCCCTAGTATTTTTTTCTAGAAAGTAAACAGTGTTATAAGAAAAGAACTCGTTATTTGTTTATAACCTTTTCTAATAAATTGAATTGGCAGCGTTGATACACAAATCATTAAAAATCTAATTCATGTTTATTAATGTTATGTGTGTCATACTTAACAGGAGCGCAGTGGAGGCTGGCGCTCCAATCCTAGAGAAGCTCCCAAAGAACGTGATGGCCCTCGAGACCGTGAGGGTCCTAGAGACCGTGACGGCCCCAGAGACCGCGATGGTCCCAGGGATCGCGATGGCCCCAGAGATCGCGAGGGTCCCAGAGACCGTGACGGCCCCAGAGACCGCGATGGTCCCAGGGATCGCGATGGCCCCAGAGATCGCGACGGCCCCAGAGACCGTGACGGTCCTAGAAGCAGGGACGGTCCCCCCAGAGACAAGGAGCGTGAGGGCAGGTGGGAGAGAGACGCTCCAGCCAGAGACAAACCTGCTCCCAAAGAAAAAGAAGCACCTAGGAAACCTCCGCCCAAGGAAGATAAAGGTAATAGAGCTGAATGACTTGTTAACCAATTTGTAGAATCAAATTTTGTCTGGAGAATTGTTTTCTGGGATCTGTAGAAACTAGTTCTTCTGGACGTTTCGTCCATGTCTAAGATTGCCTTCTACAGCGTTAAGATAAAGGTCATCCGCAAGCTCCAGCTCCTACAGACCAGACCAAACCTCACATGAACATAAACTTTGCAACTCCTGCCGCCTTTCTCTGAAACCAGGGTGGCATTGGCAAAAGTGAACCAAGTTTTTACAGCATGCATGGTCAACCTCATACCAAACTGTTTAGTCAAGGAACTCTACATTTTGTAAATGCTGTATTATGTATTGTGATGTTTGGGTTCTCATTGTTAGTCCTGTACATTTTGTGTATCGAATAAATATCAATATCAGCTCTTTCTTTTCTTTCCACCTTTTGGATGGTCTTAATAATAATATTTACTGGACAATTTTATGTAACACCGTTTAGTCGCACTAGCCACCCCAAGGGCGCTCTTATGTGTTGAAGCTTCTATTAAACAAATGTGTGTTAAGCAACTTCCTGAAACTGCCAGCACTGGTCTCTTTTCTCAACTCCAGAGGTAGACTGTCCTTCCAGCTGGGTGTTATCTTATTAGATCCAATGTGTGAGTCTTGTATGGCTCATCCTGGAGTCATGATCTCTCCAAAATCGCCTCTTGTATCTACTCCGACTCACTAGTCCTCTATTTCACAGAATTTTCATATGTGGTCATTGCGCATGATATATCACTATGTTCTTCTGTAATAATTCTGAGAACTTTCATCTTAGATGTTCTGCACACAGAGTATAAAGAATTACATAAACTTCCCTCCATCACGTATCATAGTTGAAATAGAAAGAATGTAGGAAAGATACGACAGCACTTCTAGGGAGTGATTTAATTTTCATACACCTTTTTGATTTACACCATCGAGGGGAGTTTACGCAATGTTTTGTACCCGGGCCACTGAGTAATCCTTTAGTTTTTCTCGTATACATGCGAGCTTCTTGTGCGCTTTGTGTTTTTTAATTAATTAATGATTTGAATTTTTTTTTTTTAGCACCCGAAGCCGATCCTGACGGCTGGCAATCCGTCAAATACCGTTAAGCTCCAGAAACCTCACGCCTGTACTGATTATACAGAAGTGCACAAGCGTCATTACTCCAATGTAATTATTTTACCAGAATGTAACTTTCTACTGTATACGTTGTTTTATTTGATATTTTTTAGCCACGTGACTCATCTCTTGTCTATATTTATTAGTATTTCAACTGTGGGGGCCCCCACAGACATGTCAAGGGATGCGGGATGGGTATATTTTATTCTAGACAATGCATTACTGAAAGATGAATTGATATCAGAGTGGTCACATTGAGGTTATGTAAAGTTATGCATAATACTCCTGATTTACAGGTTAGTTTTGCATTTTTTTTTGTATGTTACTCTGTATTCAAACATAAATAACTTTGATAAATTATGTTATAGTAAAACAAAAAACAATAAAGAAATCAAATAATAAAATTGTGTTTTTGGATTTTTTTGAGAGAAGATTTTTAAGCATCACAGTTTCATCAAGATCATCTTCATCATTTCTCTTTCACGCTGAAGAAGTCCATCGTAGATATGGGCGAAATGTTCGGAAGCTTCAGCTCACACAGACTGCGGCAACAGATCCCGGAAAGCAACTCTCCAGCATCACTTTGAAGCATCGATCAACATAAATTATATAATTATTAAAAAATGATAACAAACTTTGTTTAGTTCTACTTTATTTATTTTTATTTAGTTACAAACAAAAATAACGAGTTGTGACCGGTTTCGGCTGAGAAACTGAGTTTCTCTGAGGATGGCCAAGAGGCCGAAACCGGTCACAACTCGTTATTTTTGTTTGTAACTAAATAAAAATAAATAAAGTAGAACTAAACAAAGTTTGTTATCATTTTTTAATAATTAAAATGGAGTTCTACAATGTTTCCGCTAAAACTTTTCAAAAATTGATAAATTATATAGATGGAGCATCTGAGCGGTATTGTATACCAGAAAGGAATACACCTTTGCAACTAAGCTACACATATTTTATAACTTCTTGCTGCGTTATCCTCGAAGGGATCGCATATGGTGAATGAACCTATTTATTTTTACAGGTAAGGGGGCCGGCCTCACGCCAACAACTTCAGTGAAGGGGGGGGTTACCCAACTCCTGAGGGGCTGGTACTCATTTCTTGTTAAGGCTGAGTAAACCTTGCCGGTTTTTGTATTTAAGGTTTGAAATAAACACCAAAACAGGAAATCATTTCTTTATTTATCATTTCATTTATTATTTCATTCCTTTATTTCTTAAACAGGTGTATTCATTCACAATATTTTCTCAAGAGTTGTAACTTATTTTTATTGTAAGTACAATTTTGAATGTTTAAGAATATATTTGTAAAATCAAAGATGAAGTAATAATCAAATAAATATAATGTTTTAATTCACTTTTTTATTATTTTATTTTAAATGTCTAACAGTTTTACCCTAAAAAGGCATCCTCAGGACAATCAAATTGATTGTCCTGAGGATGCCTTTTTAGGCGAAAACTGTTAGACATATTTAAAATAAAATAATAAAAAAGTGAATTAAAACATTATATTTATTTGATTATTATACAATGGACTTTCACTGTGTAAACCACCAAACCCTGAAAAATATCAAAGATGAAGTGTTTTGTATGAGTTGTACAAAGCTGAAAATCTAGGTTTTTTTAAATGAGAAATATATCTTAAAGAAATGAAATGATTTTTCTATTTCAAAAATCCTAGTTTGCAGCCGTTGGTTCTACAAGACTTGTATCTTCGATGAAAAAAAACATTTGTGGATATACAACCTAACCTAAAATGTCAAAATAAATCAGTCTTAGAAATAGATAAACTGGGTGACTCAATAACTTGTGTTAGTTATATTTATAAGTAAACAAAAAATACAAATAAATTAAACTAAATATGGTTATTGTCTAAGTACTACACGTCTAAGACCCTCCTCACACTAGACGACTTGTCGCCGCAACAGTCGCCGCGACTAGTCATCTAGTGTGCGGCTGTGTCGGGGACAGTCGCCGCGACTTGTAGTTGTGACGTCGTGCAGCAAGCCATGCCACAGAGTATAGGTATACGACTCCCGCAGCTAGTCGCCTAGACTAGACTAAGGAGACTAATAAGCTACATAAAATGATATCAAAGGTGGAAGTTAACTAACTCTCTTGAAGGAGGCCTCAATCCAATCTTGGCAAAATAATTTGGTAAGGTATCAATGGGAATATCAAGATGGATTGTGGTTTTTCTGAACGGTAGACCTGGGCTCAAATCTCATGAAAAAATAATGAAGTGGGTATAAGGTGAAATACAGGTAGGGTGTAATTTTTTTTTGTAATAAATTTGTGTTTTCATTTAAAAGAACCTGATCAGAAAATACTTTCATTTTATTTTGATTTGAAATTGCATGTCTAACCTGGTCGACAAAAAAATTGCCGTCGAATTTTGATGGCGGGGGGGGGGGGGGGTGGGGCGTAAAAAGCGAGGTGCGTAATCCTCGTTAATTGATTCCAAACGATTTTTGTGTGTTTTTTTGATCAATTTTAATATTCGCGTATGGAACTACAGATATTATGCAACTTCACACACAAAGAGCCACATGTGGCTCGCGAGCCGCAGGTTGCCGACCCCTGTCCTAGACCATACCATATTGAGGCATTCGGAGGAAATGAAAGAAGTATGCAAGGATAGAAAGAAATGGCGGTTGATCTGTGATGTTGGCGGCTAGGGTTTGTTAAAGTGAATTTGGTTTTATGATTTAGTTTTTTATGTCCATGTATATATTGTTATTTTTATTCTTTGATTTTAAAAAATGTAATTTGTCATGTATGTTCCTTGACTTATAGGTTGTTATGCGGCTGACCACCCATAATATAAAAATTGGTTCACTTTGCCAATGTCACCCCTGTTTCAGGGAAGGACGGCAAGAGTTGCAAGGCTTATGTTCATTTGAGATTGGGTTTTTATATTGTAGGTCCACATGCGGCATGTGTTAGCGCGAAATTATACATATCTGCTTGTGGGAATGCATTTAGTATAAATCTTAAATGATATATATCTTTGCAGCTTAGATTAGATTAGATTAGATTAGAGAAAAATCTAAGGTATTCAGTGAAATACATATATTGTGAGGTTTATGAGGGACAAATCTAAGGTTTTCTAAGTGATGAGTTAAGTGAGGTATTCAAAAGTTATACGTCAAGTTAGGTATCCAGGAGAAAATCTAAGGCAATCAGTGAAATATCAAGTGAGATATCCAGGGGAAAAATCTAAGGCATTCAGTGAAATATCAAGTGAGATATCCAGGGGAAAAATCTAAGGCATTCAGTGAAATATCAAGTGAGATATCCAGGGGAAAAATCTAAGGCATTCAGTGAAATATCAAGTGAGATATCCAGCGGAAAAATCTAAGGCAGTGGTTCACAAACTTTTAATTTCGCATACTACTAATGAAATTATAAATCAGTGGCGTACCACTGAAGTGCAACAGTTAAAAAAATCATTCAAATGGTAAAGTAATAAAAACTGCAACTGTTAATGAAAACATTATGCTTATTTATTTATTATAGAAAAAAAATACAATACTCTTAGTGCAGGGGTGTCCAACATTAGTATTTTTGTAATTGTGGCGGGACAGACCTGTTTTAGTCTGAAAAATGGTGCTGCATGTTCGAAACAAAAGAGGAAATATTTGGCTCAGTTGTACTTAACTTTAAGCGCGAAATTGAAAAACGTTTTATCTTATTATTTACTATGTATTTCCTATGGCCATGGCTGCTTGCGTACCACCTTAAGAAGCGTCACGTACCACTGGTGGTACGCGTACCATAGTTTGGGAACCACTGATCTAAGGCATTCAGTGAAATATCAAGTGAGATATCCAGGGGAAAAATCTAAGGTATTTGGTGAAATATCAAGTGAGGTATCCAGGGGAAAAATCTAAGGCATTCAGTGAAATATCAAGTGTGATACCCAGCGGAAAAATCTAGGCATTCAGTGAAATATCAAGTGAGGTATCCAGGGGAAAAATCTAAGGTATTCGGTGAAATATCAAGTAAGGTATCCAGGGGAAAAATCTAAGGTATTCGGTGAAATATCAAGTGAGGTATCCAGGGGAAAAATCTAAGGCATTCAGTGAAATATCAAGTGAGGTATCCAGGGGAAAAATCTAAGGTATTCAGTGAAACATCAGTGATATATATCAATACACAGTGAAGTATTACGAGATACGTTAAGTGATCACATGAAATATGAAGCAAAGTATAAAATAAAATATATGTGTCAAATGACATATCAAGGGAAGATCTAGTGAGGTATAATAAGGTGAAATATTTTGTGATGTATGAATCATGTATCCCGGGAAAAATTGTGGACATGAGGTATCCTTACCCAGGTTTTAGTACCGGCAGTTTTCTCAGCCTTCATAGAAATGAGGACATGCTCTTTTCAGAGATAATATTATAAGCATAATAAAATGTGCAACTTATATAAGGACGGATACAAACAAATATAAAAAAACTTGAGGAAATCAATAAAAGATTCTACCTTACTATCTTCACAAATAAATTTGTCTTACTATCTTCACAAATAAATTTGTCTTACTATCTTCACAAATAAATTTGTCTTACTATCTTCACAAATAAATTTGTCTTACTATCTTCACAAATAAATTTGTCTTACTATCTTCACAAATAAATTTGTCTTACTATCTTCACAAATAAGTTTGTCTTACTATCTTCACAAATAAGTTTGTCTCACTATCTTCACAAATTTCATTACAAATATATTTGTCTTTCATGTTCACAAAAATAAAACATTTTTTTGATGACAAAAGAGGTTACAATTAAATGATTGTTAGTATTTTAAAAACATTATAATCCTACAAATATAATAAAATAATATCAATCGTTTTAGATCCACTGACCAAATATCATAAAGCAGGTACAATAAGCATATTCTAATTTAAAAAAAAAATCTTACATAAAAATATAGCCTATTTTATAATCTGAAAATAGAAAAGAATATAAGTAGGTACTCTTCAAAATATGAAAACAGTGGATTTCTCTATCTTCCATATTTGACATTTTCAGGGAGCATCTAAGTGTGATGGGGAACGTTGCCTGCGTACCAACATAACTCACAGCTTCTGAGCAAAAGGGGAAACAGCTGACTTTTGTTATCATGTTGTGGACCAATGGGCAGCCAGTAAACCTGGATATTAGGGACAACGCTAGCACCTTTTAAAGGGGGACAGATCGTCCCTTAGTGCTTGTTTTTCATAGGTCCATAAGAGGTAATTTCACATGAGCAATGTTTGTATGTGTACTGGACCAATGTGTCTCATGAAAACTGGAAATTGATTTTAAGAATATTTACAAAAGCTCTCTCATTATTGTGTTTTACGTTTTTTTTCTTAGCTCAGATTGTGTAGACTGTGGTTTTGAAGATAATTTCATTGAAAGGTCATCTTTGAGTCAAACGGTAGATAAGCCAAACAAGCACTAGGGGGACGAGATATATATATATGAGGATAATTTATTTAATTAAAAATTTAATACATGACAAAAGAGCGCCGTTTTTGTGTATGTCACACCTCAAGGGCCCTCCTAATCATGAATGAGATATTTTAAAAAGGTGCTGTTTGAGTGCTTTTTTAAAAATGCCAACAGATTCCGAAACCCTCACTCCGGGTGGCAGTCTGTTCCACTCCACTGGTCCCGCAAACCGGAAAGCGCGATCCCCAAAATTAGTGCATATTTGACGGCGAGGCTGCATCAACCTGACAGCTTGACACCCCGCTGACCTAAGTGTCCGCCCCCTCACACTCACCTCAACGGGGGAAAACATGTCTGCCAGATATGATGGAGCCAAACCATTTAGGGCTTTAAATACCATCAAACACACACGGTAGACCACCCTCTCAGGAAAACGAAGCCAATGTAGTTCTTTTAACAGCGGAGTGATGTGAGAGAATTTGGACATCCCGAAGATCAGTTTTGCGGCCGCATTCAAAACAGACTGAAATCTGTTCAGTTGCTTCTTTGACTGGCCGATATAAAGTGAAGCACTCACCAATGTTTTAACCACACCCGGCGGTAGACACCTCCTGATAGCCCTTATTTGGCGTAGGCCAAAAAATGAGATGGCAATCAACTGAAACTGCCTTATGTCCACACCTTGCTTTAATATTCAAGAAAATAGCATCATTTCTGAGTAGTCCATTGGTTCTTCTTGTGTATATTCCAGCTTCTACATCGTATGCGATGACTACTTTTACACAGTACCATAATTCTATACAATTTTTTACACCTACAAGGCATTCCTTACAATTATTTTTGCAAATCAAAAGCAGTTAGTGCTCAACATTTCTAGGTTAGTTTTAGGCGGAGCTTGCACTTTCAAATCCTCTGTAAACATATCAATAAAAGAATTCCTCCAGCCGAACCGCCAGAAGCACAAAAATGGAAAATACTCCACTAAAAACAGCGTCATGTGTATCTGTCCATTAAAATACCACCTCCACATTTCTTTCTTCATGTTTGCCAAGACGACAATTTGAAAATGAAGCATTGTCTTGTCCCACCAGTCTAGCTTTTCAATATACTTTACGCCGTCCAATTCAGTGCTGGAATTCTTACTGCTTGTCATATTGGGAATGTTATTGTTATTCATAATCTGGGACAGTTCTACTTTTCCATTTTTCTTTGTTTGCTCTTTTTCTTTTATCGCAGCTTCCACCTTTTCTTTCTCTGTATAGTCGAAGCCTCTGATGTTCATCAGCCTGTATGTAAAGTACAGGGTGACCCTCTTTGGTAGTGTCGGGGAGAAGTACCACATTCCCTCCAGCAGGGTGTGCGTCATGTGGTAGAAGTACTCGGGAGGGTTGTACAGGAGTGGGTGGTATATTTCAGTGCAGACCGCGTTGCAGACTTGCTTGGTTTCATCTAAGGATGTACGGCAAAGGTTGAATCTGAAAAAAAGAACAGTAATAATAACAATATCAGGCTAATTTATTTTAAATTACAAATGATAAGAGAGCACCGTTTTGGTGTGTGTCACATCTCAAGGGCCCTCTCCAATCATGGATAAGACTTTCTAAAAAGGTGTGTCTTGAGTGCTCCGCGAAATACACCCACAGATTTGGAGTTCTTCACTCCGGGTGGCAGTCTGTTCCACTCCACCAGACCCGCAACACGGAAAGCGCGGTCTCCGAAATTTGTACGAATCTGACGGCATGGCTGAACCAAATTGACTGCTCCATCGCCCGCGGATCTGAGTGTCTGCCTCTTTACACCCATCTCAACAAGCAACATCATGTCAGTCAGATAAGGTGGAGCCAAGGCATTGATGGCTTTATATACCATCACACAAACACGGTAGACCACCCTCTCCGGGAAACGAAGCCAATGTAGTGTTTTTAACAGCGGAGTGATGTGAGCGAATTTGGGTATCCCAAATATGAGTCTTGCTGCCGAATTCAACACAGATTGAAAGCGATTGAACTGCTTCTTTGGCTGACCACTATAAAGCGTTGAACAATAGTCAATCTAAGACATCACAAACGCGCTCACTAGGGTCTTGACTACATCTGACAGTAAACACTTTCTAGTAGCTTTTATTTGGCGAAGTGAAAAAAAAGAAGAAGCTATTGTGGCATCTATTTGCCTTTCCAGTGTCAGATTAGGGATATACTAATATGTATAGACCCACACGGCTTAAACTGAACGTTGATGACAGCTGAAGGAAAGCGCTGTAACGATGTTAGGGCCTTAAAACTGTTATAATCGATGATACCTATTATTATTTTTTCAACAAAACACTTCTTAAATTTTAACAAATCAGCCAATAATTTACAAGATGGCAGCGCAAGTTCCTATTTACACCACATTTAGTTTCAGCCGTGTATGGGTATATTTAATGACTTTTTTACAATAAATGTTATTTTTCTTGCATTAAAACTTCTTGTATTTTGTCTAGCATATTTCTCCGCTAGCAGCTCCCAAGCACAAAGGGAAACAGCTGATGTTTATTAATATGTTGTGGACCAATAGGCACGCGCAACATTTTTTTACAGCCATAAGTTTGCACACTAGCTCCTTTTATAGAGAGACAGATGGCAATCAACAAAAACTGTGTGATGTAGACACTGTTTGAAATTCATCTTGATACGTTAGTTATATTTTCACCTGTCTTCAATGCCCAGCATATATCCAATGACCCTCCAGAAGTGTATGTATCCAATCATATCCTGGTCGTTCTTGATGATGAACCCCAGCTGTCCAGGTCTTAGCACTCCGCAGCCGAAGAAGGCGAACTGAGTCAGCACCAGGTCCAGCTGGGAGATGTGGCCGCGGCTCTGCTTCTGGGAGACCTTGCTGGCACGGAGGTGACGCGCTCGGACTGTCGTCAAGGATTTCCAAGACCTGGAATCATACATAATGATTAAACTAATCAAAAGTTAACTTTGTCCATGATTACATTAAATCATACATAAGGTTGTCTGTAAGATATTGCCATGTGCGATAAGACCGCCCATTGTATATGTCTTTTTTTGTTTATGATATTAATGTAATTTATTTGTAGTGTACAATAAAGTTTATTATTATTATTATTATTATTACATTGAATAACCATGGACTAAAAACGCATCCTTGTTGAGCACCCAATCGTTCAATTCACCATATTATTCTTTCACATTCTATACTTTTCTCATATCATGTCTTCTCCATACAGCTGTCTATGATTGTGTTGAATAACAATGGACCCAGGATGCATCCCTGTCTTACACCTTTACATACTTCAAACCAATTACTCAATTCATCATCTATTATAGCATATTCTTACTTAGTTTCTAGCTCCAGTGGCTTGTTGATCCATCTGATCATGTGTTTAATAATGGACACATATCTGCATTAGGTTGTGACTCAAGCCAAATGGACAACTGTCTTCTTTCATACAGCATGAATGTGTTGAATAACCATGGACTCACGTGGCATCCCTGTTGAACACCCCTACATTTCTTGAATTAATCACTCAATGGTATATTCTTACATAGTTCCTAGCTCCAAAGGCTCATTGATCCAGCTGACGATGTGTTTGATGGTGGACGCATGACTGCGGTAAGCTGTGACTCAAGCCAAATGGACAACTGTCTTCTTTCATACGGCATGATTGTGTTGAATAACCATGGACTCATTACGCATTCCTGTTGAACACCCTACATTCAATCACTGAATGGTATATTCTCACATAGTTCCTGGCTCCAGAGGCTGGTTGATCCAGCTGACGATGTGCTTGATGGTTGACACGTATCTGCGGTAAGCTGTCACTGTGGTGGAGGACCTGTGGCTGTTCATGAGGATCTGCAGGATGTTGGGCACGGCCAGTACGCAGATCAGACCACTGAACATCAAGATGAACTGACCAAATATGTTTTCTATCATCACATTCTGGCCTCTGGAAGAGAAATAACAAGTGTTTTATTGGAAAAAATGTTTTTTATACCAAATATGACATTACTTTGACCGGTTCGTAGTCTAGTGGTTAACACTTCTGACTCTTAAATGAAAGGCTGTGGCCTGTGGGTTCGAATCCTGGCGGAGCACAAAAAAAAACCATTTATATTTTCAAATATGCTCTTCGCTGGGTGAAAAATCATATACCTTTACCAAAGACCAGTCACTACAGGTTCATCCAGCGTTACAGCAACTGGGTCTTGCTTGAAAATTGGTGCTTTCTACAGCGACGACCAAGCTCACAGACGGCTCTTGAGGTGGGATACACACAAAAACAGCACTCACCAAATAAATCATCCTAATATTATTATTATTATAACTATTATCTAAGTTGCAAAGATATGTAACACTGGGGATTCACATTATATGCATTCTCACAAGCATAAGAACCTACAACATAAAAACTCAAATCTCAAATGGACATACTCTTGCCGACCTTCTCTCAAACAGGGGTGACATTGGCCAAGTGAACCATTTTCTACAGCATGGGTGGTCAGTCACATTCCAACCTATAAGTCAAGGAACTATTAAGTAATTAAAATGAAAATTTGGAGGAATGCAGTTTTTAAATTACTTTTGACCTGCTTCAGAAACAGGTATTTGTGTCATAAATTAATAATTATCAGGACACATCCCATCCTTTCAGTGCTTGTTTGGCTTATCTACAATTTGATTCAGAGATGACTTTCAAATGAAATTGTCTTACATTTACAATCTACACAATCTGAGCTGAGAAAAAAAATGTTAACATGATAGTGTGAGAGTAGTTTTTAGTATTTTTAGAATCAATTTCCAGCATTCATAAGACACATTGGTCCAGCACACATACAAACATTGCTCATGTGAAATTCCTTCTGATGGACATACGACAAACAACCACAAGATGACATTTCATTGAAAGGTCATCTTTGAATCAAATGGTTGATAAGCCAAACAAACATTGGGGGACCCGACATTGCATATGAAGAGGATAAAGAAATCTAAATTAATAGAAGTACTACTTTTATTAAATTGCTTACTTACATTTTAAATTTCTTGCTATCAAACCATGGTGGCAGCTGAACATCCAGCTCCGAGATCTCACAATCATCACACGGGTGATCATGCGCCTCGCCTTCCAGCAACAGTTTGATGTGCTCATTCACTGGCAACACTGAAAACAAAATAATATATTATCAGTTAAACCCTCATGTAACATTGCAGACAATCTGTCGAGTCAATATTTCGTCTGCATTTTCTTTTAATTTTTTAGACCTTTTGTTATACCTATATATTTATTGCTTTTAGACTGTCTGTAATCTAAGTTGCAAAGATGCATTTTCCCTAGCAATCTGGCCGGGTGATTACACAATATTTTCTATGCCGATTCATGTGCCAAACCCGTTTATTTCTCTCTAATTAACTTAATAAATTAAAAATTTACTTACAATATTTTTTTCATTATCTGTGTTGGATTCTTCACTTAATTAAAAAAATGTGATCTTTTAATTTGTTTATACTTTTTATTTTATACAATATTTATTATACTTTTTTATGTTTAGCTATGTGCTTGTTTATTAATAAAAACTGATAAGCAGAGGTGGATGATTGAGGAAAAAAAATAACTTAAAAAATACAAGGAAAAAGAGAATAATAAGTTATTATCATTAGGTATACTATAAAGTAGTATACTCATAGACATTTAATATCTGTGGACTAGAAACTATTTAATGAAAACAGAATATATATGTGAGTCGTATAAATGCAAACACCGTCAACTCCTTACGCGATGATTTTGAGAAAAATAAACTTGTGTTTTGAACGCAATTTGGAACCAGTTGGAGATGACGGCGTTTGCACGAAATCATACTTTTTCAATTAAAATTACGAAGGATTAAGTGAGGCTTTTATCACATTGCACACGGCAAATGATTCGTTACACTACGCAGAATCAAATTCAATAATTATCTCAAAAATCATACAATTTGGAGATGACGGAGTTTGCAGTTATACGACTCATTTCAACCTACTGCAAATCGTCCTTAGTTAGAAAGAGAACAATGATTTAATTGAAAGCATAAAAACTTGGGTTGAGCCAAGATTTTTTTTCAGAAAGTTGGCAGTTTTGAAATTTATGACTGGACGAACGATTTGTCAATTTTGAAATAAATGGCATTATTATAAAACATAACCAGCTTGGGTAAATATTGGATGTCGAAACACAAGATGGAGAAAGCAAGAAGACATAGGATTTCACATGACTATTAAGTTCAATTATTGGCTTTTAGGTTGCTTTGAAGCTGACCAACCATACTGTAAAAAAATGGTTAATTTTTTTTTTTTTAAATATATTTGTGAAGAGGAATGCAATTCACCAACCTATTCTGCCTGGCCAGAAACAGGTATATTATTAACACTTTGCCGATGTCACCCCTGTTTTCAGGGAAGGTCGACAAAAGTTGCAGGGTTCATGTTTATTCGAGGTTTTGATTTTAATTTGGAAATACCTACACATGCAGCATTTGTAATGGCGAACTTACACGTTTCTGTTATTGGGCATGTATTTTATATGAATTTTAAATGTTAATATATCTTTTCAACATAGATTATAGATATTAATCAAATTAACAAATAGATTATAACTTATAGATTATAGAGATTATCAATACCTATGTGGTGTTTGACAGGTAAAGTCCCATAAAAAAAAAAAAAAAATTAGGCTGATTTATTTGGTGAGCGCTGTTTTTGTGTGTATCACACCTCAAGAGCCCTCTGCGAGCTTGGTCGTCGCCGTAGAAAGCGCCAATTCTCAAGCTAGACCCAGTTGTTGTAAGGCTGGATGGACCTTTTGATGACCGGTCTTTGGTAAAGGTTTATGAATTTTTCATCCCAGCGAAGAGCAAATTTGAACATATAAATGGTATATTTTTTGTGCTCCGCCGGGATTCGAACCCACGACCCTCCAGTTACGAGTCCGAAGTGTTACCACCTGGACTACGGACCGGTCAGTATGTTACAATGTCCTGAGCTTAATTCGTCTCCACCAATATTATAAATGAATGGGCATAGGTACTTACCTTCCTAGGATCTTTTATTAAAAAGTATTTTAGTGAAAAGTACTGACATTGAAAAAAGAGTAAGTAGGTAGTTTATTTTTTTAATTTTAAAACTTATCTATCTTATCCTTGACTTATAGGTTGGTATGAGGCTGACCACCCATACTGTAAAAATGGTTCACTTTGCCAATATCACCCCGTGTCAGGAAAGGTCGGCAAAAGTTGTAGGGCTTAATATGTTCATTTGAGGTTTGGATTTTATTTATAAGTACACATTCAGCATAATTATTTTGTAAGCGCGAACTACAAGTGTTTGTTTGTACATCTGAGAGCTTTAAATGAATATATCCTTGCAACTTAGATTATATTATTATTATTATCTAAATCTAAATAATCTTGTACATAGCTGTACCTACTTAAATTACCTCATGAAATTTAAAGATAATATAAGGGCAAAAAATTAGGATACAAATAAATTGAATGTATTGTACCTATTGATAGATGCTGTGTTTATTTGGTACTTATAATAATGAAATTAAATTCAAATTATTTTTTGTCTAATTAATAAGTATTAATAAAATAGTATTAATACTGGTTTCAATTTTTTGTTAATAAAACCAGTAGGTAAACAGTATAATGTGTAGGTACATAATCATTATTCAAAATTCAAATAAAGAACTCACCGGAATCATCTTTTTTAAACTTCTTCATGTTTGATTTTACAAATTTCACTGGTTCAAAGCACTCCTTGCTGTTTTTACTTGTGTTATCTTGTCATTTAGGCGTTTTTGAATGATTGGACACGATACAACTGGCACTGCAAGCAAAAGAAACACTTGTATTAGCCAGTCGAAAGTAAAATGACGATCTAGTACCGCGAGCCGGCCGAGAGAAACTTTCACTTTTTTAAAACGAAGTTCAATGTGTTGTTACGAAATCATTATTAAATATAATTCAATGGGGACATAAAAAACCCAATGATTATACCGTTGCATCAAATTTTGCAAGACATCTTTTGTTTTTTATTGCATAACAAATAAGTTTACAAAATACTCGTACTAATTTGACAGTTGCGAAGAAATGTTTGGGTTTTCTTTTTTTTAAAGTAATCTACCGAAGTTGGGAGAAATAATCTTAATGCTTGTAACACTTTTTCAAGCTTTCAACCCTTATTTTTGTTCTGCCGCCAAAATACAAAATTTTGAATGGAGTCGGGACAAAAACGCCTGTGAAAATTGTGACGTCACCCAACCGGATTTTTTTTTTTTACATGAAACGTTTATTATCATTTATCAACCACAAAAAAAACGATTCGTTTAAAATTTATATTGGCATTTAAGTAGGTTATCTATAATAATAAAAAATAAATAAAAATAATATTAGGATGATTTACTTGGTGAGCGCTGTTTATGTGTGAATCACACCTCAAGAGCCCTCTGTCTAAGCTGCAAAGATATGTTAACAAATAAGGCTCATATTAAATGCATGTAAGTATGTATGAAGAAAGTGCCAAATGTTGAAGAGATGAAAGAGGTATGCAAGGACAGAAAAAAGTGGAGACGCATCTGCGGAGGTACCGGCCACCCCTAGTGGAACGGCGGCAAGATACAGTACAGAACAGTATGAACATGTAAAATCGCGCCTACACATTCCACCAATTTTTACAGCACGGGGGGTCAGCCTCATACCAACCTGTCAATCAAAGAGCTTATACTGTAAATAACAACTGAAATAATTTATGTTTTATGCAATGGACAAAATATGTTTAAATTTTGATTTCTTTTCTTTAGGCAAATGTCAAAGATGTGATTAGGGTCATTCGCAAACAATAATAAATTAATAGCTTTCTACTTAGAAACCTGTGTTAGCAACCTAGCCGGTTGACGGTACAACTTATTTGTTTATGTGAAATGTGCGGACCACATTTTAGTACCTAATCTACACAATACGCAACTGAATCTTGGGAATAATAATAATAATAATAATACAGTATTTTTACAGCGCCTTTTCATGACTCTTGGTCATCCCAAAGGCGCTTGCTCATATGAGCGCGCGAACAGGTGGGTCTTCAACCCCTTTCTAAAAGTACTCTCCAGATCCATTTCGCGCAGGTCATCTGGGAGGCCGTTCCATATCGTTGGAGCAGCCACCTTGAAGGCTCGATCTCCAAAAACGGTCTTCTTTTTCCTTCTTGGAAACTCTAGCCGACTGCGACATGATGCTGCTGATCGCAGTGTTGCTGTTCTGCTGCTTGTGGTGGCTGGAGTTATCATATCCTTTAAATATTTCGGTGCGGTCCCACGCAGGCTCTTGAAGACCAGCAACCCTATCTTATACTGGACCCGTTCATGAATCTTGAGCCAGTGAAGAGACTTCAGGTGCGGCGTAATATGGCAAAACTTTGAGGCACCATGTATAAGTCTGGCCGCGGCATTCAGCACAGACTGGAGTCTCTTCAGCTGGCTCTGGGGCTGTCCGGCATATACGCCATTGCAGTAGTCGATTTTCGACAGCACGAAGGCATTGACAACAGTTTTTAAGGCCTTTGTTGTCAGATTTCTTCTGATTGCTCTAATTTGTCGGAGAGCGAAGAAACCTGACTTAACTGTTTTGCCAATTTGCCTATCGAGTACCAAGTGCTGATCAATTTCCACTCCAAGAACTCGGACATGGGTTGCTGGGATGACAGTACTACCACATATGTCAACCGGAGACTGGTCAAGGAGAGGCTTACGCCTCCTAGTCACTAGGTATAGTAGTTCTGTCTTGTCTGGGTTAAGGATCAGTTTGTGCGATGCCATCCAGTGCCCTATCCTTTCGATGCCTCCTGCAATTTTTTGAGATGCTTCTCGCATTTTCTCAGGCTCACACTCCAGGTAAATTTGGCAATCATCAGCGTAGCAGTGAACGTTAAGTCCAAGACTATGTATCAGTGTCTCGAGTCCATAGGTGTACATTAGGAACAAGAGCGGCCCAAGAACGGATCCCTGTGGGACTCCTGTTTCCACTGGGAAGGAGGAGGATGCATCGTCTGATATGCGGACAATTTGACTTCTTCCATTTAGGTAGGCAGTCAACCAGTCAAGGGCCTTTCCTCTCACTCCGAGGGTAGTTTTGAATTTCCTCAGAAGGATCTGATGGTCTACTGTATCGAACGCTGCACTCATGTCCAAGAGAGCCAGGACTGCGGCGTTTCCTTTTTCGATGCTAAGGGTTAATTCTGAGAGTAGTCCTACTATACCGGTTTCGGTGGAATGGTGCCTGCGATAAGCTGACTGTTTATCAGCATACAGCTCATGTTTGTGCAGATATGCAGATAACCGGGCAGCTACAACTCTCTCATATACTTTGGCAACGAAGGGTAGATTTGATATGGGCCGATAATTGTAGAGCTCATTAGGATCAAGTTGCGGCTTCTTTAGAACTGGGGTAATAAAAGCTTGCTTGAGCGTATCTGGGAACTGGCCGTTTTCGAAAGAACAGTTTATGACATCGACTAAGAATGGAGCAAATACAGTTTCACATTTTTTCAGGAGCCATGTTGGTATGGGGTCCAGCCTACACTGCTTATTCGGAGCTCTCCTCATCAAAACAATAACTTCCTGGATGGACGTGGGTAAAAAGCTGTCAAGTGAGATATTTGGGGAAATCGTTTCAAGATTTGGGTGAGGAGAGAGTTTTGTTGAGCTCCTGATTTTATTCACTTTTTCCCGAAAAAATTCCGCAAAATCTTGGGCTTTTGCATCTGTTTCTGACTTGTCTTGTTTGTTGCCATGTATGCTGCTGATGGCCTTCCATAACTGTTGTGGATTTCGTTCATTTTCAGCCAATAGTGATTTCCAGTAGGATGCTCTTTTGTTCTTCACTAGAGTCCTATCGTCCATGTCTCTCTGGTTGTCTCGCACGGTGATAATTTGTAGTTTCTTTCCTGACTACGCGTCTCTCGTTTTGCTTTTCTACAGTCGCTGTCAAACCACTTATCAGACTTCCTGATTCTTACTTTCTTGGATGACTCAGGGACATGTTGGTCGAGTAAGGCCTTCAGAGTGATATCATACAGTTCTAATACTTTATTTAGATCAGTTTCGCTGTTGATTTTGTTGAGAAAAAGAGCAGAGTTTCTTAAGTCCGCTTGGAAAGCATCCAGATCCAGTTTTCGCCACGATCTGGTGTAATTGTTTTAATCGTTGGCACAGGCTTTTGAAGATTAACTTGTACTTGGATAAGTTTATGGTCTGATAAACCAATATCTTCGACAGTTGCATTATGTGAGCAATCCTCTATTTTTGTTATGATCACGTCCAGAGTTCCCCCTTCTCGATGTGTTGGAACATCTACCCACTGGATGCAGCCAAAATCATGTAATATTTGATTGAATTTGATGGCTGATGGATAATTAAGAAAGGGGAGACCCACTGCGCACACGTCCGTCGCACTCGAGTGCGCCAGGACGCGTAAAGTTCAACGGTATGAATTATTTATATTTCGTATATAGTACCTAACGGCAAAACGAAATCTTATGTGATTCGAATAAAAATCACCAATTAGGTATGTGCTTTAAGATGCCTTTATTGTAAAACATTTAATTATATTTTTATTTTTGGAAACCAATGGGTGCATAACTGGTTGATTAAAAAATACACTACCTCCAGCGTATTTATCTAAATTATAAAGGTTTAAATTATTTATAACTGAAATAGTGTCACCACAATAAAATAATTTAAAAAAACACGTTTTATTCACATATTAATCGTTTTTTTTTGTATGCGCTATATTTTGGAAATATATTTTTTCTTTTTAATTACAGAATTATACATTGTTTAGACTCGCATGACGCCGATTTTGTTATAATGTCAATTGTTTTTTGAGAAAATGTGGAAAAACTATTTTCAAGAAAATTAATGAATTACTTAAGTACATATAGGGGAGTATTGATTATTTTTGTATATATTTCATTTTAAGTTTTGTTGTTTTTATATACTTAAATGTTATTTATTATTTGTATTCCTTGACTTATAGTTTGGTATGAGGCTGACCACACATACTGTAAAAAATGGTTCACTTTGCCAATGTCACTCTTGTGTCAGGGAAGGTTGGCAAAAGTTGTAGGGTTTATGTTCATCTGAGGTTTGGATTTTATTTCTAAGTACACATTCAGCATTTGTAAGCGCGAACTACACGTGTTTGTTTGTGGGCATGCAGTTGATATGAGCTTTAAATGTTAACTTAGATCTAGTACCTACACTTAGATTATATACTTCGTGGTCCCCTTTTTTAAGTTATAACTTTTTTTAACCTTTATAATTTAGATAAATTATTTATAAGCAAGCCTGATTATTTTTATTGCTGTCACTCTTTTACTAAGACCCTGAAGCTTAAGAAAATAAAACAAAAGGCTTTTAGACATTGTAGTCGTCGGTTGAGCCTACGCTTTGACAAACTAACGGTGCCTGCGCTGGAAGTTTCATCACCACGGTCATTGTTAGCTACCGAATTTTGTAATATTTATATGAAAACAAATCAGCTGTTCACTTGCGGCCATCTTGGATTGACAGGTCTTCAGACAAATGCATCATTAGTTTGTCAAAGCGTGGGCTCAACCGACGACTAAAATGTCTAAGGGGAAGGTATATATAAGATGTGCCCATACTTTCTTCTTGAGGAGATCGACCTAGCAACAATTAATGAACAGGAGATCGTTATTTAATTGAGGGGGAGGGTAGGCACGCAATTTACAAAAGTACATCTTTTAGTGGTCAAATGAAATGGGCAACAAAGCAAATCAGTGGTTGGTGGGTAAAATTTGTCCTACCTAAGTACATAATGATGGATGATTGAACTTATTGCGCAATATCTATTGATGTCGCCGCGGCCGTAAGTTGGACAGGCCTCAAATAGGCCATCAAATATAACTCATAATTCATAATGTATAAATATTTATTATGAAAAAAATAGCAAAAGTAAACCTACATTGAATGCAAAATGTCAAATCTGTTTTTAAATTTATAATCTCTAACATTACAAAAAGAATTAAAAATAATACTGGTACAATATAAAAATAAAAATTATCTTGATGCTGGTGGCGAAGCGTGACATTGGTGGTCCTCCAAAAAATGTTCGTAGTTAGAGCCCGTTCCCACTTGTCGGGTGTCGGATCCGTATATTAATCGGAGGTTCCAGTTGCAGAACATTTCGGACAAAATCGGTTTCCGACAAGTGTGAATAGCTCCATACATAATGTTCTGCCACTAGAACCTCCGATTAATAAACGGATACCACACCCGACAAGTGGGAACGGGCTCTTAGGGATATTTTCAGGTAAAGCTAGACGCAAGCAGGCTGTCAGGTGGTTATTTGTGAGACGAGTACGACATTTTGATTTTATTATTTTCATATGAGAAAATGCAGTCTCGCACAGAGCAGATATTTGCAGTAGGTACTATTTGCTTTATTAACGGATATTTCATTTTGGGTATAGATGACCAGTAAGGATTAACTGCCAGAAGAATGTGAAAATTTTAGCTATCCTCGGCGATTGATCGTAAAACCTTTCGCGATCGACCGTTTGGGCACCTCTGGTATTTTGAAAATCCTAAAATAAAGGAATGTTACTTTTTTTTAACAACGATTTCATGTTAGAACAGCACAGCCACAAAACAACACATGAAATAGTAGTAAATGACATTACATCACAATGACAATACATCACTTCGCTTGCCAGCATATAAGGCTTGCCAGCCGTTTATAGATTGACACCTTAAAGGTAAAACTGAATAAGTAAAGTGGCATATTAAGCTAACATGGGTTTCTCAGATAAATGCACCTTTTTCCAATTTTCTACGAAAGAAAAAACGAAAAGAATGTGAACATGCTGTAGCTTAGAAGTTTCTCATAAGCACTGCCTTACCTATAATGAGTTCGCTTCCTATGAGAAGTTACAACCAATAAAATGTTTTTCTACTCCCATTTGGTAATTTACTAATTACAAAACGGCTAACGCAATCACAATGCCATACATTTCTACACCCGTTGCATAATGTTACATTATGCAACCGGTAACCGTGTTAAAATGAACATGTGCGCATGCGCATTGTCAGAATTGGAACCATTTTTTAATTTCAAATGTCAACCTTGTATGGGGGTATGAAGACCTGTCAATCCAAGATGGCCGCAAGCGATCAGCTGATTAGGCTTCATACAATATTAGTGATATTCGGTAGGTAGGAATTACCGTGGTGATGAGACTTTCAGCCCTGTTCAGATGAAAATAAATAAGTATATTTTATGTGTAGAGTCAAATAAAAATTGTTAATAGTGCTAAAATTTATCGAATTTATTTATCGGATTGCTCCAAATAAAGCTTTCCTTTTTTCAATGGAAAATAAAAGGCTTGAAAGGAAAACAATATAAAAAATTTCACCGCAAAAAATAAACAAACTCAAAAAGTTACTTGGTTAATAGGTGAGTATGAGGTTGATCACCTATGCTGTACAAATTTGGTTCACCTGCCAATACAACTGCAGGGCATATGTTTATTTGAGTTTTGGGTTTGAATGTTTAAGC
>OX637352.1:9008736-9523662 GCA_951799405.1 Agapetus fuscipes | reverse complement strand
TATTGTTAAAAAAAAAAGTCAAATAAATTTAAATCGCAATTTAATTAAAAGAACCTCAAATTAAACCATAAAAATATGTCAATTAGTCAGTTTTACCTTTAAGGTGGCGACATATAAGAAGTTACTAACTCGGTTATAAAACAACCTAGGTGGGGAAAACCTCGCTAGAAGGAATCTCGTTTCTATTGCACAAGTCACAACCAGATGTCAACCTTGTCATGCTTAGCCATACATGCTATCTAAGTTGCAAAGATACATCAACAGTCGCATGACCGGTCGCAGTCTAGAGGTTAACGCTACCCATGGTTAATCGGAAGGTAATGGTTTCGATGCTTTTAACGCTCATCGCTGAGTTGAAAAATATATCTTGTTGTCCTACAAAACAGACACATTACGTTCGTCCATCCTTACAGCAACTGGGTCTTTCTTGTAAAATTTGCGTTGACTTGTGATGAACAGGCACGTGGAGTGCTCTTAAAGTGTGACTTGAAAATTAGAAATTGTTCATTTTGCGACATAAATCTTTAGAAAAGTTAGTTCTTAAATAATCTATTATCTTTAATCTAAGTTCCAAAGATACATTGATATTAAGGGTTTTTATTTGATGCACGCCCACAGGCATACATACGCGCACAAGTTCGAGTTCACACATCCCGCATGTGTACTCATAAAATAAACCTAACCTGACATGAACATAAGCCCTGCAACTTTTGCCGACCTTCCCTGAAACAGGGGTGACATTGGCAAAGTGAACCATCTTATTACAGTATGGGTGGTCAGCCTCATATTAACCCATAAGTCAAGGAAATAATCAATAAATAAAAACCATTAATTGATGAGGCATTCACTATGATTGTAACCTTTCATTTTTTAAATATTAAAAACATCAATAGGTAAATTTGATGAACTTTGAGTTGATATTTTTTACAAATTTCGAGCCAAGACGAAAGAGGTGTGTGAATGGCATTCCAGAATTTATTTAAAAAAAAAGCTTAAAAAATTAAAAAACGCACTAATTTAATTTAAAAATAGATTTAAGTATTTGTTTTGAAGATGAAATGAATTTGAGAAATAAAGTGTTGTTTAAATTTACGTACGACCCACACAATTCTAATATGTACACCATTATTGTAATTTCCTTGTAGGATTAGCATATTTACATCGTAAAGAATATCGTTTTGACACATTCATTGAACCAGCGTAAATTCCTCAGTCAGTCGTTTCCTTAACAGCTATGATGAAATAAAAATAGCAAGATACTATTTTTTAAAGGATAAATTTATGTAAGACGTGACCTCTATTTTTACTTTCTTGCTATAGCTGAAGGCTATAAAAAAAGTTTTGATTTGGTGTGAATTTTTTTTTTCGAGGCTTTCACGGTAATGAGTTTTCCTGGTGCAGGACATGTCAAAAAACACTATCTTTCAAAAACGTCCGTCTGTATGTATGTGTGTGTGTGTGTGTGTGTGTGTGTGTGTGTGTGTGTGTGTGTGTGTGCGTGTGTGTGTGTGTGTGTGTGTGTGTGTGTGTGTGTGTGTGTGTGTGTGTGTGTGTGTGTGTGTGTGTGTGTGTGTGTGTGTGTGTGTGTGTGTGTGTGTGTGTGTGTGTGTGTGTGTGTGTGTGTGTGTGTGTGTGTGTGTCACTTTCCAAAGTATTAGGCCTAGAGATACCAAATTTTGGCTACATCAACTTTTTTGGACATGTATTAAGTATGAATAACACGGCATTACACCAACTTGAAAATTCAAGATGGCTGCCATACAAAAATTATAAATGAAACAATATGAATTTTCAGTGTTAATACACAAACAATACAAAATATAATTAATTTTTAACTTCATAAATTATCTATGACAACACTCTTGCTAATCTGTGTCTCTGGGTTGCCATATGAAAAAAACAAACAATTGTGATTTTCTCGAAAGTCATGGGGTTAAAAAAAATGGTGTACAATATTATAGACAACATAAATCTCTACAAAATTGAAAAAGATATTTTTTGAAAAAAATATTATAAAGCACTGTTTACACGACCTCAAATTTTAAATCGAAAATATTATAAAAACCCATTAAAATTCAAGATATTTAATTTTTGTTTACATTTGATAGAAGGAATAAGTTTATCACTTTAATTCGTCATCACAGATTTTTTACTTTTTTGAAAATTCAAGATGGCTTCCAAAGAGCTGAAAATTTTAAAGGCGATTTTCTTAAAAACGGCTGCGACGATTTTTCTTAATTGTTTTGTGAATCCATTTATAAAATAGTGCTATCTAATAATTATAATCATTTCTTCATCATAATCTCGGTTAAGGGAGTTGCCATATAAAAGAAAAAAATAATGGAAAAATTCTCGGCAGTTCGTGGGTTAATAATTTTTTTTTATTACAAATGTTAAACAATAATAATAACTTATATATCGCCATCATTATTTTTTCCAAAAAGTGAATCAAAAGTATAGCCACCATACAAAGTGAAAATTTCCCATACAAAATGTTTTCGTAATTTTTTTGATAGTCAAGGGGTTAAAATTAGAAACAAGGCTGTGATTATTAAAATTTTATAAATACCAATAATAATTAATTGGAAAGAATTGGAAAAGCGCGCTAGTAGAGGAAGAAGTGTAATGGGAACGATTGGAATAATTGCAAGAAATAGGAAACTTACGAAGAGTATGAGATCGGCAGTCCACAATGGCATATTCGTTGGTGGAGGTGAGGCTTAATGAATGTGAGCTGAGTAAAGTATGTACGGTTGAAATGGCTAACCTGAGAGCAATGACTGGAAAGACACTGAGTGATAGAGTACGTAATGATTGGGTGATGAACGAGTGTGGTATAAAAGAGAATATGAGAATGAAAGTACAAAAAAGTACGATGAGATCGTTCGGACATCTAGAAAGAATGGATGATGAACAACTAACGAAGAAAGTGTACAAAAGAAAGTGTCAAAGGAAAGCGCGGAAGGGGAAGGCCGAGGGAATAATGGTTAGACGAAATAGGTGAGATTGCGAAAGAATGGAATCTGCATAGTGAGAATAAGAGAAGAGTATAAATGAAAAAGTTGATGAATATTGAGGAAATGAAAGTGGTTTGTTAGGACAGAAAAAAGTGGAGGCGCATCTGCGGAGGTACCGGCCACCCCTAGTGCAACGGCGGCAGGATACAGTACAGTACAGTACAGAGGTCAGCTTCATAACAACCTATAAGTCAAGGATCTTTCTTGTGTAATTGGCGCTTTTTCCAGAGAAGACCAACCTCGCAGAGTGCTCTTGAGGTGTGATTCACACAAAACGGCGCTCACCAAATAAATCATCCAAATATTTTTTATTCACTTAAGAATTTATAAGGCTATTTCCATATTGTACGAGTATGCAGGTACACACCGCGGTAGAATAAAATTGATTTATTATCGATATATTATATTTTCATTGAAACTGCATAAGCTGGTAGATGATTCTAGCTTTACATACGTCATACAGTGGGTTAATTTATGCAAGAAAGTCGAGTGCACATTCTGTGCATTTTTTTAATGTTATTCTTAAAAATATGAATGTAAGCCGGTGCACCACTATAAGGAAAAACTAAGGATAAATTTAGCTGTTGATTTTTCAACTAGGCACTAAACACCAAAATATTAAATTTTAAATGAAATGTGCGTTGACCTGTAATGTTGGCGGTTAAGGCTTTAAATTTCCAATTCTCATTTTTATGTATATTTTGTACATTTGAATTTTATTATTTTACTTGGTTATTCCTTGACTTATGGGTTCGTATGTCCGGTCGATAGCTCAGGTGGTAGAGTGCTTGCATTCCATGCCGAAAGCTCGGGTTCGAATCCCACCGAGGGTGTCAGAAATGATTTCCCGTTTCGGTGTTTATTTCAAACCCCAAAACAAAATACCGGCAAGGTTTACTCAGCCTTCACAAAAAATGAGTACCAGCACTCTCGGGAGCTGGGAAACCTCCACTTCAACTGAAGTGGTTGGCGTAAGGCCGGCCCCCTTACCTGTAAAAATAAATAGGTTCAACTCGCCACATGCGACCCCTTCGGGGATAACGCGGCAAGAAGTTACACTATATGTGTAGCTTAGTTGCGTTTTTTTTTTTTTGCGTATGAAGCTGACCAACCAAACTGTAAAAAATGGTTCACTTTGCCAATGTCACCCCTGTTTCAGGGAAGGTTCGCAAAAGTTGCAGGGTTAATTTGAGGTTTGGATTTTAATTTGTAAGTACCTACACATGCAGCATTTGTAAGCGAGAACTTACGCGTGCCTAAAATATCTTTGCAACTTGGATTATAGTAATTTTAATTCGATCAACAATATTTCTCACCTTCTCATACGTACCTAAGCTTTCCTCTTTCTTCAGTTTAATCACTATCGTACTTAGAGCCTTTTGTCAGTCAACCTTTCAATTTACCATTATCGTCGCTGGTAAGACAAAGCGGTGTGGGTATTGGCGTCCTTGATCAACCACAGTCACCGCTGCCTGTCTAACGACTTCCTCCTTCAATCCCATACTCCTATAACACGACAATTCAATCCACTGCTTCGTCCAGCCACCTTAATCTGGATCTTCCCACTGTCCTGCGCCCCTTTGGGTCCATCATCACGACTATCTATTCCAGGCTCCGATGGTTCATTCCTGGATGTGATTCACTCAATACAGTCTTCTGACTTTTATTGACCTGTACCCTGAGTACGAGTTGCAAAACTTGAGTAAAGTAAAGTTTACGGAAAGTATTAAATACATAAAGCATTTAATAATAAAGAAAGGCTCTCAATAGGTTACTCGTTTATTTAAAAGTACAAAAACCTCAAAAATAATAGCAATTTATATGACCAGACAGCGAAAATCAAATCCTGCCTTTTGATAAATTGATAGTAAAGGCGCGGCCTTTATTAACAGATTAATGGCGTATCAATAATATAATATGAGCAAAATAAAAATAAATTGTCCTCATAGAAATACACGTTTTCTTGACTTATTTCTTAAGTAAATATAAAAAAAAATACCGGATGCGAAACTCAAGTTTATTTTGTCTCATTTAATTAAATATGTCTTCCAAATTTGGCATGCAAAGCTGGCAGGTGTTATTTGCATATGATTATTATAGTCAAATTGTTAAAGTATATATAATGATAATTCTGTATGAATTGAATGAACACGGAATACTCGTATGTATTATATCATTTTCACACTTTCGTGTTAATGGTTTAAGAAAAATAAATATGAAAAAAGATCTGCTTTAAAGTCCTTGACTTCTTGTTTAATGTAAGTGCTTACATAAAAAATGCTTCATGCGGATAAACTGGTGGTAAGTAGGTACATTAAACGTGAAAATAAATAGGTTTCCACATGCTACATCCAACTCTTCACAGATAAGACAGAGTCATAATATGTGTGCAGCTTATTTGAGCATTACGTTGCGAAGTATCTTTGAAATGATCATGATTTTTAAATTACCTTTTTATGACTCTTGGTTATACCAAAGACGTGCAAACAAGTGGTCTTAAACCTCTTTATAAATGTGCTTTCCAAATCAAATGTCGCGTGGTTCAGTACGGCATACTTTGTCAAATGCTGTTTTTTGTTGGCCTTTTCATTCTATTCCTGGAAAATCAGAACTGTCTTGGATGGTTCACCCTCCGGTGTTAGACCACTTGGACGTCACAGGATGAGGGGGGCAGACAATGTCGAGGCTGACGCGGAAGTCCTGGGAGTGAAGGGACCATGGAGGGAAGTAGCACAAGACAGAGGGTCCTAGAGGATTGTGTTGCGGGAGGCCCAGAGCTTTCAAGGCTCAAGAGCTGGAGAAAAGAACCTTCCTACTGCTGGCCTCTACATTTTTTTTGCAATAATCTCTGTTGTGAAAACCACGCTAATCCCTTCCTTTTACTTACATGTATTTAGTAATATTTTCCATCAACCAACATCAATATCGTCAGTACATATTTTTTGTGTTTTTCAAGTCTCTTTAAACCACCTCACTCGTCGGAAATTCCAGTTTGCAAATGGGACCACACTGTAGTAGCAACGAGTCCCTACAACTTGATTGCCATCGACCTCTGTTTTGTGATTGTCAAAATGATAAGACGACCCCCGGCACAGGTAAAGCACAAAGAAAATTAAAATACATTTTGTTTTGTACATTTTATTTAGTATTTACTTAATCGCATCATTTCTTTATTAGTCCTAGGCACAGTCTCGTATCGTTTGTCCTCTGCAAACATGTTCACAAACGACTCTTTGATTCCAAACGCCATCATGGCCGAATAAGGAAAATATTTTGCCGTAAAAAACTTCCAGCGCGTCCCAAAGTTAACATAAATCCTTCCAAGCCAGGTGACTGCCACAACTTCCAACAAAAACTTCAAAACAAACAGCATGCATCTGTTAAACCGACCCAATCTCTCATAAAAGTCTGTTCCAGTGACTGGTTTTGATTCGTATTTCATTGTCTTATCTCTATTCTCTTCAAAAAAGTTCTTTGTCAACTTGTAAGTCTTTCTTCTCTCAGCTTCGTTTTGGATCGAAAGTTCCTTTTGACGTTCTGCTTCTGTCAGATGAAATCCTGGAACTCCCAGAACTCTGTATGAGAAGTAATGGAAGTAGCCTTCGGATAGGACTGGATTCAAGCACTTCATGCCGGTGATCAGCGCTGACACCATGTGGTTAAAATACTCTGGGGGATTTCGCATGCAGGGTTGGTAGACTTCGTTGCATATCGCGTTGAAGACGTCGATTGTTTCGTCGAATGATTCTCTGCAAACGTTGAACCTGTAGAAAAACGTAAAGGATTAAACAAATGATTTTAATAATGTACCTATTTATCTAATTAGTATGGCTGTTTGGATTGAAGTCGGAGGACGGAGTGAGAGGGGATACAGCGCAGCTTCTCCAAGTGACAAGGTGGAAGTCGGCAGCTGAGGATAGGAGGCAAATTTAACAGGAGACCAAGGAGAGATATGGATAATAGCCCCATCAAAAAGAGAAGAAGACGTACGTGAACTTAATTGGAGCAGATATTGTTTTTGTCAGTATTTTTAAATTAAAAATAAAACCAATGGACTGTTCATGATATCCCAAATAAAAGTTTTTAGAATGATAACGTTTTCAGAAGAACATAGAGAGCTCGTATCTGCAATTATCACATAAGGCGTGTTATAAAGCTAAATCTGCCGTTTTTGTTTCTTACACTTTATGGTCTTAGCAAAATAGTTACAGTGATGAAAAAAATCAAGCATGTTTATTATTTTTTTATCTTAATCATAAAGCTTGAACAAAATATATAACTTAAGAATTGCCATCACAAAAAAATATTTAAAAAAACTCGTTTTTTTACATTTTTGGTTTTTTTTTCGTCTGTGCTGTATTTTGGAATTTTGTTTTTGCTTTTTAATTACGGAACTATACATTGTTTAGGTTCCGTATTAAACACTTTTGTTATGTCAAAAGTTTTTGAGTAGATATGGAAAAACTGAAACTACTAAATGAATTAAATTTTAATTAAATCAAAGAATACAGTTTTTCCATATTTACTCAAAAAAGATGGACATTATAAAAAAATGTTAAGTACGGAACGTAAACAATGTATAGTTTTGTAATAAAAAGTAAAAAAATATTTCCAAAATAAAGCACACACGAAAAAAACGCTAAAAATGTAAAAAAACGCGTTTTTTTAAATATTTTTTTGTGGCAGCAATTTTTAAATGATATATTTTAAATAAACTTTGTAATTAAGATAATAAAATAATAAACATGCTTGATTTTTTTCATTAATGTAACTATTTTTCTAAGACCATAAAGTGTAAGAAACAAAAACGACAGATTTAGCTATATAACGCGCCATAAGAACAGCCTGTGAAATTATGTAGAAGAGTAGAAGATGTAGAATATCGAAAAGATGTAGAAGATCCAAGAGGCAATTTTGGAATGACCATGTCTCCAGAATGAATCATAAAAAACTCATTCAAAGCTAATCCAATAGTTAACGCCTAGATAAATGACCTCCTAAAATGTAAATAAATAGCTGGACGTCGTCTTCAGCTGATTATATATCCAGTTGATATTTGACAGTTTTGAAGGATTTGAACATCACAACTTTTTGGATTTGAAAAAGCGTCTTTATTAGAACAATCATCTCTGCCACCCTAGGTTCTTTCCAAATACTTTCAACTCTTCACTTTTCCAGCTTAGTAACCAATCGATCATAAATGTGGATTAAGAAGATGAAAATGAAATACTATCACCTGTCTTCGATTCCAATCATATGACCGATGGTCCTCCAGAAGTGAATATATCCTTCCAGGTCTTTTCTGTTAGAGTGGTCCATTCCTAGGAGGTGAGGTCTCAAGACTCCAATGCCTACGAAGGCAAACTGCGCTATGGCCAGGTCTCTCTGGGAGAGGGGGCCGTCTCCTCGACGCACGGAGGTGTTGCTGGAGCGGATGTGACGCTGACGGACTGTGGTCAGGGACTTCCAGGGTCTGGAAACATGGAAAGTGATAAGATAAATCCAATGATTTGAGTGCATCGTTTAGTGTTACAACTCAACCGGGTAGAGCGAGTTACAAATGCCAAGATTCTTTACAAGAGTCTGTCAATGAGAGTTAGAAAAATGTTGGCTCATGTTTTTCATTATACAGTAAAAAGTAAATGCTGCAATCAGCTACAGGTTGAAGTAAAATTTCTGGTTGAACCTTGATGCTGCTGTGGTACAATTCATGTAAGAGCAGTGATACTAATCGATGCCCCTACTCTCACAGACGACCCACATTCCCTCGAGCACAGAAGGAATTTTGAAATGCTTAGCATCTTCTATAGGTGCTTTATCGCCGTTTGTTTTGATGAAATATCCTCACTTTTACCTATTTTTCTCGTCACAGCAAAGGCTCACATTCACTTTTTTGCATTCGATATTAAAACTATGAGAACTTGTTCTTTTCATTACTCATTTCTTTGCCAAACTGCCCGTTTATGAAACGAGCTACCACTTACCGGTATCTGTGTTTCCACCCTAATTTAATAAACAGCCAGTGCTACCAAATTTTATGACATTAACCACCACAACACCAACACTCGCACCTCTGTGGCACTGCAACAAGCCCCATAGACCTCTAGATTTTCTGAAATCTAAGGAGTCTCCCACACAGGTTTCCTTAAGAAAAAAATAGCCAGATGACTAAAGAGGTTGACTTTTGACTTCTTTTTTCCCACAATTTGTTCTTAGACCTTTGAGTGTGGCATTGGATTTGATTCGATGGATTGGATTCTTACGTGGTTCCAGGCTTGAGCTCTTCGTTGTACCACGTGTTGATGTGCATCATGGTGGAGGCGTATCTCCTGTAGGCGCCCTTGGGCGTGGAGGAGCGGTGCGTCTTCAGGAAGATGACCAGCATGCTGGGGATGGCGAGAACAGCTATCATACCGGCCAAGGTCAACACTATCTGGCCGTTGATGTTGTCACGAATGTACTTCTGTCCCCTGCAAATAAAACAAATGTCAACAAGAGTAGAAGACAGGCTCTGTGAGAGTTTTGCGTGGCTTTACAACTCCGAGACAGTATTCGTGACTTGAACTGTTTTATGAAGCTGTAGTATGTACAATTGGCTGACTATCCTTCGTTTGATTTCTTTAGCCGTATCATTGGTGGTGACTATCAGTACTCCTAGATAGACAAAGCTGTTCACGGCACAAACTTCTAGTCCACTATCGGAAATTAAGTTGTGTTGTCCAAAAACAAACTGTTATTTTAAGTACCTTTTGTATTTCTTCTCATCATACCACAGTGGTAGCTTGATATCCACTTCAGAGACCTTGCAGGTCTCGCATGGAATGAGATGACCCTCGCCTTCGAGGATAAGCCTGATGTGGTCATCCTTGGGAAGTACTAGAAACATAAAAAAGACAAATAGCTTTTATAAGCATTATGGAGCATCAAGCTAATATTACAAACAAAAAAACGAGCGCAGGACTCAATTCACGGCAGACAGTCTCATTCTGACATTTAAAGGGACTGCATGAACTTTGTGATTCTCATTATTTTGTCATTCTTCTTCTTTTTTGCGGTGAATTCCCACGGAGAGCAGAGGCGCCAGTGCCGGGGATAGGAAAAGTTAGGAATAAGTAAGGGAGGATAACTTGCACTTGCATGCACTCGTTATTCTTTCAATCTGCAGCAATTAGCAGAGGGACTACCACAAATCACTGAATATAAAGGGACTACCATAAAGAGAAGGATATCAAATCATTAATGATGGATATATTCATTGACTTATGATATTTGTAGACTAGAAATTATTTTAACGAAAATAGGGAGAAAGAGAACAAAGAACTTCACAGTTGCATTTCCATAAGTACAAAAAACTCGGGCGAGTGTAGAAATGTTTCTAGAAAGGTGGCAACATTGCCGCGTACTTACTATGTCCGAACCAGTCCGAACATAGACGCATGCGGTATAAATCTTGTGATCGATAAAATTGGCAAATTTTAAAGGAAAAAGACATTATTTTAAGACATCGTGACATGCGTTATAATTGAGTCTCAAAACACAAAATGGAGAAAGCAAGAAAACATAGAATTTGACACGTAAAAACTTATTTTGTATGACAACACCTCAGCAACGTTAAACAGGACTGAGACAAATGTGTTGCTATCTATGGTTGATATAGTTTGTACCAATACAGTAAGTTAGTTTCGGCTTTTTCATGTTATTACTCAATGGATATATTAGAGTTAGCTTGTCTAATTTTGTTATTATTGAAATGATCAGTGTGTGTGTGTGTGTGTTTTTTTTTTTTAAGAAATCCTGTGCGGAGACTCCCTAGATTCTAGAGACTCTAGGGGTCTATGACACTTGTTGTAGTGCCGCAGAGGTGTACGAGCTTGGTCGTCGCTACAAAGCGCCAATACTCAAGCAAGACCCAGTTGCTGTAAGGCTGGATGGACCTTTGGTGACCGGTTATTGGTAAAGGTTTATGAATTTTTCAACCCAGCGAAAGCCAAATTTGAAAATATAAATGGTATATTTTTTGTGTTCCGCCGGGATTCGAACCCACAACCTTCCCATTCAGAGTCCGCAATGTTACCACTGAGCTACGGTCCGGTTTATATTTATTGATTTAAGTAATAGGCTCTATTTCTAACAGGAAGACAAAGCAATTTTTAATTTGACACTGGCGCCCTTGTTTATCGCTGGTAATCGCCACAATGAAGAAGAGGAAGTCATTCTTTAAAATTTATTTATTTAATCTTTTATTGGAATTGCAAATATATATTCAAAATTATCAATTAAAATAATAATGATAAAAACTCGTTTCTGAAGCAAACTGAAACGAATAGGAAAGCGGCATTCCTCTAAACGAATTTACTTAAAAGTTGAAACAAGAATAAATATATATATATTATTTTTATGCTAATTTGTTTACGGTCATCATTGCCAATTTAAATGACCATGAGGAACATATTAAATAAATCTTGACTATTAGGTTGGTATGGATTACTCCCCATGGTGTACAAACTTGGTTCATTTTTACCAATGCCACCCTGGTTTCAGGGAAAGGCGGCAGGAGTTGCAAGGTTCATGTTCAAGTGAGGTTTGGTTTATTTTGTGTGTACACATGCAGCATGTGTAAGCGCGAACTTAAATGCGATTTTTTGTGGGCATGCATTAAATATGAGCCTCAAATGTCAATATATCTTTGCAATTAAGATTATAGATACATATTCTTGATTTAGTCGTATGATATTATTAAAATAAAAATACCTACTAACAATAAAAATGGTTTTCGTTATGCTAAAATTAAAGAATTTGTAACTCGACAGTTAATTATTTATTTCTAAAGGATTCGATGTTGACCTTAAAAAGGTGCAGCCTTAATCGGTTTTAGAGGATTTTTTTTAGTGGTTTTAAATATTAAAAAAAACATTATGAAATAAGAGTGATGTTTTAAAATAAATAAAAATTTAAATCTGTAATCTATGTTGCAAATATTATGTATATTACAGCCTCATCTCATACCAACCTATAAGTCTAGGAATACAAACATATCTGAGAGATATTTTGAATGTTCGGCCCGCTTTGACTATATTATTTTTCTGGTTTAATTTTATTTTTATGTCTGTGCTAAAGTATTATTTTAATGAGAAATATCAACATAATATATTACAAAAAAACGAATATTTAAAATCTCTTTCATTCTTACCGGTATTTGATTCCATGTTTTTTTTTAAATAAATTCAGCAAACTAAAGGTTATGTTTTTATTTACTTTCAATAACAAAAATCACATTTTCACACAAAGAAAACAAATGTATGGAATAACTGTTATGCTTCAAAGTGAAATATTTTATTTATAATTTTTTTTTGATAGTCTGCGAATTCTTATCACTTGTTATCGGCGTGGTGTAGAGAAGAAGTGACCAAAAGCCCAAAATGAGATTTTTGTGATTTTACATTGCTTTAAAAAAATTAGGTTCTCAAGTGAATTGATACAGACAAAAATTGTGCCGTCAGACGGCCGGGTTGGTGGGGAAAAGGTAAACAAATATATTGTTATCGGTTGCTAAGGACGGCAGCCCTGACAAGACTGACGTTTGCTAGCGGAGATAAAAGTTAACAAACTAAAATAATTTTAGAATGAACCGCCACATTTTGTTTATAGACATCTAGCGCGCGATGGACAAGGCTTTTTGTAATTTAGATTTATTTCATTTGATAAGAGTCATTACCTGTTTCATGTAAGCTCTCCTTTTATTACTATTACTATTACTCTGGATGAACAAGTCATTCCCTATTTTAAGAATTACTTTATGTAATTAAATATACCCGCTGTTTTTGTTGTTACGGGGTCGGCATTGGAAAAGTGAACCAGCAAAGGAACTAGCAAATGAAATTGCCAAAAAAAAAACAATCCATAATCTAAGTTGCAAATATATTGGTATTAACACACGTCTGGGGTCGACGCCTCGATCTTATGGGCGAAACACAAGCTGTTGCTCTTGATATTTCCAAAGCTTTTGATAGAGTTTGGCACTCCAGCCTCCTTAACAAATTGTCATCATTTGGACTTCCCCTTCTCCTCATAGAATGGATTTCCAGCTTTCTAAAAGACAGATCTATCCAAACAGTCATCGATGGTAGTAAATCAGCCCTGCTACCAATCAATTCCGGTGTCCTCCAAGGATCAGTCTTGTCTCCGACACTTTTTCTTATGCACATCAATGATTTACTATCCTGTGCTCCTATCCACTGCTATGCCGATGACAGTACAATACATGACGGTTTCTCTTTTACAAAGCCCCCAAATAGTTCAGCGATATCTATTGCTCGTGAATCATTAGCTTCAAAGATCAATACAGATCTCAGGGCTGTCAGCCGTTGGGGCACTGACAACCTTGTAGAGTTCAACGTCAAAAAGACTCAAGCATGTCTGATATCCTTAAAGAGGATTCCAAACAACTATCTCCCAACTTTCGACAATGTCTCCCTCTCTAACCATGAACACATCTTCTTGGTGTTTCTCTGTCATCAGAGTTAAAATACCATGATGCTATTAAGTCTCGCACAACTTCCGCTTTCCGGCGACTCGGCATATTATACAGAGCCCGTAGGTTTTTTACTTCAGCCCAGTTATTGACTCTGTATAAATCCCAAATCCGCCCCATTATCGAGTATGGCAGCCATCTCTGGTGTGGTATGTCCAAGAAGTTGAGTGACCAACTTGATTCTGTGCAAAGGAGGGCAGTGAGGTTGATCAATGATCCTTCTCTGACATCCGATCTGCAGCCGCTCCAGCACAGAAGAAAAGTTGGAATGCTCAGTCTTTTTTATCGATATTACCACGGAGCTTATTCTAATGAGCTCCATTCATTAATTCCTCCCCCTCGCTTTTCAGAAAGGGAAACTCGTAGTACGACTCTCATTCATCCCTTTTCAGTCGATCTCAAAACTATGAGAACTCGGCGTTTTCATGACTCATTCCTTTGCCAAACTGCCCGTTTATGGAATGGTCTACCAGTATCTGTGTTCCCTTCCCAATTTAATCCGGTTTTATTCAAAACCAACATCAATCACCACTTCCTTGCAGCGCCTCACGACAGAACCAAGAACTCAAGCAACTCCTCTGCGGCACCCTTCCAGGGTGACATAGACCCCCAAGACTCACAAGAATTGGGGAGCCTCCCACACAGGATTCCTTAAAAAAAAAAAAAAAAAAAACATTTAATATTCACATGAAACGCATTCCCACAAGCAGACACGCACACGCATAAGTTCGCGCCTACACATGCCGCATGTAAGCCTACAACATAAAAATGCCATCTCAAATGAACCTTGTTACTCCTGCCGCCTTTACTTAAAACTGGGGTGGAACTGGTAAAGTGAACCAAGTTTTTATAGGATAAGGGTTAAGTCAGTATCATACCATCACATTAAACAAGGATTAGGAAGGTGTGAAAACTGTTAAATACTTCCTGAAGACTTTTTACTTTTTGGGTTATGTTATTTGATCACTTTTACCCTTACAATCTCCATATATAATGACATATTATGTATTAGAGATAAAAAAAAGAGTGAGGGTCATATGGATGACAATTTTTTTTCTTGATAAACAAAATTTAAACGGGTATCATTTTATTATTTATGGCACTTCTTTTTTAATCACCCCGTAATGACAAAGCTGAATTTTGTATTTTGTTTTTATTTTATTTTTATTATAATTATTTTTTACAAATCCTGGATATCTTGAATCGCTAATCAGAACTGCAATAAACGCAAACGCAACGCAACTAAGCTGTGCATACAGCGTAACTTCTCGCTCATTTGTGCTCATTTCTCGTTTAGGCTGCGCAAGCCTTGCCGGTATTCTATTTTGTGTTTGAAATAAATAACGATACGAGAAATTATTTCTGACACCCTCGATGGGATTCAAACCTGAGCTCTAGGCATGGAATGCAAAAACTCTACCAACTGAGCTATCGACCGGACTGCACTATTGGCCGGAAGGCAATCTATAATCTAAGTTGCAAAGATATATTATTACATTTAAGATTCATATTACCTGCATTTTAACAAGCAGACACGTATAAGTTCGGGCTTACATAATATGTCATATGTGAACTTACAACATAAAAACCCAATCTGAAATGCACATACGCCCTGCAACTCTTGCCGACCTTCACTGAATACAGTATCGATGGTCAGCCTCATACCAGACTATAAGCTTCTTTTAGATTCAGCTCTTTATATTTCCTTATTCTTCGCTAAATATTCTCCAATTCTATAACACTACTTTCTTCCTCTTCCGTTTTTATCTCCGATTGTTTTCTTATTTTTCTGTATTTATTCTCTTATTCTTCTCTGAGCATTGATAGATTTTTCCCCATCGTTTTAATGCTGTTCTTTTTATTTTCATATTTTTTGCTCATTATTCTTTAATGTTATCATTTAATTTTTCTAAATTCTTTTCAATTCTTTTTTTATTCTTTTCACATTTTCTCAATTCTATTCTTATCCCTCTCTATTTATTCTTCTCGGTTCCCTTATTATTCACCTCTGATCAAATAAGTTTAAAAACGTACTTCAATTAATACACAAACTTCATATTCCTCTTGGTTTAGCTCTTCTGGAAGTCTCCACGGCCGTCGGTAGATCATACCGTACCAATTTGAAGATAGGACGGAATAAAACGTGGAGATGCCTCAACAGCTGCTCGTTGTTCCAAATAAAATTGATCAGCTGTTACGCTGCCATGTTTTATTGCGTCCTATCTTCGAAAAGATACGGTAAGATGTATCGACGGTCTTCGAGACTACCCCCCCCCTGGGCTAGAAGTCTCATCACCACGGTAATTCTTACTTACTGAATATCGTTAATATTTGTATGAAGACTAATCAGCTGTTCACTTGCGGCCATCTTGGATTGACAGGCATTCATACAAATATTACCGATATTCGGTAGGTAACAACTAGCGTTGTGATGAGACTTCCAGCCAAGGTCTATTTTTTCCTCATTGCCTCTCTCCTGTGATATGGACTCCCAGCTGTCTTTTCATATTTTGTGTGGTCTTCTTGAAGTATATCTGCCAGATGGATACGCAACGCAACTAAGCTACACATATAGCGTAATTTCTTGCCTGCGTAAGGGGGCTGGCCTCACACCAGCCACTTTCAGTTGAAGTGGTGGTTTCCCAGCTCGCGGGGGGGCTGGTTCTCATTTCTTGTGAAGGCTGAGTAAACCTTGAGATCGAAACCTTTCTCTCGTCATGGGTCAACCAATTGAGCTATCGACATTTTTACGAGCTTGATCGTCGTCGCTACAAAACGCCAATTCTCAAGCAAGACCCAGTTGCTGTAAGGCTTTTTTTTTTTTTTTTTTTTTTTTTTCATTGAGAGGGGAAAATCTTCAAAAGATTCCTGCCATTGTTTCCGCCGGCAGGATATGTGAGATTTTTACTCACTAAAAACCCCCCTCTGCATCTTGCCACACCCTGGAACTGCCTTCAAGCATGACATCGGGGTGTGGTGTGTCTTTACATGCACAGCATGTCTTCACATTTCAGTTGCGTCAATTGGCAAATCTACACTATCTACATTGTGTTAAGACTAATTAATCTACATTAACACTACTATCAACAGAGACTAGATTTACTACATTTTGGCGGGTCGTGTTCATCCTTCGCCTTACGCGCTCGGCATCCTCCTTCTTTCCGATCACGCGAGAGGCAAAGGTATCCCAGGCCCGCCAGTTCTCTTCTGATTGGAGCATTGACGGTACTACCATGTCCAGGTCTAGTCGGTCGACCACAATGGTTGCCATTAATGACCCCCTGTGGTCCGCCCAGGCAGGACACGACAGTAGCGTGTGCTCCGCGTCATCATTTTCTGAGTCGCAGTGCCAGCATGCTGCAGTTGCTTCTTTTCCTATACGGTGTAGGAAAAAACCGAAACAACCGTGTCCACTCAGCATCTGCGTGAGCCGGTAGTTCAGGCAGCCATGCTTCCTCGAGTACCAAGGCTCGAGTTGGCTGACAAGCCTGTTCGTCCAGCGTCCTTTAGATGCCGAGTTCCAGCGATCCTGCCACTTTGACAGCGTCAGTTTCCTATGGTGCGGTCCCTTACCTGATTCATAGACTGCTTTGCGCTCAAGCGCCAGCAGATCTATGGGTGGAGAAGAAGCCAGCACCAATGCCGCTTCCTCGGACATGGTGCGGTAGCCGGAGATCACTCTCAGCGCGCTTCTTCTCTGGACGGCAGCCATCTTCTTCCTGTACAGCTCTGTCTCAAGCGCCTGCGCCCAAATGGGTGCCCCATACAGAAGTGTGGAGTGGACCACCTCATGCAATAGTTTCCTCCTGCATGATTTCGGCCCACCCACGTTCGGCATGAGCCTCCCCAACTGTATCGCTGCTCCGCTTGCCTTTGCAGCCGCCAGCTCGATGTGTTCTCCGAAACGAAGACCACAATCGAGTTGGATTCCAAGGTAGCGTAGCGATTTAGCCAACGGCACCTCTAAACCCTCTAGCAGTAGCTTAGGCAGCAGAGGTCGTCGCTTGCGACAAAACAGTACGGCTTCGGTCTTCTGTATGGCCAGTTCCAAACCAGCTCTGTCAAGCCATACCTTTACCCGTCTGAGAGCCTCGTTCCCTATAACTTCAAGTTCACGGGAAGTCCTCCCCTCGATCATCACTGCGATGTCGTCCGCAAAAGCAACAATGCTCGACCCCTCAGGCATGTCCGTCCGCAACAGACCATCGTATAAAGCATTCCACAAGGTCGGTCCTAAGACCGATCCCTGCGGGACGCCAGACGTGATCCGCCGCTTCTCTTCCACACCAGAGGCACCGTGCCGATACTCAAGACTTCGGCCATCGAAGTAACTTTCAAGCATGGCCATCAAATAGTCTGGCACGCGGAAGCTCTCCCTCAGCGCTCTGAGGATTAATTCCCATCGCGCAGTTGCTGTAAGGCTGGATGGACCTGAGGTGACCGGTCATTGCTGAAGGTGTATGAATTTTTCAACCCAGCGAAGAACAAATATGAAAATATAAATGGTATATTTTTTGTGCTCCGTCGGGATTCGATCCCACAACCTTCCTTTCAGAGTCCGAAGTGTTACCACTGAACTATTGACCGGTCATGATAGTCTTCTAGTCATAATAGTCTAGGTCAGGATAGTTTTTTTTTTTCACGGGAATACGTGCGAAGCTATAGTTATCCATTTTACGTACGTTAAAATAATCTTAAAAATTGTTAACTCATTTAAAATATAGATTAGATTAAAAACACACAGGAGAGTGATAATCAGATTTTGCGTAGATAAAAAAATGTTCACGTAATAATTCTCATTTTTATCCAACTCAAAGGTCACAGTTGTAAAAGTAGATTTGCAGGTATTTTAGGTAGTTTTTTTTTATATTAATTTATTAATCTTGAATTTATTTGAATAGTTGATTTAAAATATACACATAAGTATCATAGCGGTCAAGCTGAGATAAAGGGAAAACCGTATTTTTTTTTAAATCCTTTGCGGGAGACTTTCTAGATTTCAGAGACTCTAGGGGTCTATGACACTTATTGTAGTGCCTTACAGGTGTTGTTTACGAGCTTGGTCGTCGCAACAAAGCGCCAATACTCAAGCAAGACCCAGTTGCTGTAAGGCTGGATGGACCTTTAGTCACCGGTCTTTGTGATTTTTTCAACCCAACGAAGAGCATATTAATATAAATCGTATATTTTTTGTGCTCCGCCGGGATTTGAACCCACAAGCTTCCATTTACGAGTCCGAAGTGTTGCCATTGGACTACGGACCGGTCTTTGAGAAGGAAATTGATTTTTCTCCAAAAATCAACAAAATATTTTGTTTGTTAATGGATCTCACACGACGTACTCATTCTCTGCCATGCATTGCAGCACAAACTTTCGACTACAATGCGTGGTATTTAGTGTATCTTTTAAATTTCCAATTTCTAACTTGCAGTTTTAGAACCCGTTTTTAACCTAAACGATTTTTCAAAGACTTTGGGCAGTACGTATGTTAATAAGTATCTTAGTACGAGTATGAAGAACGAAACTGCACATTTCATTGAAAATATAATTCTTTGCTAGTTACGTCATCTATTATCTAAGTTGCAAATATGTATTAACATTAAAAACTCTTATAAAATGCAAACATCACGTGTAAGTTTGCGTTTACAAATGCTGAATGTGTACTTACAAATAAAAATCAAAACCTCGAATATAAGCCCTGCAACTTTTGCCGATCTTCCCTGAAACAGGGGTGACATTGGAAAAGTGAACCATTTTTTACAGCAAAGGTGGTTAGCCTCATACCGACCTGTAAATCAAGAAAATGCCTTGTTTAAATCTCCTATGTTTCTTATGTTCATACCTTCCTGTTTATGTTAAAACCATATATAATGTTCATTCGCCTCTGCAACTTTTGTTTTGACCACAGAAAAAAGGTTGTGAATTTGTTTATTTAATTTATTTTTACATATTATTTTACATGCTATTATTGTGCTGAAAGTTTGCTCGGTTTCTTGATGTACTCCTTGTAGTAGAAGTCCGAGAACATGAAGAGCATGAACATGTTCTGCGGCAAGAACGTCAGGCACACCCACTTGGGGTATGTGCACGAAGGCTGGAAGAGCACCAGGCTGAAGTGGAACATCAGGTACAGGAACTGCGCCTGGAAACAAAACACAATCATGAAGTTTAAGAACAAGAAAAACATGAACATGTTCATCAAGGAACACAGGATAGGAGGTTTGAAGTGGCACACAAGTTACAAGAACTGAACCTACATACGTTACACACTCATGAAGTCAGACAACAAGAATAACATGAACATGTTCATCACGGAACACAGGATAGGAGGGTTGAAGTGGCACATAAGTTACAGGAATAGAACCTAGATACGTTACACACTCATGAAGTCAAACAACAAGAAGAACATGAACATGTTCATCGAGGAACACAGGATAGGAGGGTTGAAGTGGCACATAAGTTACAGGAATAGAACCTAGATACGTTACACACTCATGAAGTCAAACAACAAGAAGAACATGAACATGTTCATCGAGGAACACAGGATAGGAGGGTTGAAGTGGCACATAAGTTACAGGAATAGAACCTAGATACATTACACACTCATGAAGTCAGACAACAAGAGTTAGGTTAGGTTATGCACATGTTCATGCAGAAACACGGTACAGAAGTGTTGGGAGAGAAACAGGCAGAAGGGGAATAACTGAATCTAGAAACGTAATAACATAATCAAAAAGGCTGTGTAAAACAGGAACATCTTCGTGCAGGAGAGTTAAAAAAATCAGATCTAATCAGGAATGCATTACACAAGCCTAAGGACAAGAATATTATAAACGTTTTCATGACGGAATATAGGACAAGAGGGTTGAATTGAAACAGAACATCAGGACCTACAGGGAATGCACCTGATAAATACTATTGGTAATAGTCTGACGACAAGAATATCATGAACAAGTTCATGCAGAAACACAGGGTGGGAGGACTGAATATACAATTATAAGGACTGAGATAAAGAAGAATATGAACATGTTCATTTTAAGATATGTGCATCAAGAGGACCTGGCTGTAGTGGAACCTCAGATACAGGAGCTGCACCTTAAAATATTACACAATCATAAAGACTGAGAACGAGAAGAACTTGAAGATGTTTTGGAAGCTTTCCATTGAAGTAAAATCTTCATTAAAAAGGCAAACAAAACATAGCGAATTATAACTTATGACTCTGATGAGTCAAAATTATTTGCATAGAATGCTTTCAATTAAACCACAGTAATTAACAAGTTTGTTACCAAGTCGTTTTTAGTCGTTTTTTTCATGATCAAGGTCATTAAACTCCTCCATTTTCCTCAGTCGAGTCATTTCATTTTGTTTGAACAAAAAAACACGTGAAAATAATTATATTGTTCCCCAAATTATTATCACACAAGAAACACTGAAAACAAGTCAGCTGCTTGGAATGGAGTTCGCAAATTCAAACCGGGGAAAAATATGACGTCACTTGGCCAGGTACTTGTGATTTTTTCAATGTTTGCAAAGGACCTTAGTTCTGGATCTGAACACCAGCGTGTGGAGATGTAATCCGTACAAAATAAAAAGAAATCTTACAGACAGGACCTACCATGGACGTAACTAGGAAGGGGCAGGGGGAACAGCTGTCCCCCCTGGAAGTAAAAAAATAACCGAAAAAAACTTAAATCGTTATTAAATTGTATTGCAATCACTGAAATGATCTTTTGGAAATTGCGTTAAGGAAAGCGATTTCATCATTATCTATAGCAACTATGGCGATGGTTTTTACACGAACGAGAGAAGATTTTATATAAATGCATACCTACACATTTTTTCCACATTGCCGAGAATCCGTGTTGCTCCATTGTTTTTCTTTTCTACAAACTGTGAACGCACCTCAACAAAGAAAACTTATTTTGTTATCCTTCTACCTCGCACTTGCTCAATCGCAATACATCTATCCCTTTTGCTCGGTATATCGATCTATCGAAATCAGGCCTTAGTACTATGCGTCCAAAAAGCCCAAAAGAACATATAAGAAGCATTTTTATATTCTTTAACAAAAATAAGAATGTCCAAAACGGGTATTTTGGTCTCGAATAATATTATATTAAGGACAACGAACCCTCTCAGGTGATTCCGAAAAAATATTTATACAAAATTACATAATGGGGCATCCACACGCTTGCCAACCTAGCACAAGTCAAGCGCACAGTGTGTCGTCTAGAACATGCTAGCTGGACAAAATTTTGTCTAATGGACTAATTTTGTCCAGCTAGCATGTTCTAGACGACACACTGTGCGCTTAGCTACAAGCCAAGTGTGCAGTGTGTCGTCTAGAACATGCTAGCTGGACAAAATTAGTCCATTAGACAAAATTTTGTCCAGCTAGCATGTTCTAGACGACACACTGTGCGCTTGACTTGTGCTAGGTTGGCAAGCGTGTGGATGCCCCATAACATATTATAACAAGCCTATTCACAGAGGGTGCTATGAGAATGTATGAACGCTGAGCCGTTAATTCGGTACTTCGATGTCGCTAAAAAAAGGGACGAATACAATATTAGCTCCATTCTGACTTTTTTTTAATAACAGAGGTTTAAGAGTGCTATATCTGTGGTTTTTGTTTATTAAACTGTATGGTACTAACTTCTAGTAAAAGAGTGCCAGTAATGAAAAAATCAGGACGTGTTTTTCATTAGTTATTTATCTAAATTATAAAGGTTAAAAAATATATAATTTTTAGGTGCCACTTCTTAAAGTGTCACCACAAAAAAATCAACAATGGAAAACACGTTTTTTTCACATTTTTATCGTAAATTACAGAATTATATTGTAATTATTTAGTCTCACAAGAAGCAATTTTTTTAAAGCGTGAAAAGTTTTTTGAGATAATATGAAAAAACTGAAACTACTTCTAAATCTAAATCTAAGCTGCAAAGATATGTATCATTTGAGATTCATATTAAATGCATTCCCACAAGCAGACATGCATAATTTCGCGCTTACACATGCCGCATGTGGAACTACAATATAAAAAACCCAATCTCAAATGAACATAAGCCCTGCAACTCTTGCCGACCTTCCCTGAAGCAGGGGGGACATTGGCAAAGTGAACCATTTTTTCCAGTATGGGTGGTCAGCCGCATACCAACTTAATAATTAAATTTCTCGGAATCTTAATAATATTTCCTCAAAATTTCCATATTTTTCCATTTTTTCCTAATTTTTCCCATATTTTATAATATTTTCTCAAAATTTCCATATTTTTCCATATTTTTCCATATTTTTTTCATATTTTCCCATATTTTCCCAAAATTTCCATACTTTCTCAAAATACTATTGACATTAAGCTAAGTTGAGATTTGCCTTTATTAGAAAATTATACAGATTTAGTTCACGCACAGCATTTTGACTTAGCACAGCATCGTTTGTGAATACCGTTGTGAGTTGCTTTCTCACTTCCATCAGTCGTTCATTAGGAAAGGGTTGCTAATTGGAAGCCAAAACGTATAACAAAGAGATTCTCAGTCAGTTACAAACAACAAAAACATTTTTTCGATTCCTTTAATAATTTAAAGGAATCGAAAAAATGTTTTTCCAAAAATCGAAAAAACAGTTTTTCCATATTTTCTCAGAAACTTTTCGCATTATCAAAAATCGGCTTTTTGTGAGCCAAACAAGCACTGGGACGACGACATATTAATATATCGCTCCCCCAGTTCTTGTTTACCGTATACGGCAATCTTGTCAAATATGACTTTTTCATGCAGTTGTCTTATGAATCAAATTCTACACAATCTGAGCTAAGAAAAACCGTAAAACTCGATAATGTGAGAGTTCTTTTAAATATTTTTAAATTAAGTTTATTGTTTTCATAAGACACATTGGTCCAGTACACGTGCAAACATTGCTCATGTAAAATTCTCTCAATGGCGTATACGGTAAACAAGAACTAAGGCAGCGATATGTCGTCCCCCCAGTGCTTGTTTGGCTTGTCTAACATTTGATTTAAAGATGTCCTTTAAATAAAATTGTCTTAAAACTCACGAAACTCAAGAAAAACATTTTTTTTTTCATATGCAATTTACATTATTTAGTCTCACAAGAAGCCGATTTTTGATAATGCGAAAAGTTTTTGAGAAAATATGGAAAAACTGTTTTCACAAAAATTTATAATTAAGTAGTTTTAGTTTTTTCATATTTTTTCAACTATTCAAATTATCAAAAATTGAGTTTTTAGAGAAGAAAACTAATTATTTTAAAAACAACAATGTGAATCACAAATTTTAATACATCTTTGCAACTTAGAATTTAGATTAAACAATTCATGTTTTAAAATTCATATCACGTGTGCCTAAAGTTGGGTAAATAATTGTTTGGCTATTCGTAAAATGTACACATCACCAAAGGTAATTGACGTCAGATGTGCTAAGAATTAGAAATGGGTAGATTATCATCTTTAATCTAAGTTGCAGGGACATGCAAATATTTGAGTTTCATCCTGCATAAAGTTACGCAAGCAGAAGCATGTTAAACGCAATAAAGCTACACATATAATGTAACTTCTTGCTACGTTCTCCCCAAAGTGATCGCATGTGGCGAGTTAACCTTTTTTTCAGGTAAGGGGGCTAGCCTTACGCCAACCACTTCAATTGAAGTGGGGGTTTTCCAGTTGTGTTTTTACAATCAATTTGTGAAAAGGGAGGATTTGATTTTCTCTGTCTGGCAATAAATATAATCTATATTTTTCTACCAATTTTTTTGTACTTTAAATAAATGAGTAATGCAAAACAAACCTTCTTTATTATAAAATGATTAATGTGGAAAGGGAAACTTAAAAGAATTGTATCAACACAGTTTTGTGAGTTACATTTTAATATATAATATATTTTTGGGGTCAGTTTTATTGCAATTTAATTGAGTTTTCCCTATCACATAAATCATTTAATAATAAAGAAGGTTCTTAATAGGTTACTCCTTTATTTAAAAGAAGTACAAAAACTTAATTTTAATTTTAATAAATAGATTTGTGAAAAGGAATGAAATTCTCCAACCTATTCTGCCTTGCCAGAAACAGGTATTAAATATCATCATTAATAATTATTTTTTATTTATTTAAATTATTTATTAATTGATAATTACCCAATGATATCTGTTGAACCAGGGTCAAAGTTATGATCAATTGACCCAGGCGGGGATCGAACCAGCGTTATTCTATTACAAATACGCTAGAAAGATCAGCCACTTGACCCCTCGGCCATAACACCGACAAAAAAAAAGGAATTTATATCTTTTTACATGGTCCGCATGGTCTGCACTAGCATTCAATGCGGTGAGCTAGGGTTCGAATCCCGCCGAGGATGCCAGAAATGATTTCCTGTTTCGGTGTTTATTTCAAACCTTAAATAAAAAAAACCGGTAAGGCTGAGTAGCCTTCACAAGAAATGAGTACCAGCCCCCTCGGGAGCTGGGAAACCTCCCACTTCACTGAAGTGGTTGGCGTAGAGTCGGCCCCATTACCTGTAAAAATAAATAGGTTCACTTGCCGTATGCGACCCTTTTGGAGATAACGCGACAAGAAGTTACACTATATGATGATGATGATGGATGATTTATTTCCGGTGGCGCCGTTTAATGATCACAGACCATCTCAAGGGCGCCGTGGCTCTTCGAAAACAGCATTTTCTTAAGTCCTCTTCTGAAGGCGATGGTGGGCAGAACCTTGGTCGACAGGTAGCTTATTCCAGGCAACTGGCCTGGCTACTCCAAAGCTCCTGTCCGCAAAATTATATCAACTGCTCCAAGGAAGACAGCACTAAGTCAAAAAAGACAGTTTTGCAGGAAAGCCAATTGAATGTTATTTATTCCATGGAGTACAATGGAAAAACTATTCTTTACATTAATTTATTAACGAATTTAAAAGAGATAGAGACACGGCTGTCATCTTGGAATGAAGATAATGATTTGTTACCTTCAGAAATGGAAATAAGTCAAAAACCTAAATTTCAGAGTTACTTCCTTCTTCCTTGGAGCAGTCGATATATACTATATGTGTAGCTTAGTTGCGTTGCGTGCGTTTGCCGTTTACACATTGATTGTAAAGGCGCTAAATCAGAATGGTTTGTGTCATGGACCTTGAGATACTTACAATCTGCAGCTGCGTGATGTGCTTTTTCCACCAGATGCTCTTCTTGTACTCCGGGCTGATGCTGGTCAGCAGGTAGTACGTGTACATGACGGCGTGGACCACACAGTTGATAAGGCCCAGCAAAGCTCCGTGGCCGCCTGGAAATGTGCAACTTAGATGAAGGCGCCTTTTTAACCTAAATCTGCTGTTTTTGTTTCTTACACTTCATGGTAATCTATCTATAATCTATAATCTAAGTTGCAAGGATATATTCATTTAAAGCTCTCAGATGTATGCCCACAAACCATCACGTGTAGTTCGCGCTTACAAATGCTGAATGTGTACTTACAAATAAAATCCAAACCTCAAATGAACATAAGCCCCACAACTTTTGCCGACCTTCCCTGAAACAGGGGTGACATTGGCAAAGTGAACCATTTTTTACAGTATGGGTGGTCAGCCTCATACCAACCTATAAGTCAAGGAATATGAATAATAAATTACATTTAAATATAAAAAAAAGAACAAAACCTTAAAAAGAAATCTATACAAAAAAAATAAAAAAATTTCCTATGCAAAAAATGTAGCAAATTAATACACCAACAATTTTTTTTGGTCTTAGCAAAATAGTTACATTAATGAAAAAATCAAGCATGTTTATTATTTTTTATCTTGATTATAAAGTTTGAACCATAGTTTTTATGGTTTGAACAAATTTATAACTTAAAAGAACCACAAAAAAATATTTGAAAAAACACGTTTCTTTCACATTTTTAGCGTTTTTTTCGTGTGTGCTGTATTTTGGAAATATATTTTTTCTTTTTAATTACAGAAATAAATTTAGACAAAAAAGTAGTTACTGAAAATAAACAATGTCTTACCAGGTATGTATTTATTGGACATGTATCCCAGGAAAATCATGATAATGTGATGGTAGACGTGTAGAAATGATATTTGGTTCGATTTCTTTCGTAAAACGAAAAACACCTGAAAACAACAATTTAGTATTTTAATTACGTCAATACATTCTTGATCCAGCTCCCCCGTTAAATCTTTTTGAAGACAAAAGACAGGTCGATATTTCGATGGGATGATAGTTGGAAGTAAATTGCAAAAAGCAGCTTTCATAAAAATGGAAATAAGAAGGCTAAAAGTAGAGTAACTTTTGTATGGTGAGATGCTACATCTTCCCCATTGTCCTCTATGGCAGTGTTCCGCAATTTTTTTGTGTTTAAGGTACACCTATCAAATTTGAAAAATTTAGAGGTACACCAAAGAAAAAATCAATGACTATTTAATATTTATTGATTACTAAAATCAATCGGTCGATAAAAAAAATCAGTCGGTGTTATGGCCGAGTGGGCCAAGAGGCTGATCTTTCTAGCGTGTTTCGAATGGAACAACGCTGGTTCGATCCCCGCTTGGGTCACTTGACTTTAACTTTGACCCTGGTTCAACAAATGTTATTGGGTAATTATTAATTAATAATTCATTAATATAAACAATAATGAATTATTTATTGATGATATTAATACCTGTTTCTGGCCAGATAGAATAGTTTGGTGAATTGCATTCCTCTTCACAAATCTATTTAAAAAAAATAAAAAAATGTACCTAATATGGAAAGATGTTTAGTGAGAAATGTGAGCCTGTTTAACTGAGCACAGGCGATCAAAATTTGGAGCAATCGTTGATAAGGCTGCTCTCATCTCTTCATTGATCGTCCTCAGGCGCTCTCTTTTTTTCGATTTAATAGTAGTGAGAGTTGAAAATCCCAATTTGCATAAGTAGGTTGTGGCAAATGGTAATAGAATTGCAACAGCACGCTTTGAAAGCAGTGGATACTCATTTTTTATACGCAGCCCAACAATGTGCTACCTCTACTTTGGAAATTTTTAGTTTTTAGGGGAGGCCGTCCCGCCCCTCGCCCAACAAAGCGCCTGCTCTTATAGCTCTCAGCTATTTTTAGGTGTATTATCTTAACAAAACCTTAACTTTTTCCCGCGGCACACTTACTGATGACCGCGGTGCACCAGTGTGCCGCGGCATATCATCATACAGGTGTCTTTAAGAATAAATAAATACAGGGAAGTTTTTCAATCGGATATTTAAAATTAAAGTCCTTCATAAATATGCCAACATAAAATTTGAATATTAAATAAGAATCGCTCACCGTGTCCAAGAGGTCCACAATTTTCAATAGATAGTAATATTTTATGCAATTGAGGATCTTCAGCTCAATTGGGGAAACATCAAAGGACAGTGGCTGACATAGCAAACTGTAGTAGCCGGACCAATATGCAACGACGAACGACTGGAAGCAAGAAACAAAATATACAATTAAATTATGGGGTTAGGTCTTCGATCAGTAATGTCAATTATATTGTAGCGAAAACAGGGCCAGATTAATTAAGACCACTGGGTGCCCTGGAGCGGGAAAAGTCAGGGGGCCTAAAGCCCGCCCTTGTACTCTCCCCCATCTCCTCGCGCCCACCAAAAATATACATACTTATTGCGAGATGGTTGAACACCTCAAGGTTGGTATGAGGTGACCACCCATACTGTAAAAAATGGTTCACTTTGCCTTTAGCCTCATGTTCTGGGAAACCTCAACTTTTTAACTGAAGTGGTTGGCGTAAGGCCGGCCCTCTAACCTGTAAACAAAAATAGGTTCCACCCACCATATGCGAAGCCCTTCGGTGATAATGCGGCAAGAAGTTACACTATATGTGTAGCTTAGTTGCATCTTTTATAGATATGTAGGTAGATCATAGAGGTAGATACAACTCTAGCGAGGCTGAAACCCATTTATCATTCCACCTCTTCGGCGGTCTTCTAGGAAGGCGAAAGAAGAAAGAAGTCCTGAAGACAATATTGTAGTTTTCACATATTATATTTCTTGTCAGCTGTTCTCCTGCAATGGCGTGTTAACACTTCAAAAGCGCTCGAAATTTCAAACTCAACTCGAGAAAAAAAACATTAGCTTATTTTTGTTTATTGTCCCAGGATGCGGTGGGCAGACAATGTCAAAGCCGACGCCGAAGTCCTGGGAGCGAAGGGACCATAGAGGGAAGCGGCACAATACAGAGAGTCCTGGAGGATTGCCTTCCAGGCTTCTGAGCCGAGGAAAGTAAAAGTTTTTTTTTAAAGAAGCCAGTGCGGGAGACTCCCTAGATTCAAGAGACTCTAGGGGTCTATGATACTTGTTATAGTGCCGCAGAGGTGTTGGTGATGTGGCAATTGTCCTTATCCGGTTGCAAGGTCGTTAACTGCGCAGAGCTGTGGTGTGTGTTGCGTTGCGCGTTGGGTTGCTTTGTTTTAAGACACTGAGAGGAAATGGCGATTGATATTGAATTTGAAAAGGGTAAGGTTAAATTTGGATCAAAACACAGATACCGGTAACTCATTCCATAAGCGGGCAGTTTGGCAAAGGAATGAGTCGTGAAAACACCAAGTTCTCATAGTTTTGATATCGACTGCAAATGGTTAGATGTGAGCCGTTCTATGAGTTGCCCTTGTTTTGACGAGAGGAGGAGGTATAAGTGAGGATATTTCATCAGAACAGACGCCATTATAGTAACTATAGAAGAGACTGATCATTCCAACTTTCCTTCTGTGCTCGAGAGAATGTAGGTTGGCTGTGAGAATAGGATCATCAATCAGCTCCACCGCTGTTCTTTGCACAGAATCAAGTTGGTCACACAGCGTCTTTGGTACACCGGAACATGTCCGGACCATGACCAGACATATGTTTTATTTACTTAAAATAATATTGATTTACTTACGTAAACAGCAAGGCTCACGCATGCCAATATTTGTAAGATGTTGTAATATTTGAGGAGAGTGTCTAGTTTGAAGGGCTGGCGATATTCCATCCACTTTGGCCCCCATTGCGTGACAAATTTGTAGTAAACCACTGAAAGGGCGGTCATGCAGAGGGGATTCAAAATGAAGAATGTGTCTCGCGATCTGGGATCTGTAACAAATGACAAAAAAAACTTAATTTGATTGAAACGGCACTAACGCAGGGGCAAGCCCCGCCTGCGTCATGTTCTATCGATAGTACTTTCGACCCTTGTTCAACAGATGTCATTAGGTAGTTAAAATTAATAATTCGTTAAAAATATTAAATAATTAATTATTTATTAATTGATAGCGTTAATACCTGTTTCTGGCCAAGCAAAATAGGTTGGTGAATTGAATGCCTCCTCATGAATCTATTTAAAAAACCGTGAAAGGAGAAGACCGAGGAAGGAATGGATGGATCAAATAAGTGAGAAAGAATGGAACCTGTAGAGTCAGAATAAGAGAAGGGTATCTACGAAGAAAATTATATACATATATTGAAGAATGAAAGATATATATAAGTGCAGAAAAGTGGAGACGTATCTGCGGAGGTACCGGCCGCGTGTTCCCATTCCACGACCTAAAAGGAATCTTTACTCAGACAAGCACACGGAAAAAAATTAATTCATCAAGTAGTTTCAGTTTTTCCATATTTACTCAAAAACTATTGACATTATAAAAAAACGGTTTCGATACTACACTAGACAATGTATAGTTCTATAAATAGAATGAAAAAAAATATTTCCAAAACATAGCACACACGAGAAAGTAGCTACAGAAGTGAAAAAAACGTATTTTTTTAAATATTTTTTTGTGGTCGCAATTTTTAAGTTATATATTTTGTTTAAACTTTATAATTAAGATAAAAAATTAATAAACATGCTTGATTTTTTTCATTACTGTCACTTTTTTGCTAAGACCATAAAGTGTAAGAAACAATAACGGCAGATTTAAAGTATGATACTTCCGTGTGCTGTCTGAGTAAAGATTCCTTTTAGGTCGTGGAATGGGAACACGCGTACCGGCCGCGTGTTCCCATTCCCCGACCTAAAAGGAATCTTTACTCAGACAGCACACGGAAGTATCATACCCTAAATCTGCCGTTATTGTTTCTTACACTTTATGGTCTTAGCAAAAAAGTGACAGTAATGAAAAAAATCAAGCATGTTTATTAATTTTTTATCTTAATTATAAAGTTTAAACAAAATATATAACTTAAAAATTGCGACCACAAAAAAATATTTAAAAAAATACGTTTTTTTCACTTCTGTAGCTACTTTCTCGTGTGTGCTATGTTTTGGAATTTTTTTTTTTCATTCTATTTATAGAACTATACATTGTCTAGTGTAGTATCGAAACCGTTTTTTTATAATGTCAATAGTTTTTGAGTAAATATGGAAAAACTGAAACTACTTGATGAATTAATTTTTTTCCGTGTGCTTGTCTGAGTAAAGATTCCTTTTAGGTCGGGGAATGGGAACACGCGTACCGGCCACCCCTAGTGGAATTGCGGGAGGATCCAGTGACAGTAACAGCCTAGTTTAGACATGGCTTTTTTGACAATGGCGATACGACGTCTGATCACTCATTCACAAGTTCCATAATTAATGATGGTGAAACGTTATTTCCAGAACCGTCCCACGGAGTCACCACAAGACATGCTGTTGCGAATGTGTGTGTTAGTTGTGTCTGTGTGAGTCTGTGAAGTCTCTAGAGTTAGATACTTAAATGATTGCACATGTATTTGTGCGATATTGTGTGAGTGTTTACTCGAATATTCTAATGGGGCTTCCACACGCTTGCCAACCCATCACAAGTCAAGCGCACAGTGTGTCGTCTAGAACATGCTAGCTGGACAAAATTTTGTCTAATGGACTAATTTTGTCCACCTAGCATGTTCTAGACGACACACTGTGCGCTTGACTTGTGATGGGTTGGCAAGCGTGTGGAAGCCCCATAAGTTTTGTCGAAATCTCGCATGTGCTATTATTATTATTAATATAAAATTTATAAAGCGCTTTTTATGACAGTGTGTCACTGCAAAGGCGCTTGTCCATATGATTGGACGAAGAAATGAGTCTTGAGATGTCTTTTAAACAGTCTCTCCAAATCCAGTTCCTCGCAGCAGTTCTTGGAATGCTATTCCAGGGAATAGCATTCCAAGTCATTGGAGCGGCCGCCTTGGATGCCCTGTCTCCAAAAACAGTGCGGGGCCATCTTGCAAAGATGTCCAGGCAGCTGCTTCTTGATGCAGCTGACCTCAGTGTTTGTGTCAGTGCTAGTCTCCAATGTTTCGAGAATAACTCTTATTCTCACCTATAAATAGAGAATGAGATGCTTTGCAGGAGTCCAGTATCTGAGCCGTCGAGCTAAACCGTTCACAAAGCTACTCTGTGTACCGTATGTGAAGTGTATCTTAAAATAAATTGAACAATATGAAAAATAAATAACCGCATTTTTTAAATAAAATTGAACCCGGTGAAATCATAACAATACCATTCTACGTAGTGTTATTGCACATTCGTTGATATATAACAACAATTCCATAAAATAAATTCAATTAGGTACTTAAGGTTTTCATGAAGGTGCAGGTCAAGCCGTAAAAAGATACTCTACTACGCGCCACGGGTTCTCAAACTTACTCCGCCCCCGCCCACTCAGACACGTGGAAATATTGAAGAATGGACTCCGAGCATTAAAAATATCCCTCGGCTATGTGACGTCACCTATATTGAAGATTGGATTCGCGAAAATCATGGATTAAATTTTTATTTAACAGCTTCTGATTCTAGCTCAACGCGTCAAAGAAAACGCTAATGATTTATTATTATATTTACATAAGATTTTTTTATGAAAAAAACTACGTTACTTTTAATGTTGAATTTCATAGAGAATAATCTACTCAGATATGAGTCAAATCGAAGTCGATATGTTATATAATTATAACTTTTATTATTATTATTTAACTCGAGATAATCGGTATGTTTTTTTTTATTATTTCGCCAATTTAACCAACTTTACTCATTTTTTGTGAAGGCTGAGTAAACCTTGCCGGTATTTTATTTTGGGGTTTGAAATAAACACCGAAACGGGAAATCATTTCTGACACCCTCACTGGGATTCGAACCCGAGCTCACGCCATGAAATGGAAGCACTATACCAACTGAGCTATTGCCCGGACTTAGTATGTGTAATTATCTTATCTTAGTATTTCTAATTATCTTAGTATGTCTGATTATCTTACTTTGTTTCAAAATACACAATCATTTTATCACATTTTACCCCCCATTATAAATGTGCGGAGTTCATTCACCCAATAATTTTCTCCGAGTTGTTAGTGTCTCATTACACTTCTCAACGCCCAGAACGAGGCGCCATCGCCAACTTTAAGAAACACTGGCTTCTTCATTAGAACGTATAACAAAGTTGAACTAAAGGTCGGCATCGTATGTATTCATTTACCTTTCTATTGCTTACCAAGTACACAACTAATGCACCTACTACCTACTGCATCATAATTATAATCTGTAATCTAAGTTGCAAAGATATATTTACATTTAGAGCTCATATCAAATGCATGCCCACAAACAAACGTGAAGTTCGCGCTTACAAATGCTGAATGTGTACTTACAAATAAAATCCAAACCTCAAAATGTACATAAGCCCTACAACTTTTGCCGACCTTCCCTGAGACAGGGGTGACATTGGCAAAGTGAACTATTATATTATATTATATTATATATTTTTACAGTATGGGTGGTCAGTCTCATACCAACATATAAGTCAAGGAATTAGATATTCAATAGCATTCATTTCCCCAAGGTTATTTAATTAAAAACAATCAAGTTTGTATTTATCCAGCCGCCATTCCGCTAAGGGTGGCCAATTTCTCAACAGATGCGTCTCCACCCTATTCTGCTCTTGCACACTTCTTTCATCTCCTTGACATTCATCACAATCTCCATGCATGCTCTTCTATTTTCAATCTCGTTCACTTTGCCAATGCCATCCCTGTTCCCGAAAAGGTCGGCAAAAGTTGCAGGGTTTATGTTCATTTAAGGTTTGAATTTTAATTTGTGAGTACACATGCAGCATTTGTAAGCGTGAACTTGCACGTGACTGTTTGTGCGCATGCATCTTATATGAAATTTAAATAAATTTTCTAATGTTTGCACATTCACCGAGTGAAAATTCATTTTTAATTTAATAATTAAAAACTTTTTTATTTAAAAAACACATGATGATGAACCGAGCAGGTTCGACAGCGCTTAGGCATTATAACTCATATGTGAAAATAAAAACTATGTGTTTTTTAAATAAAAAAGTTTTTAATTATTAAATTGAAATTTAAATGTTAATATATCTTTGCAACTTAGATTATAGATTATTATAGATATGCCAAGTTAGATAAAGTTGCCGAATATGCAACTGAATCTAACTATAATCTAAGTTGCTAAGTTATTTTACGTTTAAGATTCATATTAAATGCATACCCGTAAGCAGACACGTATAAAATCGCGCTTACATATGCCGCATGTGGACTTACAACATAAAAACCTAATCTCAAATGAACATAAGCCCTGCAACTCTTGCCGACTTTTCCTCAACCAGAGGCTTTTTATACCTATTACCTATTGTAATAGGTATAAAAAGCCAAATCTCAAATGAACATAAGCACTATAACTCTTGGAAAAAGTGAATAATTTTTTTACAATATGGGTGGTCAGCTTCATACCAACCTATAAGTCTAATCTAATCTAAGTTGCAAAGATATGTTACATTGGAGATTCACACTACATGCATTCCCACAACCAGACACGTACAAGTTCGCGCTTGCACATGCCTCATGTGTAACCACAACATAAAAACCAAATCTCAAATGGACATGCACCCTGCAACTCTTGCCGTCCTTCCCTGTAACAGGGGTGACATTGGCAAAGTGAACCATTTTTACAGCATGGGTGGTCAGCCGCATACCAACCTATAAGTCAAGGAACATCCACGACAAATTACATTTTATAGATCAATAAATAATAATATCTATGGACAACAAACAGAAAACAAATTCCAATTTAATAATCCTTAGCCGCCAACATTACAGATCAACCGCCATTTATTTCTGTCTTTACATACTTCTTTAATTTCCTCCAGAGTCATAACCTTCCTCAAACAGGCTCTTCTGTTATTATGACTCTGGATATTCCATTCATTCGCAATTTCGGATATTTGGTCCATCCATACCTTTCTCGGTCTTCCTCTACCACAAGTCAAGTAGATATATTTTTTTCACACTCACCACTTAAATCTGTATTGATATACTGATAAGTTTCGATGACTTTATGCAGTAGTAACGCCATTTTCCAAAACTATTCGACCACAGCTATTTTTTCCTTCAACATTGGAATTATTCCCGATAAAACACTGCCTACTCTGAATCGGTCAAAGTAATAATAAAAAGTCAGTCGATGCCATCGCGCCCTATTCATTATAAATGCTAAATAGTACCTACATTTAATCAACATAATTAATCAAGCTATACTGATGACAATGAAACGTCTGAAATCTATGTTCTCTTTTTCTGTGTCAGTAAGTAATGTCAGTGATATAATTATTAAATAGATGATAGTAGACTGGTCTGGTACAATCCACTATAGAATAATCTAGATTCTAGAACAAGCAAGAATCCTGAAGATGGGAGGTACTGCTTCTCCCGAAACTGTTAATTATAATTATATAACATGTGAATTAAAACAAAGCAATTTTTATTTTATTGTATTAAGAATGACCCCTTTTTTTGTGCACAACAGGTTTCCTTTATTGCAGTGCACCCTCACACAGTCATTAACAAGCTGGGAGGAACTCTTTAACTAGATCTTTGAAAGATTCTAAATTAATGTAAAATATGTCTATGTCAGCGGAGTTAATCAGAGTCATCAATCGTAGTCACGTAATCGTAATGTAAAATATGTCTATGTCAGTGGAGTTAATCAGAGTCATCAATCGTAGTCATCTGGCACATAAAGCTTAAAACTTTCGTAAAGGGTGGGGCTGTCAATTAAGCCGTTAATGGTCTTGTAACAAAGCACCATAAGAGAACCGTTGCGCCGAGATTCCAGGCTCCTGGAGCTGATTTCCTTTTTCATTTTGTACCTATATAAGCGAGCCGCTATGGTACAGAGGGCAGAGTCGATTGAAACATTGAGAGGTTAAGTCGATAAGCCAAAGCTAGAAAATGTAATCAGTATACCCTTAGTACGAGTTGCAAAACTTGAGTAATGCAAATCTAATCTAATCTAATCTAATCTAAGCTGCAAAGATATTATATCATTTAAGATTTATATTAAATGCATTCCCACAGGCAGATATGTATAATTTCGCGCTAACACATGCCGCATGTGGACCTACAATATAAAAACCCAATCTCAAATGAACATAAGCCTTGCAACTCTTGCCGTCCTTCCCTGGAACAGGGGTGACATTGGCAAAGTGAACCAATTTTTTTACAGTATGGGTGGTCAGCCGCATAACAACCTATAAGTCAAGGAACATACATGACAAATTACATTTTTAAAATCAATAAAATAACAATATTATATACATTGACATAAAAAACTAAATCACAAAACCAATTTTACTTTAACAAACCCCAGCCGCCAACATCACAGATCAACCGCCATTTCTTTCTATCCTTACATACTTCTTTCATTTCCTCCAGAGTCATAACCTTCTTCATACAAGCTCTTCTTTTATTATGACTCTGGATATTCCATTCATTCGCAATTTCGGATATTTGGTCCATCCATACCTTTCTCGGTCTTCCTCTACCACGACATCCATCTATTCTACCAACATATACTTTCTTCGTCAGTCTTTCCTCATTCATTCTCTCCATATGCCCAAACCATCTTAACAAACTTCTTTTAATCTTCACTTTCACACTTTCTCTTGCACCACATTCTTCTCTTACAAAATCATTCCTCACCCTGTCACTCCGTTTTTTCCCAATCATACTTCTTAGAAAGTCCATTTCAACAGTATGGACTTTACTAATTTCACTTTCATTCACCGTCCAGGCCTCGCTTCCATACATCAAGGTGGGTAAAAGTATGCCACTGCGTACCGCCAATCGAGCATTTTTAGATATGTTTTGATTTTTGGCGATACAAGCTGTGGCACCCAGTACACACCTGCCCTTCATTACTCTTCTTTCAAATTCACCGGTCATTCTTCCATCTTTTTCAAACATACTTCCCAGGTATACAAACTCATTTACGACATCAACATTCATTCCATTAATTTTAAATTCATAATTCATACTTTCATCATCTCTTTCAAAAATCAATACTTTCGTCTTACTTGCATTCAACTTCAGATGGTTACCTAACAAAGCTTCATTCAATCTAGAGAGCATTGTTTGCAATTCTACTGCTGAATCAGAAACAAGAACTGCATCATCTGCATACAGTAAAACACTCACTTTGCTCTCTCCTATCGTCAATCCACAATCATTAAGTCGAGCATCTCTGACACACTTGTCCATGACTATGTTAAATAGCCATGGACTCATCACACATCCTTGCCTCACACCCTTATAAACTTCAAACCACTCACTATACTCACCATCAATACGAACACATGCCTTACTATTTTCATAGTTTGCATGCACCGCACCTAGGAGAGCCCCATTCACTCCGTATGCTTTCAAAACATCCCATAACATACCTCTGTCTACTGAGTCAAAAGCCTTTTCCAGATCTACAAAGGCCGTGAACAGCTTCCGCCTCACCGACAATTGTTTTTCAACAAGTTGTCGTAGAGTAAAAATCTGATCAACACAGCCTCTACCGGCCATAAAGCCGGACTGTATATCGGAAATCCTTTCACTAGTAGTCAGAATCACATTTTTTATAATCACCTTACAGAAGACTTTTCCTGGTATACTGAGTAGACTGATTGGTCTGAAGTTCTGACAGTCTTTTTTGTCCCCTTTACCTTTGTAAATGGGAACAATGACTGCCTTCCTCCAATCCATCGGTACTACTCCTGCATTCACACAAAGCTTACATAATTCGTACATCCAATCTATCACGCATTCACCTCCTGCTTTCAACATTTCACCATTTATTCCATCAAACCCAGCAGACTTTCCATTCTTCAAACATTCAATAGATACTTTTATTTCCTCTTTCAAAATCCTAAATTCATTCTCTTCTGTCATTTTTCTAAACAAATTTCTTTCGCCCCGACCAAAAATCCCTTCAAAATATTCTTTCCATCTCTTACATACTTCATCATTCTCCCATACCATCTCACCAACAGCACTTTTGATTCCTGGGGTGGTCAATGCAGAATCTTTATTCCTAATGGCACCGACCCATCTCCAGAATTCCTTCCTACTGTCGGTGAAACTTCTGTTAATTTTTTCATCAATCTTTCTCTGTTCATTCGCTTTGCTTTCATAAACTACATTCTTCGCCATTCGCTTGGCTATCTTGTATTAATCTTCTAGCTTTCTATCATTCCTGTCGTTCAGCCACTTTTTGTAACATTCCTTCTTTACTTTCACAGCCTCTTTTACTTTAGCATTCCACCAGGCATCCCCTTTCAATCTTCCACCTTTCGTTTCTCCACATACTTTTCGAGCACATTCAATCATTCTTTCTTTCATATGCTTCCACATGCTTTCAATATCTTTTTCATTCACATTCTTTTCAAGTTCATTCACACTTAACTTTTTTTGTATTTCTGATTTATACTTCACTTTCACGTTTTCATCACTCAGACTTTCTACTTTTATTCTTGGCTTTCTTACTTTCTTCTTACGTTTCTTCTTTCTTACTTCTCCAATCATTATTTTAGCGCATAAGAGATAGTGGTCACTGCATATTTCAGGCCCACGATAGACACGGCTATCTCTTACGGCTCCTCTCAGTCTTTCATCCACACAGATGTAGTCAATGATTGTGCGACTTCCCACAATCTGCCTTGTGTACAGATGCACATCCTTGTGCCGAAACCATGTGTTTGATGCAAAAAGGCTGTGCTCTGCACACAAAGCTATCAGGTGTCGCCCATTATCATTGACTACACCTCGTCCACTAGGACCAACAATTTTCACACATTCATCTCTTTGCTTACCTACCCATCCATTCATATCACCCAAAATTATAATGAATTCATTCTTCTTACTTTCACGCACAGCTGCATTCAACTCGTTCCAAAAATTCATTTTCACCTCCATACATTCTGAATCTACAGGAGCATAACAGGCCACCAAGAAAATTCTCATCTTGCTTGTTTTAAATTTAACAATCAAGATTCTTGGGGAGACTCTTTTGTAACCCGTTATGCATCCTTTCACATTTTCACTAACGATCACGCCAACACCTTGTCTTTCATTCCCATCTTCTACACCTGACCAGATATACAATTCACCATTCATTAGTACTTTTTCACCATTCCCTTTCATTTTTGTCTCTGTCACACCCATCACTTGTATTCTCTTTTCATTCATCACAGTCACAATTTCCTTCTCCTTACACTCATTCATTCTTCTGACATTCCAAGTTCCAATCACCCATTCATTCTCTCTGAGCAAGTTTCTGGCGGTGTCTCTGCAAAGTGGAACTGAGCTTATGTTGGCGTACATAGGCCTTATTTAATACAAAAACTAAATAAAATATAGGTATCAAATAATACTCGTAACAACAATAAAAAAAAAAAATAATAATATTAAAATTATCAAAAAATTAAAAATAAATAAATAAATAATTATTAAGATCATTATATAAAATTAATTAAATCCTAATCCTAATCGGGGTGTCAGCTTCTCCCTCTAGAAAAGTCGCAGGGTGCTTATGTCAGGATGATGTTGAAGTTAAAGTTGGCGTTGCCGGAGTAGCTCCTGGCGGACTACGTGGGTCCTCGCCCATGCCCGCGTCTCTACGCTGGGCCCCCTCGCCGTGCAACACCCAGCCTTCTGTAGCTTGGCACTCCTTGGGGTTCTCATCAGAGTTGTCGTCGCAGTCGTCCTCCTTGTCACACACCCAGGTGCAGGGAATGCAGCGCCCGTTGGCGCACTGGAACTGACGGGCGGAGCAGTCGGTGGTGTCAGATATGTGTCCAGCGCCAGCAATCACGTAACAAGTCCCAGAACACAGTGTACAAAACGAAAACACAAACCACACATTACATCCAAAAATCAATGCGGGGGCAGACTGCCTCTCGTTGGAATACATGTCGAGAATCCCGCCACAATTCACTATTCACACTTTTGAATTTTTGTTTGGAATATAATACACAGCTTGAATTTTATTTGAATTTGGAACGCGTACGCATCGGTGAAACGTCAGACGTGATTTTGAGGTTCTCAAAGTTTACGGCAATTATTAAAGAGTGATTTCCCCCAAAATCTGCCGTTTTTGTTTGTTTGAACTTGATTTTCTTCATCACTGTAACTCTTTTGCTAAGACCATAAAGTGTGGTGACGCATGAATAGCGTCATCTATTTTTAATTTTAATTAATAGTCTAAGAAGCGAATTTCATGTTGGACTTTCACAATCTGAAAAAAGTGCGGATAAAAATCGCAAGATGTCGGTATGAACCTTTTTGACATCTAACGTGAAATCTCAAGATTTGAGGACTTCCGCTTCTGTCGTGTTCACAAGTAGACACGTTTTTATATGTCTCGCGAGCGATTTGAAATTTACCGTTAAAAATTCTGTGAGTGAGTGTGTTTGTTTTACCTATAACTTGCAAGTGTGGCAGTTCGTGAACAAGGCTCATCTCCATAGGATCCTGAGAAACGAGCATCATCTTGGACCAGAGCACAATTTGAGGTGAGTGTGGTCCTTTTGATTTTCGCTTCTTTGGTACGGGAAGTCGTCCAAAATTGAAAGCCACCTATTGAAGGTCGGTTTGTTCGAGGGAGAAAATATCTAGGCAGTAGTTCTAGAATTTTCATATCCCTCATTTGGAGAATACGTTACAGTTTCTCCACTTTGCTTTTTTTTGTATTTATATACTCCCTGAGGGGCAAAATTTACAACTTGCCTCCCCATTGGTCCTTCGAACCCCATTTGGTCCTTCGTAACCTTATCGAAACCAGAATGGTTGACATGAAACGGATATTCAAGGATACTGTGTCGATAGTTAATTGTTAAGAACATAATATGATATGCCTTTGTATTAGAATCTATATTCTAGCATTATTTTATATTGTGTACAAAAATTAACGAGTGTCATATATTTTTGTATGTAGGTAGTTATTTTTTTAATAAGTGTTGAATACACAGTAGGTACATATATTTGTTAGTTGCGGAATTAAAACACTGATGATACCTATCCATTAGCGATTAGGTATTCATACAGCTGAGCGTTGTCTACAGGTGCCTACCTACCTTTGTTTATATTTTTATATAAATGTCATTACAAGTTTGTTATTGTTTTTTTTCCATTAGTAAATAAACTATCTGGAGAAAGTAAATATTGTGATACATACTGACATAAAATAAACTCAACTTTGAGGCAAATCGATTTCTTTTTTCAGAACTGAAAGTAGGTTTTTTGATTTTGTTACCGTTTCTTCATTTTTTATTGTTTATTTTAAATAATAAACATGGCGGATGCTTTAACAAGAACTTTGGTTATATTGAAAGAGAAACAAAAGGTTTATTTTGAAAGAATAAATAATTTATATAAACTAGGAAAAAATGTTTCTAATTTTGCATCCAGAGAGAATAGTAATTTTTTATCGGCTTCCAAGGAAGCAGGAAGCTGGGTTAAAAAGTACGAAGATTTGATAGATCAAATAAATGCACTTTCTTTAGAGATAGACCCAGAGGCAAAGGTAAATTATCAATCACTTATGGCCTTTGAAGAACTTTATAGTAAAATAATGGATGTTAGGGAAAGAATTTTAAAAACCGAAACACCACATGTATCGACTCAAAGTGGGCCTAGATATGAGGTAAAATTACCACCCATACAAATTCCTTTGTTTGATGGGAATCCAAAAAATTGGTCACGATTTTTTGAATCCTTTAAGGCAAACGTCCATCTAAATACAGGGTTGTCAGACGCCCAAAGAGTGCAATATTTAACAGGCAACTTGACGGGAAAGGCAGCGAACATATTTTCGGGAATTGTACCGTCAGCGGAAACCTATAACGTGGTCTGGGACAGTCTTGTTAAAAAATATCAGGATAAACGTGCGCTAGGAACATATTACATAAATAATATCCTTGATTTAAAGAAGGCCGATCACACGGCTGCCGGTCTTGATGCCTTTATTGAGAAGTATGCCGCTTCCATTGCAGCATTAAAACAATTAGGTATTACAGATGTGGGAGATTTTCTTTTATTTAATTGCGCTTTGCGTAAATTGAATTCATCTACAGTTATGGCCTTCGAGCTTTCGCTGAAAGACATTGAAATACCTTCTTGTCAGAATCTTATCAGTTTTGTTCAACAACAGGTCAAAATTTTAGAAAGATCGCACGTAAATGAATCGAAGTCGGTTTCCGAAGCTTGCCATTCGTATACACGCGTGAGGAATACGACAAAATCTGTAAGTGGGCGTGCGTTCCTCGCAAGTGGTAGAGTGTCTACTGGGGACACTCTCTTTTGCGTTTTGTGTAAACGAAACGACCATAATAAATTACATAAATGTGTGAAATTTAAGAGCTATTCTCCTAAGGAAAGGTATGAATTTATTAAATCAAAACGGGGTTGCGTTCGTTGTTTGAGTGTTACCCACTGGTCTCATTGTACTGAGACAGGAACTTGTCAAATTTGTAATAAGGGACATCACACCCTTCTGCATTTTGACGACAATGAGAATAAGGCCAGACGAGTAGTCAAGAATGCTGAGCAGGGACATCAGCTGTCGCATTCAGGTGATGATATGCAAGGGTCGGGTGTACCCTCGGTTTCTTTAAGTGCAAATGCTCGGGTGAATGCGAGCACGGTGCTGTTGGCTACGGCACAGGTTTTTGCCTGGTCAAATTACAAGAAAAATAAGATGATAGTTAGATGTCTTGTTGATAATGGTTCTCAAAACCATTTGATAACATTAGAATGTTGTAGAAATATGAATTTACATATTGTTCCTTTAAATAATTCAGTAATTAGAGGAATCGGTCTTTCTGCACGACCGATACATGGATGTGTCAATTTTGAAATACAATCGAGGTACAATCCTCAAAATACTTACAAGGTTAACGCGTTAGTGGTGGATCAGATCACGGATCAGTTACCTTCTAGGTACATTGATAACCGTGATATGACTTATTTAAAGGACATTTCAATGGCTGATTTATCCTGGAATGTCCCTGGAGTTGTGGACATTGTGTTGGGTGCACAATTGTTCCCTTTCATCTATTTGGGTAAAATAATAGAGTCAAAGTCGAAAGCGCCACCTGCATTATTGACGTCCTTTGGCTATGTATTGATGGGAGATTGTCCAAAGAGTGTTTCAGCTGCAGACAGTTGTCACGAATCTTTTTCTGCATTGGCTGTAAAAGATGCGGATTTATTATTACACAAGTTCTGGGAGTTGGAAGAAATCCCAGTGAAAAAGTTCTTAAGTCCAGATGAGACAGCGTGCGAAAACTCCTTTGTATCTTCTGTGACTAAAGACGAGGCAGGTCGTTACTCTGTTGCTCTACCCTTTTGTGCTGATCCTGGAAACTTGGGCAACTCACGAAATACTGCATTTCGGCGTTTCTTGTTATTAGAAAGAAAGTTTAAGCAGTTACCGAGTCTGCAGGAGAATTATAATTCGGTAATAAATGACTATATTCAAAAGGGATATCTCTCTGAAGTGGCAGAGTCAGATATTGGTGAACATGGATATTATATTCCTCACCACGCTGTAGTGCGTCAAGACAAACCTATGCCTCGCATTGTTTTAGATGCTAGTGCGAAAACGCATACTGGGTTGTCACTCAATGATGTACTACATTCTGGGCCAAATTTACAGGCTGATTTGTTTCTCCTTTTATTAGATTTTAGGCTGTTTCCTGTCGCGATGACAGCAGATGTACAGCAGATGTATTTGCAGGTTGGTGTATTTGTTGACCACCGCAGATATTTGAGAATATTATTTCGTTTTTCTGAAAAGGAGAAAGTTCGAACCTTTCAATTTAATAGGGTTCCATTTGGATTAAAGTGTAGTCCTTTCTTGGCCATGCGATCTGTGCGTCAGTTGGCATCGGACATGGCTGAACATTTTCCGGAAGCCGCCAAAGTAGCTGGAGCTAGGTTTTATATGGATGACCTGGTTCAGTCTGTGGCAGATGAGGCTTCGGCTGTTTCTCTGGCAAAAGATCTCGTAGCTTTGTTCAAGTATGGTGGCATGGATCTGGTAAAATGGTCAAGCAATTCATCTTATCTATTAGATAGTCTTCCTAACTCACATAGAGGTTCCATAAAATTTGATGATGATAAAGGCGTAACTCTAAAAGTATTAGGGTTGTCTTGGGATCCAGTTAAGGATAATTTCTTCTTTACTTCGAATGACTCTCAGCAAAAATGCACGAAGCGATCTATTTTGTCAGTTGTAGCTCGTTTGTTTGATGTTTTGGGCTTAGTCGCACCAGTTATACTGGCTGCAAAGCTTCTCATCAAAGAGCTATGGCGTGCCAATATCGGTTGGGATGACTCTCCGCCTGATGCTATAATTCGACGTTTTTCGAGTATAACACAAGAACTTCCGTTGCTCGCTACTTTAAAAATTCCTAGGCACATCGGTGTGACTAGCTCAACCAAAGTATTATTAGTAGGTTTTTGTGATGCTAGTCTGAATGGTTACGGTTGTGTTATATATGTACATACAACTGACATGGATGGAAATATTTCTGTCAGGTTGTTGTGCTCAAAATCTAAGGTATCTCCCACCAAGATTACGACATTAGCACGTTTAGAGTTGTGCGCTGCTGTTTTATTGTCAAAGATGTTAAAACTTGTGACCGAGATGTATCGTGATCGGATTCATATAACTGATGTATATGCTTTTTCTGATTCAACGATTGCGTTGGCTTGGATTTGCTCTTCTCCACATCGTTGGTCAATTTTTGTAGGAAATAGAGTCGCTCAGTGTCAGGAGAATTTACCCCCTCAGAACTTTTATCACATCTCAGGGGACGAGAACCCAAGCGACTGTGTTTCACGTGGTATGTTACCATCTCAATTAATTTCTCATAGTTTATGGTGGAATGGTCCACTGTGGCTTCAACGCCCTTCGGATGAATGGCCGATTCAAAGATTCTCCTCGTCCGATGCGTTAGAAATTCCTGAACAGGCAACTGTACTGACAGCCATTGTAGTACATGCCGACTCTATGATTTTATATGACTTAGCACAACGAACTTCTTCGTGGAATAAATTAATTCGAATTACAGTTTACATTCTTCGCTTTATAAATAAATTTAAATCACTGTTGCATTTTATTGAATGCATGTCCCATGCTGAAGTTAAGTTAGTACAGACAATACAAACTGTTCATTTCTCGGACGACATTAAGTTGATAAAAGATAACAAGTTACCATCGAAAAAACTGCGTAATTTATCGGTTTTTCTGGATCAGGAAGGTACGTTACGAGTTGGAGGTCGGCTTTCACGGTCTGATTTACCCTTTGAAGCTAGACACCCAGCTTTACGTCCGAAACATGACTCAGTGGTGAACTTAATAATTAAACATTTTCACGAATCCAACTGTCATACCGGTCCAGGACTTTTGATGTCTATTATACGACAAAGGTTTTGGATATTGGATGCCAGAACCGTTATACGAGCACAAACTCGTAAATGCAATATTTGCTTCCGAGTGAACCCGTCGCACCCTACGCCAAAGATGGCGGACTTGCCTGCCTGTCGCATAACAGAAGCTAAAGCATTTGTGCATACGGGGGTAGATTATGCTGGACCTTTAAAAATACTTCTTACGCGACGACGCGGACAACATGCTCAAAAGGCATATATCTGCCTGTTTGTTTGTCTCGTGACCAAGGCGGTGCATATTGAGCTCGCAACTGATCTGTCAAGTGCCTGTTTTATAGCTGCATTTAAGCGTTTTATCTCTCGTCGTGGGCCAGTTTCCTTTATGTATTCGGACAACGGCACAAATTTTGTTGGGGCTCGTGCCCAATTAGATGAGATATATAATCTTTTACAAAATTCACAGCATAATGTCCGAATGAAGCGAGAACTTGAGGCGTATAAAATAGAGTGGAAAATGATTCCCCCTCGAGCTCCTCACTTCGGAGCTTTATGGGAATCAAATATTAAGAGTTTGAAAACTCATCTGTATCGAGTGATAGGGAATCAGTTGCTCACATATGAGGAGATGCAAACGGTGTTGACTCAAATCGAGAGTATCATGAATTCTAGACCACTAAGTGTCATCAGTTCTGATCCTCACCCTGACGTTATAACTCCTGCGCATTTCTTGATGTCCACTCCCTTAAAACATCTGCCTGCTTCTGAGCTACCTGACACACCAGTTAATCTTACTCAGCGTAAAAATCTCCTGGATAAAATCGTGTCATCTTACTGGAAGCGATGGAGGGTAGAATACCTGCACACTTTGCAGGTCAGACAAAAATGGCAAACCGATGTTAATGCAATTCAGGTAGGGACTGTTGTACTGATTGGGCAAGAGGACGCTCCTCCTTTGTCCTGGCCTCTGGGAATCATCACCAAGGTTTTCCCTGGGGATGATGGCGTGATTCGAGTAGCCACAGTAAAGACTGAGCAAGGTTTTTACAAACGTCCGGTCGTCAAACTCTACCCATTGCCGACACAATAGATTACTATTTAATTTCGTCTACTGAGTTAGTAGATCTCTACCATTGTACATATTTACCATGTTTAGAATTAATCTTATGCTTTACTACTAAGCTTATCTGTTAGAACATGTTAAATCTAGTTTATTATATTGGCTTAAGTATTTTTGTGTCTAACCTGCTTACTTGTAGGCATACTTATTATATTAATTATATTAAGTTTCTCTAGTTTAAGATTTTCAAACATTGATTGTAATTATACCTATGTATCATTTCTCGAATATTGTTTGTAAAAATCGACATGGTTTCTTTGAATATCTGGTTTGTGTTGCAAAGCTTTTAACTTTAAGTCTTTGCAAAGGGGGGTGTATGGTGACGCATGAATAGCGTCATCTATTTTTAATTTTAATTAATAGTCTAAGAAGCGAATTTCATGTTGGACTTTCACAATCTGAAAAAAGTGCGGATAAAAATCGCAAGATGTCGGTATGAACCTTTTTGACATCCAACGTGAAATCTCAAGATTTGAGGACTTCCGCTTCTGTCGTGTTCACAAGTAGACACGTTTTTATATGTCTCGCGAGCGATTTGAAATTTACCGTTAAAAATTCTGTGAGTGAGTGTGTTTGTTTTACCTATAACTTGCAAGTGTGGCAGTTCGTGAACAAGGCTCATCTCCATAGGATCCTGAGAAACGAGCATCATCTTGGACCAGAGCACAATTTGAGGTGAGTGTGGTCCTTTTGATTTTCGCTTCTTTGGTACGGGAAGTCGTCCAAAATTGAAAGCCACCTATTGAAGGTCGGTTTGTTCGAGGGAGAAAATATCTAGGCAGTAGTTCTAGAATTTTCATATCCCTCATTTGGAGAATACGTTACAGTTTCTCCACTTTGCTTTTTTTTGTATTTATATACTCCCTGAGGGGCAAAATTTACAACTTGCCTCCCCAAAGTGTAAGAAACAAAAACGGTAGATTTTGGGGAAAATCACTCTTTAATACTTTCCGTAAACTTTTATTGAAAAATAAATAAATTTGCAGTTTGATTAAAAAAACCCAAATAAAATTATAACAATAGCAATGTACCAGGCAAAAAAGCAACAAAGCTTCACAATATACAAGAGTGTAAATTCTTGCCACATTCTCCCTGAGGGAGCCGCGTGTGACGAGTGGAACCTATTTATTTTTACAGGTGCCCACAAGGAGCCAGCCTTGCGCCAATCACTTCAGTTAAAGTGAGGGGTTTTCCAGCTGCCCAAGGGGATGGTACTCATTTCTTGTGAAGACCGACTAAACCTTGCCGGTATTTTTTTTGGTTTTGAAATAAACACGGGAAATCATTTCTGACACCCTCGGTGGGTTTTGAACCCGAGCTCTCGGTTTGGAATGCAAGCATTCCACCAACTGAGCTATCGATCGCCCAGACCGGCTCCTTTTCTAATAGCCAATATGTTGGTATGAGGCTAACTCCCATGCCAAAACAAACTTGGTTCACTTTTTCCAATGCCACCACGGTTTTAGAGATAGGAAGAAAAATCTCAAACCGACATAAGCACTGCAACTTTTGCCGACCTTCCCTGAAACAAACAAAGTGAAAATGGTGAATGGTGAACCATTTTTACAGTATATAATATAGTAGGTACTTCTAATCTAATCTAATCTAAGCTGCAAAGATATATATCATTTAAGATTTATATTAAATGCATTCCCACAAGCAGACATGTATAATTTCGCGCTAACACATGCCGCATGTGGACCTACAATATAAAAACCCAATCTCAAATGAACATAAGCCTTGCAACTCTTGCCGTCCTTCCCTGAAACAGGGGTGACATTGGCAAAGTGAACCAATTTTTTACAGTATGGGTGGTCAGCCACATAACAACCTATAAGTCAAGGAACATACATGACAAATTACATTTTTAAAATCAATAAATTATAATGTTATGTAAATATAAATATTGAAATAAGTATGGATAGTAATAGTTATAAGAATCCTCAAAAGTATTGGTAGGTAAGATCGATAATTATGTATAAGTGTAGAATTCTCTAGGCTAAGTAGGTATTTGTTATAATTATAGGAATACTGTATTGCATTGGTAGGTAGGATTTTGGTTGTGTCTAGGTAGTACGTGAAACATCGAGAAGTAATAATTACTCTGGAACCGTCTAGCAACTTTGGTTCTAGATCATACTGCTCTACAGAGTATAAAGGTGCGAATGGCCTGCAGAGCGGGCGAGTATCATAGAGACTTACAAACACATCGAAGTCATCTGATCAGTGAACCAAAACCAAGTGGAATAATCGAGAAAGTAGTGTGAAAATAAATTTTGTAACTGTGTAAAATAAATAACTATTGAAGAAGACCTGTGTATTTTTAATTTGAAGACAATTGAACCCTAATTTCGTAACAATTGGCGTCAGGTGCGGAATTGTCAAGAAAAATTAAGATCTTCTGTCTAAAAATAAATAAAATAAATTAAATAGTGTTAAAATGAACTTTATTCAAATTGAACTTTGTGTGAACTGACTTTTGTGAAAACAAGTGTTTAAATAAATTTTTGTTAAAAGAAAAGACGCAAAAGCAAGTTGCTTATAAATTCTAGAACATCATATGGAACATAATTCTGGACATAACATAATGACTATTTTACCGCATTGAGAAAGTCATCAAATTGGACCATAGTTTTTTTTATTATTGTGTGTGATTAAAAAAATAAAATAAATAAATAAAAATCTTGAAAAATATTACAAAAGAACGTTCCAGATTCATCGAGAAAAAGTTTTTGAATAACTATCCTTTGTTTACAAGTGTGTGAATGTACATGAAGTACCTACCTGTGTGTTTGAAAGACTTGAGACGAAATAAATAATTATGTACTATCAGACATTATTATGTTAAAAATATTGGTGAATTAAAAATAAATATTAAAAGACAGTACCTACCAATCAGTGTAATCAGATAAATTATTATTTTGCTAAAGTACGTATTCAAAACAGCTATATATATAAAACTCAAAACTTGTATTAAATAAATTTAAAAATATTTTCGTTTTGAAGTAAATTTTAAAAAAATGGCAACCAAAGTGAACGTCAAGGACCTCAAAGTCACAGAGCTTAAAAATGAGCTTCTGGAGAGGGACCTGGAGACCTCAGGAGGGAAGGCGGCCTTACAGGCACGCCTCATAGAGGCCTTGGAACAGACAGGCGAAGACCCGGCATATTTTGTCATGGCGTCTGGGGGGGACCGCGCCTTGGACGAGCTAAATATCAGCATCAACAGTAACCTGACAGGACTGAAGACTGAGATGGCTGACAATTCCAAGACCCTGAGGGAAGACCTGAAGGCGGAGATGGCTGACAACGCCAAGACCCTGAAGGAGGACCTGACCGGGCTGGAGGAGAAGATGACCACCAACCTGAAGGAAGTGGTGACCGACCTGAAAGTGGAGATGGCTGAAAACGCCAAGGCCCTGCAGGAAGACCTCGCCAACATGAAAGAGAAGATGAACGAGAATCTCACAACCCTGAAGGGAGAAATGGAGGAGAAGATGACAGCCCTGAAGGGGGAAATGGAGACTCGGATGTCAAATCTGGAGGTACATCTGCGTGCCGAGCTGGCCGACAAGGGCCAGATGGAGTCCAACAGAATATCCCCCAAAGGCCTTCACGACGAGACCGACCAGGGATGCTCAACTCCAACCAGGGTCACTAGAGGGGATGATGACCCTTCGCTGGCGAAGCACAACCTCCCGACCTTCGACGGGAAGACGTCGTGGGAGGAGTATTTGACCCTCTTTGAAACGGCTGCCATGATGGGAGCCTGGAGCCAGCAGAAGAAGGCTTCGGTTCTCAGCCTGTCGCTCCGAGGAGACGCTCTCAGGGTTCTGCAGGCCATACCCCTGGACAACCGTGGTGACTTTGGGCAGCTGAAGCAGCGCTTGGATATGCGCTATGGCCACAAGTGCCTGGAGCAGCTGTACAAGTCGCAGCTGAACACAAGGGTGCAGAAGCCCAACGAGAGCCTCCAGGAGTTTGAAATGGACATCGCCCGCCTGGTACGAGACGCTTACCCGACAGCCTCCGACGACATCTGTGAGAGCTTGGCAGTGGACAAGTTCCTAAATGGATTGCGGGAATGGGAGACGCAACAAGCCGTAAAACTGGCCCATCCCAAGGCTTTGAACGAGGCGCTCAGCCAAGCTCTCGAGTTTGAGGCTGTCAAACAGTCCATCAGGGGCCACGCCAGGGTTCGTGCAGTCGAGGCAGAGGAGGTCAAGCTACCTACAACCGAGGAGCTAATTGAAAAAGTGCTGGAACGTCTGAGACCTCGAAGACGAGACCCACGCTGCTGGAACTGCGGACAGCTGGGCCACCTTAGCACCAAGTGTCCCAAGCCTCAGAAACCCAGAAAACAGGCTGCGGAAAACTAGAAAGGGTTAATGGGAAGGGGCAACCGTTGACCCACGCTGGAGAGGCCCTGAAATCTGCTGCTACTGTCGCAACCGTGAGAGGAAAAGCCAGCAGCATTTTTATCAATGGCATAATAGATGGAGTAACTCGTGAACTACTGGTGGACACGGGAGCAACCAGGACAATTCTGAGACGCGACATAGTGGCACGAGGTAAGCAGATTGCACCAACAAAGTGGTCTCTGCACACCGCCACGGGAGAGTCAGCACAGGTGTATGGGGAGACGATTGCCACCTTCCAAATTGGCAGCACCACTTTTGATCATCGGACGTTGGTGGCCAACATTGAAGAAGACGTTATATTGGGAATGGACATACTGGACAGATTTGGGTGCAGTTTAAATTTAAAGAAAGGGTCCATTAAAATTGGAAATGAAGAAGTCATCCTGCAAAGACGGAAAGAACTGGCTGCACGTGTTATCCTAGCCAAGAATACCGAAGTGAAGGGGCGATCCGAGATGATAGTGAGTGCCCGCCTGGATTCCAGTAGTACAAATGACCAAATCTGTATGATAGAACCGGAGAACATGGACAATGTTAACAAAGGAGTCATGGTGGCAAGAACAGTGATTCGCGCAAAGGAGACCATTCCTGTCAAGATCATGAATGTGAACAGCTACCCAGTTAAAATGAATGAAAGTTTTGTTTTGGGCAGATGTGAGAGGATAACTTCCATTGTGCAACAGATGACAAACATGTCATGCGAAGGAAACAAATTGTCAACACAATTGGAAGCCCTGGTCCACGACGCTTCCCAAGGTCTAACCGAGGAAAACAAACGGAGAGTGAGGAGTTTGATCTGCCGCTACCAGAACATTTTCGAGGACTCTAATGGCCGTCTGGGAAGAACCAAGGTAGTGCGACATAGCATAGACACCGGAGAAGCGAGACCAATAAAACAGGCTCCAAGAAGACTACCCTTTGCAAAGCGGGAAGAAGCTGACAAGATCATCAAAGACATGAGCAAGGATGGCATCATAGAACCATCAAGTAGCCCTTGGACATCCCCGGTGGTACTGGTGAAAAAGAAGGATGGTACCACGAGATTTTGTGTGGACTACAGACTGCTCAACGATGTTACGAAAAAGGATAGTTACCCTCTGCCAAGGATTGACGACACCTTGGACACATTGGCAGGATGCACCATTTTTTCCACATTGGACCTGAAAAGTGGCTACTGGCAAGTTGAATTGGATGCCAAAGATAAGGAGAAAACTGCATTCTCGACTGGATCTGGACTTTGGCAGTTCACCGTGATGCCATTTGGCTTATGCAATGCCCCCGCCACGTTTGAAAGGCTGATGGAGAATGTGCTGCGAGGACTATCATGGGAAACCTGCCTGGTATACTTGGATGACATAATCATCCTGGGAAAGGACTTCAACCATCAGTTGAGAAATCTGGAGCAAGTTTTCGGGCGACTACAAGACGCTGGACTGAAGCTCAACCCGAAAAAGTGTAACCTGTTCAAGAAACAAGTAAATTACCTGGGACACATAGTTTCTCAACGTGGAGTTGAAGTTGACCCTGCCAAAATCAAGGCAGTAAGAGACTGGCCCGTGCTGAAGGACAAACATGAAACTAGGAGTTTCCTGGGGCTGTGCACTTATTACAGGAGGTTTGTGCCAAGATTTGCGGACATTGCAAAACCGCTCACCAAGCTTACGGAAGAAAACACTCGCTTCCATTGGAGTGATTCCTGCGCACAAGCATTTGAAGAGCTTAAGGGAAGATTAACAAGTGCCCCCATCTTGAGCTACCCACGAAAAGATGGAAAGTTCATCCTGGATACCGACGCTAGTAATGTGGGGATAGGAGGCGTCCTTTCCCAAATACAGGATGGGCATGAGACTGTTCTGGGTTACTTCAGTAAAGTGCTTTCCAAGCCAGAACGAAATTATTGCGTGACCAGACGAGAGCTTCTTGCCGTGATAAAATCAGTGGAACACTTCCGCAAATACTTGTACGGGAGAAAATTCACACTACGGACTGATCATGCTGCACTGGTTTGGCTTCTGAAATTCAAAAACCCAGAAGGGCAAGTGGCTAGATGGATTGAAAGGCTCCAGGAGTATGATTATGACTCCGAACATAGACCTGGCACGCTTCATCGAAATGCGGATGCATTATCCAGACGACCATGCGCCAGTGACTGCAAACATTGCAGCAAGATGGAGGACAAGGTAGCAATTGTCCAAAGGACGACCACCGAAGATGAGGACTGGCAAGATGAAAAATTGGCGCAAGACCAACTGAATGATCCGGACTTGAAGTATGTGATGGAATGGGCGCGAGAAGGAGAAAGGCCAACCTGGGAAAAACTCGCCCCCTTATCACCAACTGTCAAGGCTTATTGGGCTCAATGGGGATCCATAGTGATAGAAGGAGGGTTTCTGAAACGAAAGATCGAGAAGGAAGACGGCACACTTAGAAGAAAGCAAACCCTCGTTCCGAGGAGCCGAGTACCGGAAATCCTTGGACTGCTGCATGGAGGAACTTCTGGAGGACATCTAGGCGTTAAGAAGACGCTGGAGAAAGTGAAAGAGCGATTTTACTGGATCAACTGCAGCGAAGACGTTAAAGATTGGTGTCGAAAATGTGTAACCTGTGCAACGGCCAATGGACCGCAAAGGAAAAGGCGAGCACCAATGCGTCAGTACAATGTTGGCAGCCCCTTTGAAAGAATTGCCATCGACATAGCTGGCCCATTTCCTACAACTGAGAAGGGTAACAAGTACATCATGGTGGTGATGGATTACTTCAGCAAGTGGGTGGAAGCTTACTCAATCCCTAACCAAGAGGCCGTAACCGTGACTGAAGTTCTAGTTACCGAATTTATCAGCAGGTTTGGCGTACCCCTGGAATTACATTCTGATCAGGGAAGGAACTTTGAAGCTGCTATCTTCCAGCAAATGTGTGAGCGGCTAGGGATCTACAAGACCAGGACCACTGCGCTACATCCACAGTCTGATGGAATGGTGGAAAGGATGAACCGTACCGTGGGGAGGTACTTAGCCAAAGTAGTGTCCAGCCATCAGCGGGACTGGGACCGACATCTGCCTTTGTTCTTATTGGCTTACCGGTCGGCTGTTCAGGAAACGACGAAGAAGACTCCCAGCAGCATACTGTTTGGGCGAGAAATGCGACTTCCTTGTGATCTCAAATTTGGCTGCAAACCAGGTGAAGACCTAGCCGGAGAAGACTATGTGACAGACCTTCGCAGGAGGCTGGATGACATCCATGATCAGGTCCGCATGAACATCGGGGAAGCCAGCGATCAAATGAAGGAGCGCTATGACACCAGAGCTGACAGCATGGGGTACAAAGCTGGTGACTGGGTGTGGCTTTTTGACCCCAAGAGGCGCCAAGGATACTGTCCGAAACTTCAGCGTTCCTGGGACGGGCCGTACGAGATCTTGGAGCGCATCAACGATGTGGTCTACCGCATAAAAAAGAGACCAAACGGAAAACCAAGGGTCGTGCACTACAATCGCCTCTCACCATACCTAGGCGATAATGATGACCAACCAGCCCAAAAAGTACGACAGTGCGTCGCATCCGAAAGATCACCAGCCTTTGAGACGTTTTGGGAGAACGCGAAGGCAGGGCAGAAGTTTCGCCATGGAGTGACCACAGAAGTCCACAAGGACTTATTTGAGGTCACTAGGGACCACACACTGGCATGCAGTGTACCGGAAGATCTAGATATGTCTAGAGGAATTGCACGGGTCTTCCGATACAAATTCGGAGAACCGCAACCCTCGAGCAGCCCGCAAGGAAGAGCTCTGAGACTACCGAAGGGGCGTCAACAAGCATACTGCCTGGTTGTCCCGGATTCCAGCAACCTGGAAGAGGACTACAAGGCATTGTGGGACGGCCTTGTTGAGCTGCGTGACTACATGTTGGAGGATCAGCAGGCGCGTCTGGCAATACCGAAGATGGGTGGCGGCCGCGCTAATCGAGACTGGCGGATAATCCGGAGTATGATTGAAGCAGTGTTCCGGGAGTCGGCATCAGCGTCATGGTGTGCTGCGAGCAAGCGCAGCCGAGAGCCAGTGGGGAGAAATCCGTGGACTGCCACTTCTTCCTGACCACAGGGTGTCGACGTGGATCAGCATGCCCCTACCTACACAGAGTCAAGACTGTTCCGGGACGAAACAGTCTAGGTGGGGGGTAGTGTTATGTAAATATAAATATTGAAATAAGTATGGATAGTAATAGTTATAAGAATCCTCAAAAGTATTGGTAGGTAAGATCGATAATTATGTATAAGTGTAGAATTCTCTAGGCTAAGTAGGTATTTGTTATAATTATAGGAATACTGTATTGCATTGGTAGGTAGGATTTTGGTTGTGTCTAGGTAGTACGTGAAACATCGAGAAGTAATAATTACTCTGGAACCGTCTAGCAACTTTGGTTCTAGATCATACTGCTCTACAGAGTATAAAGGTGCGAATGGCCTGCAGAGCGGGCCAGTATCATAGAGACTTACAAACACATCGAAGTCATCTGATCAGTGAACCAAAACCAAGTGGAATAATCGAGAAAGTAGTGTGAAAATAAATTTTGTAACTGTGTAAAATAAATAACTATTGAAGAAGACCTGTGTATTTTTAATTTGAAGACAATTGAACCCTAATTTCGTAACAATAATATATACATGGACATAAAAAACTAAATCATAAAAACCAATACTACTTAGTACTTGGTAGGCAATATATGCTAAAAAAACATTTAATCTTAGTATTCAGATTTAAAATTAAAAATTTAAGTTGGATTGAAGCCATCGTTAGGACTTCAGTGAATTTCAAATGAGTAATTTTAAAGGTATGGGAGAAAATATTTATTCTGAAATGTATTTGCTTATACCCTATGCACGCGCCTGATGGATAGTCAGCCTCATACCAACCTTTAAATCAATATTGCCATTATTTAAAAGATTGGTATAAATATGACCAGTTAAAAAAAGGTTCCACGAGCGCAAATTGCGTAGTGAAACACGCCTGGGTTTGCTAATTATTCATTAAATTATGCAATATTGCTAATTATTCATTAAAAAAATGTTACATTGTTTCAACAAATTTGATTAAATGTATAATTTCCCAAATTTAAACTTTACATATAACTGGTGTTTGTTGTGTGTAACCTTCCATTCTAAATGAAAGTTATTCAAAGGTAGAATTTCGGTGTCTAGAATAATTGATCCTGATTTTAACAATCTGACCTTAGCTATTTTCCTATTCTGTTTCTATTTTCTGTTTAATTTTCACTGTTTGGAGTCTTCCTTAAAAGCATTTACAACTTTTTGAGGTCCTTGATCTCGAAAGGTGATTAAACGAAATATGATTAAAAAGAAATATGATTAAACGTTTTAGAGTTTAGATTTTGAAGAGTTTGTGTATTCACACAGGGAAAATTCACATTCAACATTCAGGTCAACACTCTTGATAATGACCTGAATGTTGAAAGTCAAAAGTGCTTGAGGTAGATAAAATTATTGTGAAAATAAAACTACGTTTTGAAAAAAATATTTTTTTTAGAGTTTGTGTATTTACACACTGAAATTTCATTTTAATGAGAAAGTACTTAATTTTTCGAAAAAAATAACAGTGTTTTTTTTCACAAATTGAGATTTATTTCACCTCAGTAGGTACTTTCGACTTGCTTACGTCTATTTCAGGAGGACACTTGAAAATGGCGTTAGTACCTAACTAACTCAAAATTACTTGAGGTGAAATAAATGCTTTATAATAATCTATAATCTTAGTTGGAAAGATGCATTAACATTCGAAATTCATATTAAATGCATGCCCCACAAACAGACACGCGTAAGTTCGCGCTTACAAATGCTGCGTGTGAACCTACTTACAAATTAAAATCCAAATCTCAAATGAACATAAACCGTGCAACCACAGATAATAAATCTTTGATCTGTGCATGCAACTTTTGTCGACCATCCCTGAAACACGGGCGTCATTGGCAAAATGAAGCATTTTTTACAGTATGGGGTTGTCAGCCTCATACCAACCTATGAATAAAGCTCAATTTGTAAAAATAAAACTTTTTTTTTAAATTTACTTTCTAATACTTTGTATAAAATTATTCATTAATTTGTGGTCCTAATCTATAATCTATCTATCTATAATCTAAGTTGCAAGGATATATTCATTCAAAGCTCTCAGATGTATGCCCACAAACAAACACGTGTAGTTCGCGCTTACAAATGCTGATTGTGTACTTACAAATAAAATCCAAACCTCAAATGAACATAAGCCCTGCAACTCTTGCCGACATTCCCTGAAACAGGGGTGACATTGGCAAAGTGAACCATTTTTTACAGTATGGGTGGTCAGCCTCATACCAACCTATAAGTCAAGGAATACGAGTAATAAATAACATTTAAGTATAAGAAAACAACAAAACCTTAAAAATAAATCTATACAAAAAGTAAAAAATGTCTTAATTTATGTCCTAATCTTTGGAATAAAATATCCTTGTTTGCCGTTTTTTCTTCTATACCATTTAATTTTATAATTTTACTGTACCTATCCAGCGATGAGCGCCTGAATCTTTTGAAATGCAATTTGATCGGCACATTTTTGAATTTGAAACTTTTTTCTTGGCGAGCAATAATGCCAGTTTTGTATGGGACTTCCATCTTTAGCAACGATAACAAAATATATTTATGCCTTATCCCTAGCAACCCGGCTGGGGGACGACACAATACTGTCCAAGCCACAGATCAAAGAATAAAGATCTGTGGTCCAAGCCAATTCACGTTACATTCATTAGATACGTATGTATTTTTGTGTACATTTAACAGTGGGTATCAGGGTATTTCTCATTTTTCTATGACAGGATGGCAGGTAAAGCTTTAATGTCATAATATTCATTTAATTATGTAGGTGTTCCACGCATCTTTATATTGTACTGCTTTAATTTATCTTTATCGTGGTGACAATTTCCCAAATAGATTAGGAGCGCCAGTGCTGTACAAGATTTTTCAATAAACGACGGGAAATTCAATAAAAAAGAAAAACATGAAGAGTGAGAATATAAAAAACAGATAGAGTTAAAAGTATAATGAAAAAGCAAATAATAAAATTAAAAGGTACATAGGTATACAAATTTAACTTGGCCGTGTTTTTTTACACACATCAACCACAAACAAACAGCTGATTCCCCTGCATCTTTTTCGAAATGTCTGACACTTTTGACATTTGAACAACACAAACCATCTGCACACGAAAAAATCCAATCTCCCATCAAAATGATGCGCTTAAAAACCTGTCAAATACTTCTCAACAAAACACTCCAACTAAAAAAAGTGAAAGTATCTGTAATCAATGGATATTCAAGCTCAAATAGCGTGTTGGAAACTGTTGACCTTGCGTATGCGTCTTACGAAACTGCAGCGTCAGAAGGGGAAGAGATTCCACCTCTGATTGTTCTGCACGGCTTGATGGGCTCTAAGGGCAATTGGGTGAGCATGAGCAAGGCCATCCAGAGGACAACTGGGAGGAAGGTGGTTGCTTTGGATGCTAGAAATCATGGAGAGAGTCCGCACAGTTCTGAGCATTCTTACGCTCTTATGGCGGCTGATGTGGTCGCTGTGATGAAGAAGTTGAACATCCCGAGGGCTACTTTGTTAGGACACAGCATGGGAGGGAGAACGGCCATGTATCTGGCGCTGTCGCAGGTAAAATATATAATTTATAACCTCAAAATATCAATTGTAGACTTGTCTGATGAAGAAAGTGTACAGAGGAAATGTCAGAGGAAAGCGTGGAAGCGGAAGACCGAGGAAGGAATGCATTGACCAAATAGGTGAGATTGCGAAAGAATGGAAGATAGAATGGCAGGGTGAGAATAAGAGAAGAGTGTGTATGAAGAAAGTGATGAATGTTGAAGACATGAAAGAGGTAGACAAGGACAGAAAAGACGCATCTGCGGAGGTACCGGCCACCCCCAGTGGAACGGCGGCAGGATACAGTAACAGTATGTTCCTTGACTTATAGGTTTGTATGAGGCTGACCACCCATTCTGTAAAAAATGTTTCTCTTTGCCAATGTTTCAGGGAAGGTTGGCAAGAGTTGCAGGGCTTATATTAATTTGAGATTAAGTACGGTGTTTTACGTTAAATCTATTTAAAATATGAATTTGTTGTTTTTTTAACCGTTTCAGCCCGATTTAGTCACAAGCTTGATTGTGGGAGACATTTCACCCGTCAGAACCAGCCCCAACATCTACCTGATGGAGGGCATCTTCAAAGCCATGAGCCTGGTGGACATCCCAGTGGGAGTCCCAATGTCCCAAGCCAGGAAACTGGCCGATGCTCAACTGGCCCCGGCCATCCACGAGGCGTCTCTCAGGAGCTTCATCATCACAAATCTGGTGCAGAATGACAGCAAGGAGTACGTGTGGAGGGTGAACCTGGATGTGCTGAGGAAGAGCTTCAAGAGGAACATTGCTCTGATGCCGGAGAAGATAGAAGGTCTGCACTATCAAGGACCGACACTGTTTCTGGGCGGCGGCAAGTCTGATTATATCGGGTGAGCTATGCAGATTCAACCCTAGCAGTCGGAAGGTCGGCAAGAGTTGCAGGGTGTTTGTTCATTGATATTTGTAAGTCCACATGGGGCATGTTTAAGCACAAACTTATACATGTCTGCTCATGAAAATGCATATAATGTGAATCCTTAATGGTACATATCTTTGCAACCTAGATTAGATTAGATTAGTCGTCATGAAATTATATCTACACATAATTCTCTCTCTTGGTCATAGCAAGCACAAAGAGACCCACATTATTTTTTATAACCGTTACTCGTTATAAATGTGAGAAGGTAAAACAATTACCAACTTACTAATCTTGCTGTGTACGCTAGGGTGTGAAAGCTTACATGTTATAAAGCATCACATTTTTAGGTTTCTTTTTGAAATAAGGAAAACCAGATACAATTTAGGGATGCAACAGTCTTACAAAAGAATAGAAGTTTTTAAGAGTGATACTATCAGGGATTATAAACCCTTTTGTGATGAAGAGCGCCGTTGAGATGTGACACATACAATAACAGCACTCTTATATTATGTGAATAAAAAAAGGTTACAAAATGTTCTATAGGTACTAATTATTAGCAAATTAGAAAAGGCGATAAATAATAAAATTATCATGTGTTTGTCGAAGCTTCCTCCATTATATTTAAGACTCTTGACTGCTAGAAACTATTGTTCTTCAACAAACTCAGAAAAAACTCCATAGACAGCAAAATTGTGGCTTAACATAGCAGTGTTGCTAGGGAAAAGGCAAACAAATATTTTGTTATTTGTTTCCTAATTAAAGATTGCATCTGCATTATATACATCTATTTATGTCTCTTGTAACAAAGGGTATGTGGCTTGAAAACTTAGTGCAAAAAGTCTCCGTTTCATACCCGCTAAAGATGGCGACCACATTCTATTCAGTCTTAAACCCTATTCTTTTCTGTTAAAATGTTAAATAATAATGTTTCTTTTCTATTATTTCAGGCGCAGAGATTTGCCGTTCATGCGCGAGTTCTTCCCGAGTGCTAACCTCACTTTTATCGATGACGCCGGCCACTGGGTGCACAGCGAACAGCCGGCCATATTCCACCAGCTAGTCTGTAAATTTCTGGTCAAATACGTTTTATGAGATTACGACTTTTAGGCGCAAACAAATTATAGTACAATTTCATGGCATGTAAGGAATTCTTCCTTCACCGATGCGTGATATTTTAAATTAATCTTAATACTAAATAATTGTAAAGCAATGGTTATTTAAAGTAATATGAGACAGTTATAGAGGGTACTTTTTAGTCAATGTCATCTATAATCTATGTTGCAAAGATATATTGACGTTTAAGGCTCATATTTAATGCATGTCCAAAAGCAGGCACATGTAAGTTCACTCTCTGCATGTTTACGTACAAAATAACTCAAACCAACTCATGGCCATCTTTCTCTGAAACGGGGCGGCATTGCCAAAGTAAACCAATTAGTTCAATAATTGTCAGTTCTTGAATTTAGCTGAGTAACTAAAATTTAAGATATATTTTGTTGAAGAAAAACAAAATAATACCTATTGATTTATGATATCTGTGGACTAGAAACTATTTTCATGTAAATAAACACAATATCCGTTTTAACTTATAGATTTAACCGCAAATCGTCTTTAGTTAGAAAGGGAACAAAGATCTTCAAAGTGTCATTTTGTTGTAAACAAAAAAAACTCGGTGAAACAACAAAATCTTTCCAGAAAACTGGTAGCCTGGAAACTCAAGCCTGCGCGAACATTGTGCGCATGTTTTATAAGTCTTTTGGCTGGTAAATTAAAAAATAAATAAAGGGAAACGACATTGGCTTGTGTCATTATTGGGTGTCAAAACACAGAATGAGGAAAGCAAGAAAATGTAGAATTTCACAGCTAAGAATGTGTTTTGTATGACTACACCGCTGCTGTGTTTGACAGGACTAGGGACAACTGCGCCCTATATAGTGTATCAAGGCCATGAGTTTCTATACTCCTCTATATTATAATCTGATGATAATACTTATTGATTTTATCAGTTTGTAAGCCCTGAAGTTATAGCAGCGCCCTCCTTTAGCTGTCATCTACATTCACCATAAGCCGTGTAGGTCTATATGAAGGCATACCTTGTAAAAATTGATTCCATATTGTTCAAATTAAAGTGATAAATTTTTATTATTTCATTAAACTAATTATTCTATGTAAATTGTGAATGCATTATATTTATTGAAATATTGTTTCTCTATTAGATTTTTTTTTATATGTTTGTAAATAACTTCTCTTAATTTATTGGAATAATAGGATTTGTAATTTAAAATTGTTCAAGTACTATAGTCTATAAGTATCTATTCGCATAGTTAATGACGAAAAAATTTACAAAACAAAATAATTATTGTCTGGTTTTAATTTTTGTCTTCAAATTCAAGGGGCTCCGCACAAATTCCAAAGACAAATAAATGGATTTGGTACATTTAAAATATTCCTCGGCTGTGTGTTGTCACCCATAGTAAATGAAAAATGAATTCCCGATAATCAGGGAAATTTTATTTTACAGCATTGTCAAATATACACAGGTGACATTTGTCCTAAATGCAGTATGTAGCCCTTTAGTGTCTTTTCAATATACCGACATAATATTGTTTTGAAGCTTGTCTATATCCCAGCCAATTGAAGTCACAGTTCACAGAAGTCGAGTCCATTGTGACTTCACACAGCTGGGTTACCATGGAAAAGGAAAACTAATATTTTGTGTTTGGTTAATAGGTACCTTAGACATAGACCTGTAATGTTTGCTTGCCGACAAAAAATCTTATTTTGAATTTCATGGAATTATTTTTTGGTTCTTAAAATTCTATGATCTGTCTTAAAAAATAAATGTATGGATAAATAGTACCTGCATAAAAATATGTTCAAAATAAATGAGGGTTTTTTCAGATTATTAAATCAAAGGGATACTTATATTGTTTCATAAAATTTTATTTATTTAATATTTTTTACAGATCTGTGGTATGTTTATTCATGAAAAATGAATTATCTTTTTTCTGAAATGTAGCTCAATGTACCTTTATTGTTTTAAGTTGTTGAATATTGTAATATGTAAAAAAAATAGACAATAATTGATAAGAAATGAATATATTTTGTTGAAAAAAAAGAAGCATTTTAATGAATTTCACAACACTCGAAATGGAGTTCTGCTCGATTGACCACAATCTTTTATGGAAATGTGATCAGTACTATCAAAGTAGTGCGCCTGCAGTGGGCTGGTCACATAATCAAAATGGACGTCACTAACCCCATTAAGTGCCTAACACTCTCAGCCCCACAAGGCCAAAGGAGAGAGCTGGAAGTCTCATCACCACATTAATTCTTACCTACCGAATATCGGTAATATCTGTATAAAGACCAATCAGCTGTTCACTTGCGGCCATCTTGGATGACAGGTCTTCATACAAATATTACCGATATTCGGTAGGTAAGAATTACTGTGGTGATGAGACAACACTAGAAGGCCAAAAAGGTGATGGATGGTTGGTGTCAACGCAGATGCAACCAAGACAGATATACGTAGCTGGAGAGCAAAGGCGATGGACAGAGGAGAGTGGAGAATTCCATCATCTTAGCTCTCCAGCTACATTTACCGGTCCGTGGTCTAGTGGTAGCGCTTCGGACTCGTAAATGGAAGGTTGTGGGTTCGAATCCCGGCGGAGCACAAAAAATATACCATACCACTTTTGCTGGGTTGAAAAATTCATGTAAGACGGGTCACCAAAGGTCCATCCAGACTTACAGCAACTGGTTCTTGTTTGAGAATTTTTGCTTTCTATAGAGATGACTAAGCTAGCAGAGGGCTCTTGAGGAGTGATGCACACAAAAACAGCGCTCACCAAATAAATAAAAAGCAACATTGGGCGTGGTCAGTGCTTGGATGGGTAACCGCTCAGGTACACCGCGTGTCGTTGGCATCTTGGACCGGTCCGTAGTCCGTAGTGGCAACACTTCGGACTCGTAAATGGAAGGTTGTGGATTCGGATCCCGGCGGAGCACAAAAATATACCATTTATATTTCGAATGTGCTCTTCGCTGGGTTAAAAAATTCATAAACCTTTACCAATGACCGGTCACCAAAGGTCCATCCAGCCTTACAGCAACTGGGTCTTGCTTGAGTATTGGCGCTTTGTAGCGACGACCAAGCTCGTACACCTCTGCGGCACTACAACAAGTGTCATAGACCCCTAGAGTCTTTAGAATCTAGGGAGTCTCTCGCACAGGATTTCTTAAAAAAAAAAAAAATCATCCAAAGATTATTATTATTATTACAGATTTTGGCTTGTTGAAATCCCTTTACAATGTAAAAAAACTCTACTTCCAATACACCACTGTAGAAACACACCTAGTCTCCAACTCAAAGAGATCATATGATGATTTAACCAGTTCACTTCTCTCCTATTTGCGCCTTTTTGTGAAAGTATCACTAAGGTAGCGTCCCAAAAGAATTGGTGAACAGAAGTGCTATTCTGCTTCGCAACGCAATTAAGCTGTATATGTGTATTGTGCAACTTCTTACTGTGTTGTCCCCGAAGAGTTGCATGTGTCATGTGGAACTTATTTATTTAAACAAGTAAGGGGGCAAACCTAACCAAACCGTTTCATTTTAAGTAAAGGTTTCCCATTTTCCAAGGGAGCTGGTTCTCATTTTTGGTGAAGGCTGACTAAGCCTTGCCGATATTTTTAATTTGGGTTTGAAATAAATACAGAAGAGGTTAGAGTATCTAACTGTAGTCCTTTGGTATCTATAGAACATAACCATTCTTCCAATTGAACTATTGAATGTACATTGCCTTGGCTGCCTTTAAAACATATTAATTATTCACATTAAAAAAGAGGGAACCTTAGGTAATAATTTTGTGGTTTTATGTACCTAATCTAGAAAAAGATAAATTGTATTTTTTATGTGGTTGAATTTAAATTTTGTTCAGTTATCTATTTTTATTTACCTTTGAAAATGATTTCTAGTTGAATTGAAGTATGATTATGACAGGACAGGATTTGAAAGTAAGCTGTTAGGGTATTGACTCAGGGCACCAATTTTCAAAAAAAGGTAAACGCGTGTTTTTTGTGAGTCATATCGGTCATTCTGTGCCTCAAAATTGAATGAAATTGAATTTGGATTTTGAAATTGGTCATATAGTTCACACCATGAGTCCACTTTAACAAAATGTATGCAACAATAAAAGGACTCAGATTATTTCGATTTTGACCTCTTTAATACTAACCCGACGCAGAACTTTTTTGTATCTTGGATTGTGTCTCTTTTCCTTTTATGTAATCGCACCCTCCGTCATAATTGTTTTTAGTTAATTTTAATTTTTTTCTGTTTTTAATTTTGTATAATCATACTCTTCTCCTTTGTTTTTATATGTATAATATAACCTATAATCTAAGTTGCAAGGATATATTCATTTAAAGCTCTCAGATGTATGCCCACAAACCAACAAGTGTAGTTCGCGCTTACAAATGCTGAATGTGTACTTACAAATAAAATCCAAACCTCAAATGAACATAAGCCCCACAACTTTTGCCGACCTTCCCTGAAACAGGGGTGACATTGGCAAAGTGAACCATTTTTTACAGTATGGGTGGTCAGCCTCATACCAACCTATAAGTCAAGGAATATGAATAATAAATTACATTTAAATATAAAAAAGAACAAAACCTTACAAAGAAATCTATACAAAAAAAGTCAAAAATTTCCTATGCAAAAAATGTAGCAAATGAATATACCAACATTAGAAATCAACATTGCAGATTAGCCGCCACTTCTTCCTGTCCTTGCATACTTCTTTCATTTCATCCAGAGTCATAACCTTTTTCATACAAGTCCTTCTTTTATTATGACTCTGGATATCCCATTCATTCGCTATTTCAGAGATTTGATCCTTCCATACTTTTCTCGGTCTTCCTCTACCACGACATCCATCTATTCTAGCAACATATACTTTCTTCGTCAATCTTTCATCACTCATTCTCTCCAAATGCCCGAACCATCTTAACATACTTCTTTTAATCTTCACTTTCACACTTTCCCTTACACCACATTCTTCTCTTACAAAATCATTCCTCGCCCTGTCACTTCGTTTTTTCCCAATCATACTTCTTAGATAGTCCATTTCTACTGTATGGACTTTACTAATTTCCCTTTCACTCACCGTCCAGGCTTCACTTCCATACATCAAGGTTGGCACTAGTATACCACCGTGCACCGCCAATCTAACATTTTTTGAGAGATTTTGGTTCCTGACGATGCAAGCGGTGGCACCCAGTACACACCTGCCTTTCATTATTCTTCTTTCAAATTCACCGGCCATTCTTCATATGTAGCTTAATTTAAATTATTTTTATTTGCGAAGACCTATAATTGGCTCCTTATATCTATTCATACTTTTAATCCTGTAAATTTAGCTGCTAGTCTTCCATAAAAAAAAAATGTATACGAACCTCGTCCCTGGCGCTGTGCTTATCTGCAGCCGAATACGCTGCACCGGTGTGGTACAACTCAACACACACAAAGAGAGTGGATGTAGCAATTAATGAGACAGTCAGAATAATATCTGGCTGCCTAAAACCGACCCCCATAAAAGAAATCTATCCAATAGTGGGAATTGTTCCTCCTAAAATCAGAAGAAGTGTAGCGGCAGAGATTGAGCGTAATAAACAACACACCGACCCTCGACATCCTATGTACGGATCTCAGGTGCGACCTCAATGCAGACTCAAGTCGAGAAGAAGTTTCCTGGAGACGACGTCCCCGGTGGTTGGCCTCCCTGGCGCCCGACGGCTGTCTCTATGGAGAGATAATACCGAGTCCACGTTGCTCCCTCAGGCGGAGGAAATATCAGTGGGTCACTAGCTACCATACACAACATGGAGGGCACTCAATAGACTCAGAACAGGTGTCTCCCGTTGCTACAGTAACCTCAAAAAATGGGTTACAGAGATGAAGAAACCTGCGAGTGTGGCTCCGTGCAAAACAATGAACATCTTTTCTCTTGTCCCCTGATTGGAGCGACGTACACGCTTGAAGACGTAGTGATGGCGAGCGAGAATGGATTTCATGTGGCCGAGTATTGGGGGCTGCACATATGATGGTGTTCCGGACATGGAAAGTACGTAAGTATCTGGGCCCCAAAATTACTACACCAGCACTGACCGCCATCAAAATATTTTTTGGAAACAATATTTTTAACTAAATGTATACTGACATCATCTACACCAAATATTGGATTATCATTCACCACAAAAAATATTTTGATAAAAAACGAGCCTAATTTTTTTTATTCCAGATTATAAATAAATGTATAAAAAGGACTGGAACCATAAAAGTATTATTTATTATTTGTTCATCCTTCCACAGGTGAGTGTCTATAATATTAAAATAAAAAAAAAATTACATAATTTTTTTAGGGAAACAAGTTACGGCTGATTTTATTCATTTTAAAGTGTAGTTAGGATATTTACACATATTTTAATTAACTTTAAAGATTAATTACACTTTTCGGATATTCGACGAACCTTATTATTCTCCACGTTTGGTTGGCGACTGGCGACATAGCAAACGTCTTTAGGAGGCACACTCCCTGCATGATTCAGGATGAACATAATTATTAGAATCAGTTCATCTTCAATTGTTGTATGGAAATGGTGCCTGCCAAAGATGTTGGCTACGTCACCAGTAAAACACTGACAATAATGTAAGATCTACTAATATATCTGTTTGTCTAATATCCAAAAAGTGTAAATAATATTGAATGAAAATGCTACACTACTAAGTAACACATGTAGTGTAACTCCTTTCCGTGTTTTCTCAGAAGGGGTTGCATGTGGCAAGTGGAGCCTATTTATTTTTAGAGGTAAAGGGGCCCGCGTTACGCCAACATTGCCGATATTTCATTTTAGGGTTTGAAATTAACACCGAAACAGGACATCATATCTGATACTCTCAGTGGTATTCGACCCCGAGCTCTCCGTATAGAATGCAAGCACTCTATCAACTGAACTATTGTACGGACTTTATTTTAGTGTCTTTGTATGTCATTGTCTGTGTTAATGAATGTTTATCTTTAATATTATTGTCTTTGTTGGTTTCCCAGCTTGAGGATGACTGATGTAAAGAAGAGTCTCCAGCTGCTGTTTGACCGGCCGTCAGAGCCGCTGTTCATGCAGAAGGGAGAAGACAACTCCGTGTTTGATGTCACGCCAGAATTCTTGGTGAGAAAACCTTTCTATTCTTGATATTGTCTGTTATGTAGGTACTCGAGAAGCATATTGACAATTAAAAAGAAATAGGGCATAAGCGACAAAAACTAAATTGTTTCGGAGAGCAGTTGAAAGTTTGAGATTGCAGAAAAATTGACATTATTTTTTATCATATTGTTAAAATAAAAACATTTATTGTAATTTCTATTAATGTGATTTTACATTGTTTTATGAGGTTTTATGTCACAAGCGCCTTTAGGGAAAAAAGGCCAAAAATATTGTCGGTTACTCCAAAACCATACTTTGAAAACGCAGTTTTTGCTTGGGTATAAAGACAAAAAAGTCATCGTAGAGCCATGGGAGTGAGCGCTTTAGAAAGAGCGGAAAATTTTAAGTAGTATACCATTCATAACTCATTTTCATTCATAACTCAATGGAAATATGTCAAACGACTGCAACTCCAATTGAACCTTTTCGCTTCTAAATATTCTGGCTGTATGAATACCCCCAGTGCGGAATACTTTTTCAACTACATTTTTTTATTTTTTTTTATTGATTTCCTACCTTCATTGATTGACGACACTTCAAACTATGTGAAAAGTCACATGTATTAGTTATTCAAGAACAAAAATCACATGGGCTTAGCGCACCTTTTGAATTCTTGAACAATGTCAGGGATAAGTTCAAAGTTGGATGATGCCTATGATTGATAGCCGAACTGTATTCAAGTTTACACTTGACGCCTATGTGTGTCACCCACAGTTGAAGGGTTTAATGTTTTGAATTGTCTTTCCAGGCCCCGCGCTACGAGGGTCTATCCGTAGAACTCTCTAACCGCTTTGGTGACAATGCCTCGGAGCGCATTCCGCTGAAGAGTGTGGCCAGCCCGGACCTCTCCGTGCCCCAGGAGCTGCCCCGGCAGGCCGAGTTCTCTCTCTTCATCCCCAAGCACAGGAGGATCGCTGGCGCACTCATCGACATCTTCTTAGGTAACTTCTTCTCCATTACCCTGAGATGAATAGATATACAGAAAGCAGCAGTCCACGAGGTCAGCACCTCTACAAGAGGGGCTCCAGAGTGGAAGATCCTCTGCACCAGGCTCCGGTTCACCAGGCTCCGGTTCACCAGGCTCCGGTTCACCAGGCTCCAGTTCACCAGGCTCCGGTTCACCAGGCTCCGGTTCACCAGGCACTGCCACATTTATCATCCTGCCGCATCGTGGAGTGCAGCTTTGGGAGACTTCGGGTTGTACTGAAGGAACACGACTATTTCCGCTGTCCTTCAGGTAACAACCGCAGCGACCTCACAAGTCATCACGCACTGAAGGCACGGCAATGTCTCTAAAATTTTTATTTATGTTCTTATTTTCATAATAACGTAACAACCTCTCTGCACAGTTTATATTATATTTATGTGTTGTGCATATGCTTGCAGCTGTTCCCCAGAATGCCCTGGATGACCTCCTGTCAGTGGCCGCTATCTGCAGAGATAAAGTCAACACTCAGCTCTTCAACTACTGCCTCTCTGTTGCTATTCTGCACAGGTAAGATGGAATAGATCATTGACAGCTTAGATGATGATATATAGTATAGTATAGATGTATAGGTATAGTATAGATGATTTAGTATAGATATAGTATAGATGATATATGATCCCTGTTGATTATAAAGCCTTGTAAAACCAGTCATTCAGTTCTTCAAAGAGTTACCACCATTTTTCCCTCTTCATCCCCTCTCGTTGACTATATGTCATGCCCAGAGCTCAGACGTTATTTTCCACCCGAGTGCTGCATTGATGCTTTGGCCTTCCGACACGTCTTCTGCCACTGTTTTTTTGTGGAGTAGATCCTGGAATAATAGGTACATTATTGTATTAAGCAGCAAATGCATTCTGAGAGCCGTTTTTGTGGAAATCTAATCTAATCTAAGTTGCAAAGATATGTTACATTGGAGATTCACATTACATGCATTCTCACAACCAGACACGTACAAGTTCGCTCTTGCACATGTCTCATGTGAACCTACAACATAAAAACCAAATCTCAAATGGACATACACCCTGCAACTCTTGCCGTCCTTCCCTGAGACAGGGGTGACATTGGCAAAGTGAACCATTTTTACAGCATGGGTGCGCTACCAACCTATAAGTCAAGGAACATTCACGACAAATTACATTTTATACATCACTAAATAAAAATATCTATGGACAACAAACAGAAAACAAATTCCAATTTAATAAACCCTAGCCGCCAACATTTCAGATCAACCGCCATTACTTTCTGTCCTTACATACTTCTTTCATTTCCTCCAGAGTCATAAACTTTTTCATTGAGAATCAAACTTAAATATCCCAAACGTGTATTTTGGTGTGAAAATGACTGATGTTGTACAACAAAACTCAAATAATAAATAATATAATGTCATTCTTTAAAAGGCGCTAATAATGTCGTTAACAGGAGCAAACTTATTGGCTACCAAAAAATACCACACATCCATTGTTCCATGCGATAAGAACAAAGATCAGCTGTTTATATAATAACAAAGATCAGCTAAGTAGACTAATTTAATTATATTTTATTTGCCACCTTAAGGTGGTTGGCAACTTAGTCAGAAGATCGCCTCCCAAGCATGTTCACTAACATCACACTCACTGTTTACAAAAGATGCTCAGAACCGAAACCCAACAGGGTGTAATTTGAAATCATCGAGCCTTTAAATTCCTTCGCTTGTGGCTATCATTCCTTGCTTGTGTTCTGAGCCACCTTGTCTTGTTTTACACTGGAGAGAGTGTAATCCTCACGGGAGGGCCTTTTGCCACTTGCATCTATATAATGTTTTGCATGCGAGTCCTGTGACACATTCCCGGATGGGATGGATTTACAGGGCGTGGGTCAGAGGAGGGAGAACATGTTTCCCCTTTTGTTCAGGCGCTGGGAACAGTATTGTTTTGGTGAACTATGATTGTGGCGCACGCAGGCAATTATCAATCATCATCACGCTTTATATGATTTTTCTCACTTTAGTATATTCACAGGGCTTTCAAGATGATAACATGCCATTTTCGATGACATTTTGTGACCCTACACCGCTTGTCTTGTCATTTCAGGGAAGACACTAAAGACATCCCCCTCCCCAACTTCATGGAGACCTTCCCATCCAAGTTTGTGGACTCCAAGGTGTTCCAGCAGGCCAGGGAAATCAGCGGAGTCATTCCTGCCGATCTAAGAGTAAGTCTGACGCGGCTTTCGTGGATCTTGAGAAGGCCTTCGACTTGGTGGATAGACTATGATATGGTGTGTGCTATAGAGGCAGGGTCGGCGCTAGGGTAGGGCGCGGTTGGGCGATCACCCAGGGCGCCAAGTATAGAAGGGCGCCGCAAGCGCCCTTTTATATCCTTTTCGTATAAATTTGAATGGTAGATAAGAGGCGCCTGAGAAATCTTGCCCAGGGTGGTGGTATTGCTAAAAACGGCACTGTATAGAGGTATGGTGTGAACAAACCACTTTTGAATGCGATACTCGCCATCTATCAAAATAGCAGGGCGTGTGTCTGGGTGAATGGAGAATACAGCAAGTATTTTAATGTGAAGAATGGTGTGAGACAGGGTCGCATAATAAGCCCATGGTTATTCAATATAATCATGGAGCATTGTGTTAAATAAATAAATAAGTGTGCTTTAATGTCCTGTTCAGAGGGAGCCTATTGTCATCCCCAAGGACTTCACAGCGTCAGATTTGGACGAGGAACATCGCGTGGCGTACTTCCGTGAGGACATCGGCATCAACCTGCACCACTGGCACTGGCACCTCGTGTACCCCTTCACCTCGGCTAACCGGGACATTGTGAACAAGGACAGGCGCGGGGAGCTGTTCTATTATATGCACCAGCAGATCATCGCCAGGTAACAAGCCAAAAGTCTGATCAGATTTGCAGCTTTTGGATAGAACCTGTCCCCTCAGGAGCAAGTGAAATGTAGTGGGGAACCCCTACTACTCTGGATGTGTCCACTCCTTTATATTTCCAAGCCAAGAAACCTGTCTGCTACCAGGCCCTCATCACCCCCCAATTTTCCCTTGACTTATACTTAACTGGTAATTAATTGATAGGTTGGTATGAGGCTGACATCCCATGCTGTATAAACTTAGTTAAATTTTACCACTGTAAGCAGGAGTAGAAAGGTGTGAGGTGTGGCTTATTTGTAAGTAGTACACATGAAGCAAGTTTCGTGGCGGCTGACAGTATGAGCCTTAAATGTAAATAAATCTTTGCAACTTAGATTAAAGACCAAAATCCAAAGTATAGAGGATCTGTTTCTAACAATGTAAGACAGGTACATGTTCATAGAAATGATCACCAACGTCAGTGAGGCTCGACTGGGCACTTACAGGAAAAGGAGAATAATAATTTGTAATAAGCAATATTTTTGTACCCAGATACAACAGCGAGCGCTTGTGCAACATGCTGCCACGCGTGAAGCGCTTCAACAATTTCCGGGAGCCCATCAAAGAGGGCTACTATCCTAAGCTGGACAGCCTCACCTCGGGCAGGTCCTGGGCGCCCAGGCAGGCGGGTATGACCTGGACAGACGTCAACAGGCCCGTGGACGACATTGTGGTCAGCGTGGAGACGTTTGAGCAGTGGAAGGACCGTGTGGATGCAGCCATCAGCACCGGCATGGTGCAGAATGTGAGGGATTCTAATTCATTCTCAATCTTGATACTTAAGTTACCTTAAGTCACGTACTGAAAGATGCAGGGTGCCAAGGCAAATAACTTAAAAATGACCATACACAAAATATAATTCAACTACAGAAATAGTGTTACTTCTTCCCTCGTCTTAGGTCCCTAAGAAATCTTTATATTTAAGTACATGTTAAAAACTGTTTTAAACGCAGTGAGCTGGATTTTGAAATTTTAAAATATGCACTAAATCCCTGTCATGTTAAACAAACAGTCCACAAATAGACACTATATTTTTTCTGATCAGTAGTTCAAGAAGGCAATCACTAGAGTATGACTAGAGGGGTCAAATGAAATTCTTAACCTCACTTTTGGGTCTAATTTTTCACACACATCATATTAACACAGATATTTATCAACCATGGACTCCGAACATTCGGAATCCATACTCATAGTAAATTAAAAATGGATTCCCAATCATCAGGGATTTTTTCTAGTTCACAGCATTATCAGCCCATACACTTGCGGAAATGCTTAATGCAGTACGGTGCACTTTAAACTACCTCCATAATATTGTATTGAAATTATGACATTATGAAATTATTTGAGCCTATCTGAATTCCGTAGAGCTTTGTTTTGCTGAGGAAAGTATAAGTATTTATTTGACTATGCTATTATGTAATATTAATTCTTGTATTATATTATTTTCTTTGTCATTTTCTGTAATTACTTTTTCATATAATTATGTAATTGGACTATTATGTCCGTTAATAAAAAAAAAAAAAAAAAAAAAAAAGACTCTCTGTTAGTACTGTGGTAAGTCCACCTTGCCTTGTTTTATACTGGAGAGAGTGTTAGCCTCACGGAGGGCCTTCTGCCACTTGCATCTATATAAATGTTTTGCATGTGACACATCCCCGGATAGGATGGATATACAGAGCGTGGGCCAGATGAGAGAGAACATGTCGTTAGCCTGGCCAGGTGATACCACAAATATTCCCCATGTTTTAAATACTCTGAGTCTATTTCCAGGAGGATGGCACCAGCCTCCCGCTCACCATCGACATCCTGGGCAACATGATGGAGTCTAGCGACCTCTCCCCCAACGGCTCCTTCTACGGAGACTTCCACAACACGGGGCACATTTTCACAGCTTACATCCATGACCCGGAACACAAATACCTGGTGAGGATTCATCGTCTTGGCTTAGACCTGCTGGTCTGTTTGTTCCAAGTGGCCTCTCCTCTGTTGTTGACTTCCAGCTGCCTTTTCATATTTTGGGTGGTCTTCCAGGAGGATGTCTACTAGATCAGCCGTATTCAAAGTGTGTGTGCGTACACATAGCCTCTGTAGGTGCTCCGCAAGAATACGGAAGAAAATCAGAATTATACCTCTCCTATATATCTGGTTGACAGTTCAACACAGATGCATGCTACTTGTCTGAGTATGTTTGTTTTAGGGCTCTATCTTGTCTATTTTGTTTGAAAAAAGTGTTCCATCACCAAAAGGGTTTGAGAACCGCAGTGCTAGATCATTTTTCATAATTGTACTGACTTTCCCTGAAACAGGGGAGACATTTGAAAAAGTGAACAAATTTTCACAATAATACTCTTTATGAAATAAGGTAATTATTGGCAAAGATATAACATCTTCTTAGAGGATGGGTGGTCAGTCTCAATCTAGGGCATTAGTGTAGTTGCAACTAAAAACGCAACTAAGCTGCACATATGTGTAACTTATTATATATATATATATGAGGATAATTTATTAAATTAAAAATTAATACATGACAAAAGAGCGCCGTTTTTGTGTATGTCACACCTCAAGGGCCCTCGCGTTATTGTCTGCGTTATCCCCGAAGGGATCACATGTGGAAACTTGGGACCTATTTATTTTTACGGGTAAGGGGGCCGGCCTCACGCCAACCACTTTAGTTGAGGTATGGGGATTTCTCAGCACCCGAGGGGGCCGGTTCTCATTTCTTGCTAAGGGGCCGTCCATAAATTACATCATCAATTTTGGCCGATTTTCGACCCCCCCCCCCCCCCGTTACAATCATCCTAAAGTCATTAACTAATGACCCCCCCCCCCCCCCCCTCTTGCTGTAATAATGGATGAGCTTAATAATTAATAATGTTGACCCCCCCCCCCCTTAATGCGAATGACGTAATATATGGACAGCCCCTAAGGAAGTAAAGTAAGCCTTGCCGGTATTTTATTTTGGGTTTTTGAAATAAACACCGAAATGCGAAATTGTTTCTGAATCGTGGGAACACCCTCGGTGGGATTTGAATGCATGGAATGCAAGCATTCTAACAACTGAGCCATCGAAAATGTTTTCTTACCTTGAAAATGCTTTTTTCCCATGAATCACACCTCAAGAGTTCTGTTTAAGCTCAGGATACTAGTGATTGCTGACTATAGGAAGATATATAGACTTGAGCAATCATTTGTCTTTGAAAACTTTATATGAAATTGTTGACTGATTATGTTTTAGTGGAATTTAGGTTAGATTTACAGGTGTTAGATATATGTGTACAATTATTATTAAAATAAATAAAAAGATGGATATTTTTACAAACCCTTGGTGTGGAATCTCAGTACTCTCAACGTTTCATTGGCGACGTAGCTAACGTCTTCAGGAGGTACCCTCTCTGTACGACGACTGAAGATGAACTCTGTTTTGTTTCCAGGAGCTGTTTGGAGTGATGGCTGACGAGGCAACGACCATGAGGGATCCGTTCTTCTACCGCTGGCACGCCATGATTAACAGCATCTTCGAGAAATTCAAGAGCTCGGCTGCAGTCGTCCCATACACCAGAGCGCAGGTATACTCCTCTATCTGAATAGAATTACTTTACAGTCAATGAGGATATTTGATTTGTAAAACTGTTTGGGTTTCTATAGCTGTGCTGATATATCAACCAGTCACGTAAAACTTCCAGACAAAACGTCCCCTTAGTGCTGGTTTGTCTTACATATTATGTTCATCAGAGGTAATTTCACATGAGCGATGTTTATATGTGTAGGTACTGGACAAATGTGTCTTGTGAAAACTGGAAATTAAAAATATTTAAAACAACCCTTACATTATCGTGTTTTACGTTTTTTTCTTAGCTCTGATTGTGTAGGACGCAGTGGCGAAGGGTGCCATACAAGCCGATTCCCATCGGTTTCCCGTTTAAAATGAGGCAAAAATGATAATAAAGTAGACTGCATGGTTTCAATGGGGAAAAAATATGTATTGTTTCTTTGGTTTTAAATGTATTTTTTTACTTTGTGCCTATATTTTTTAACTACTTTGTTACATCATTTTAAAAGGGAAGCCGATGGAAACTGGCTTGTATGGCACCCTTCCCCACTGGTAGGACGTGATTGTTAAGGCAATTTCATTGAAAGGCCATCTTTGAATCAAATGATGTAGAAGCCAAACAAGCACTGGGATGATGCAAAGGTTAATAACATTTGGCATTCGCATTACTATTTTTATAGCTGAACAACCAGAATGTGACCGTCCGCTCTGTGGGTGTGTCGGGAGGAGCCGCTGCTAACCAGCTGAGGACATTCTGGATGCAGAGCGACGTGGACATGTCTCGCGGGTTGGACTTCTCTCAGAGGGGACCTGTGCTCATCAGGCACACTCACCTCAACCATACAGACTTCAGTTACAAGTAAACATCGCTACATATTCCTTCAAGCAACATTTTTATAACCTCTAAAACAATGCGTAACCAAAATGGTGACAGGATGGGTTGCATGAGAAAATGGTGATTGGACAGAGCAGTACATGAGGACACATCACGTGAAAAAATGGTGACAGAGGGGAACAGCACATGAAAAAACAGAGCATACCTCAAACAGAAGATACCATAAATCTCACATGAGATAATTCTGTTGTCACTTACAAGTAAACATTGTGTCTGACTCATTTAATTAAAGCTTGTACAATTTGTAAAACAATGCATAAGCAAAATGGTGACAGGATGGGACAAAGCATGGCAAAACATCTCATGACAAAGCTCACGTGAGAAAACGGTGATTGGACAGCATTGCACATGAAAAAACAGCACATGAAAAAATGTCACATGACAAAATGTGACGGGACGTAACAGCACATGAAAAAATATCACATGACAAAACGGAAACGGGACGTAACAGCACACGAAAAAACAAAACATACCTTAAACCAACGGGTTCCAAACTTTATGCTACCATGCCTCCCTAAAAATATATTTTTTTTCGCGCCTCCTTTCCTACTTCTTATCTTTTAATATATATACTAATACTCTAATGATTGAGTAAAAAATAAATGACAATAAAACAGTTGACATTTAAAACTCATATTAAATGCATGCCCACAAACAGACATGTGTAATATTTTGTATTGTTTGTGTATTAACACTGTAAAAATTCGTATTGATTTTTAATATTTTTTAGAATCAAATTCCAATGAAACACTGATTATTTTCACCACCAATTAAATTATTTCAATGAATATTTACAAACGTTTTTGACTTGCATCATTGTCAGGTACCATAAAATTAAAAATAATGATAATTGGTGAAAATAAACAGTGTTTCATTGGAATTTGATTCTAAAAAACTATAAAAAAATAGACATGTGTAAGTTCGCGCTTACAAATCGCACCCTGAGAATGAAAATGACCTATTTTAAAAAAAAATGTAAAATGACTTAAATACACAGAATGACTCAAAAAGGTACAATCTATTGCACTTTTATTAAAAGACAAAGAGACCGAAGTATGCCTCTATCCACTCTTTGACCATAAATAATCTGTTTTTAAATATAGGTGTAATAGAGTGTACCTTTTTGAGTCATTCTATGTCATCGATATAAATAATATACAAAGATGGAGCGCGTGAGTGTTTTCCTATACAAACGGTTGTGCCACAAAATTGTAGGCACATAATGAAAGAAAGAGAAAAAAACATTATAAATTTTGTTATGTTTCCGTCTCTTTCATGATCTCCATGACAACGTCAGGGGCCGTACTCAAGCCGCCACATTAAAAAATACATAAAAGTTATTTTTCGTAACCAAAGTATATTTATTGAAATTATAAATACTTTAATCACAGTGATTTACATTTTTCACAGTTCGGTTAAAACTTGAGAATGGAATAAAAATGTCCCATATTATATTTAAGTACATAATTCTTACAATACATCAATAATCATCGTAAGTGGCGAGAAAATATTATTATTTAAGGTATATAGGCCCACAAGCAGACACCTGTAAGTTGACGCTAACACATGCTGCATGCTCACTAACATTAAAAATAATCTAAAATGAACATAAGCGCCACAACTTTTTCCCGAGAAATTTCAGAAATGTTTTGGATTTTTTAATAACACTGATTTCATTCATAACTTTTTCACATAAACAAATCTATACCTACCTACTATCGTTAATGTTCACTGAGACTGTATGTGTATCACATTTAGCGTCATTTTTTTGTCACTGAAAGTATCTAAGTTCTTAGTGCGTCCCTGTGTAAACAAAAAGTACGCCCTCAGTGAAGGATGCCTAATAGATGACAGCTGAGGGCTGACGTCTCACAACATACGTTTCCCAAAATGTAAGGAAAAATAACTCAATACGAATATTTTTTTTATTTTTTCAGTGCATAATATTTAAGGCTGTGTAAGAACTAAAAAAAACTTAAACAAAAAAAGACGTATTAGTACCTATATCTTACTTTTATGTAATAGAGTATTATTTGAAAATACGAGTAGGTATATGAATATCAGCAGATTTTTTTCTCCGTTATTTTAAAGGAGCATCTGTGAAAGTAAGTAGTCTAAAATGCTTCTTTACATTTTAATATCTAAATATCTTTATTTCTTTTGTATTTATATCTAAATAAACCTTAAAAAATATGATTAATGCGTCCAATATAAGAAAAAAAATCTATCGTCAATAATGGGTATAAGTATGAAGAACTGAGTTTTTTATTTATATTTTGTGGTTTTTTACTGTATTCTTTTGTTTGTAATAATTCGTCACGCGCTTATCATGAGTTTTATTTCATTAAATTAACATACGAGTATTTCTTTTATATGGGGAAATTTGAAAATTTGATGGAACTGTCAGGCTATCTTCGCATGATATTCGTCTTCAATTTACATGTAGGTACCTCGATGTTTCCTTGCCGACGCTTGGTAAACAACTGATTGCAAATGGGGCATACACTATCATTTAGGGCATACATGATGTGGGTCGGATATATACGCTAATGCTCCATCTATATATTTTATTTAGATCAATGTTCTATGTATTTAACTCATTTTACCAAAATTTTGGAATAGGTCACTTTCATTCTCAGGGTGCGAAATGTTGAATGTGTACTTAAAATTTAAAACCAAACCTCATATCAACATTCCCTGAAACAGGGGTGACATTGGCAAAGTGAACCATTTCATCTATCAATATCAACTCACTTTTCTTAATTTTCGCAGCATTGATGTGAACAACACTGGCCCAGCCAAGATGGGCACTGTGCGCATCTTTATCGCCCCCAAGTTTGATGAGAGGGGCCTGCCCTGGCAGCTGGCCGAGCAGAGAAACATGTTCGTTGAGTTGGACAGATTTGTCGTGCAGCGTAAGACAATGATTCTTATTACGAGTATAACCATAGAGTAAACACAGAGGAGCAGAAACTAACTTAGTGCATTGATACATACTATGGCTTCTGGGATCTGTTATCAGACTGTGTAAACCGTTTACAGAGCCTAAAGCGATGGCGGATGTCTTCGGCTGCGTCATGCGGTCTATTGTACTCTAATTTCAGAGCGTACAGCATCAGCGTACTCTAATTTTAGAGCGTACTCTAATTTTAGAGTACGCTGTTGAGGTGGACACCTTACCAGTGGAAGTACATTAATATGCTAGATCAGCTCCAGAATAAGTTCCTGAGGTAACTTCTCATCAGGATGCAGGGAAACTACCCTCAGTTCATGCATCATGAGGAGCTGCTTTGGGAACTGGCTTCAGGAGCTTAGAAACTAGGCACAATGGGACCCTCATGGTTCTCTCTCATAAGGTCATCAACCACAAAATATATTGCTTAACTTAAAAGTTCCTGATTAATACTTAAATCCTGATTTTTTACAATATTGACTGAATAATAATTATGCAGTCATCAAATCTAATCATCTTTTTGCTTCTTCACAGTTCGTCAAGGCGCCAACAAGATCACCCGCAAGTCCACCGACTCTTCCGTGACCATCCCCTTTGAGCGCACCTTCCGCAACCTTTCCCAGAATCCTCGTGATGAGGCAGAGCCTTCCAGGAACTTCAACTTCTGCGGCTGCGGCTGGCCACAGCACATGCTGATCCCCAAGGGCACAGCTGCTGGAGCAGTCTTCCAACTCTTCGTTATGGTTTCCAACTACGAGCTGGATAGGGTAAGAACCTCTTTTGATTTATTCCTTACTAGCAGTAGGTACCTGGCTAGTTTCATTATGCCATTTAGGCATGTGGAATCATTTTTTTCGACAGGTAAGGGAGGCAGCTTTACAGCCATTACACACTAGACGCATTTTGCCTAGTTTGTTTGGGTGTTGTGTTTTTATTTCATTATTTTTTTGCTTAATTACATAACAAATATAGTCATTTTCGTTTAGATAATAGATCATCAAGCATTTATTATATTTCTGCACTTAAAATTTTGAATTCCTTACTAACTTAACCTGCTGACAAGCCTTGAAGACTCAGGACCTCCCACACCTCGATCCTCCAGGACTCTCTGTCTTGTGCTGCTTCCCCCCCTGGTCTCCTTACTCCCACGACTTCGACATTAGCCTCAATATTGTCTGCATATCGTATCCTGGGACGTCCAAGTGGTCTGACACCGGAAAGAGCACCATACAACACATTTCTCTGGAGTTCTGTGAACTTTCTAAATGACATTTTGATTTGCAGGTTAATCAAAACATTGACGGCATTCCATGCGCCGACGCTTCTAGTTTCTGCGGCATCAAGGATCGCCTGTACCCTGACCGCCGTTCAATGGGCTATCCCTTCGATAGGGCCATTCGTGCAGAGATCGGCACAATCCAAGACTATCTGCAGCCAAATATGGCCGTTCAGGACGTCACAATCACTTTCACCGAGCGCACCGTCCCGAACCCAAGGAATCCCCCTGCACAGTGATAGACAACATTTGAATTTACCTTTGTAACCTGAGTCGTTTTTTGATTGATCTTTTCTTTATTTGACAAATCACGTATTGCACTCTCTGCTTGACCAGAATCTATTATCCAAGTTGCAAAAATATATTAACATTTAAGATGCATATAAAATGCATGTCCATAAACAATATGTAAGTTTGCAATTAAAAGTACTTACTGTTTACTTACAAATTAAAATCTAAATATTGAATGAACATAAGCCCTGCAACTTTTACCAACCTTCCCTGAAACAGAGGTTTTTTTACAGTATCATACCAACGGTCATATCATATAAATATCATACCAACCTTTAAGTCAAGGAGTACAAATTTGTTATTCTTATATTGTTAAAAATATTTTTTGTACTTTAATTTTTTGATATCATTAATTGATAAAATCCCTTTGGGAACAACGCAGCAAGAAGTTGTATTTTATGCACAGCTTAGATGCGTTTAAGTTACATCTACTTTGTAACCCTTCTTCTTATAAATACAAAAAAATAAATGTATTTTGAACATGGTTACAGGATAAGTACTTACAATTGATTAATGTTCTACAGGTTTCATAAAAAACTTCACATCGTCAATATTGATTTAAAATTGAACTTTTTGAATTTAACGATTGTTAGACATTTTATGTTGAATTAAGAATGGATTGCATGAACTTTGGAGAAGAGAAGATCAATGTCATCAGGAGATGTGAAAATGCGAGTACCAGTTTGTGCCTCTTTGCCGTGAAAGGGACACATTTTCTGATGACGTCAGATATAGCTCCGATGAAACAATTGAGATGACTTAGGCTTGAAATAAATGTATTTAATGATTTTGAAAGATTTAATTTTTGGTAGTTAGGATTTTTATAGTATTTTAGTTAGGAATTCATATAAAATAGTGATTCAACTGATAGTTTAAGTTATTATTATTAAAGTTAGACTGAAATATTTAATTTTAACTTTATCTGTGATAAAAAAATATTGTGAAACTTTATAATTTCAATGATATTCTTATCTATATGTTTCACCTAAATATTTACTTTATATGTTTTGAAATTAAATTACTTACTTAAACCTATTATAAAAATGAAGTTTTATTTATAAAATATGTCTTCTTATGTTAAAAAGATTTCAAAATGCACATTCTACAATCAACATAATTTCCATGACAATCCAAGGTGGTTCGTGCCCTCTCTGATCAACCGCAGCCAACGCAGCTTGTCCTCCATTATGGCGTAATGTAATAAAAACCATTAGTTGCACAAATGCCCTCGTGGAATTCTTTAATCTGGCTTATTTGATCTCTTCCGTCTTCCTCTTCCACGCTGACCAAAGGACATAAAAGATGTGCATGTTTTATTTGCTACAAAATGATGATATTTTCAGATAGTCTTGATTTCAAAGTAAGAGAGATTTTAGTTATGCAGAAATAAAAAAAACTAATATTTAATTAAATATTGATTTTATTTATCTTTTTTTCCAGGCGACAACGTAAACATTTTACATACATATTGCAAAATTCACTCCTATAATTAAAAGAGAATCTTTATGGCTCAGACATGTCTTATTTGTAATATAATAAAATATTTGATTTGCAGGTTTTCTGAGAAAATTATTAATTAAAATACACTTTATTAAATTAAAATACAATGACTACTAAATGATGAAGCAATGGCGTCTGCAAATTTAAATCATGGGGGAAAAACGTGACGTCATTTGGACGGGTTGCTAGGTGCTTGGGATTAGTTGAATGGAACCTGGCTCTGTTATCTATACAAAATTAAATATTCCATGAGAGACAGAACATACAATTATAATTCAATACAGTATTATGTATGTAGATTGATTGAAAAGATGCTAAAGCGCTGTGTAGGTACTGTTTTTATCACATCTGTTGTTGGATGTCACTTTAGGTGACTGTATGTATATCTCACAATTCTGTGAAATAAAATAAAAAACCCTGATTATCTGGAATTCAATTTTTTATTTGCTTTTGGCGATAACCTGTGACGTCATCCGAGGAATATCTTAAATGTGCAGACTTCATTGGGATGGGGTGATAAAAAAATAAAAGATAAAATTATAAAGATGTCTTTTTTACAAAAATTGATGACATTCAGGCATTGGTCTGTTCAGTATGAATTATAATGATAGAACCATTAGTATGACAACCCAATATGTATAATGGTTCTCTTGATCAACCACTGCCAGCGCTGCCTGTCAAACTGTTTTTCTCCTCGAGCTTGGCACTTTTCCTTTACACTCATTTAGGTAATATAATCATGGACTCATTCTTATTTTATTTGGAACGTTTTTCTTCGCAAGCAAACATCAGTCTTGTCCTTGGCAACCAGTAACAAAATATCTGTTTGCCTTTTCCCTAGCAACCCGGCTGGGTGAAGTCACAACATTGTCTACATCAAATCATTTGCTGAGTGCATTATAAATGCCTGATTGTCACCAATATAATTTTGTTTAATTGTTTTGACTAATAAAGTAAATTTAAAATTACTAATACTAAATTTTTTTCATTAAAAACTACATGACACACAAGTACAACTAAGTATTATTTTAAAAATAATAGGTATCTAGTTGGTACACAATATTATGAAATTATGTATGAAAGTCTTCCTCAATTTTAAGTATTAATACAATATAACGCTAATTATTTATTTACGTATGTACAATGTCTTACAAATAAAAATAATTGGACAAATGAAAATTACTTACAAATAGTTTTTTGGTCCTCTATTCATAAAATATAATACATCGAAAGAAAATCAGAATCATTGACTTATTAAAAGAAATAGTTAGATATACCTAACTGTAATTTTTCCCTTAAGTTTTTTAAGGTTATGTCATTTATACAACTGGCAACATTAATAATGTTCCAACTGACAGATGACATTTAATTTGAAAATATTTTTTAATAATTTAGAAAATTACTTTGATATGTAATTATAAATGAAATGAATAAAATAAAATGGATATATTATAAATTATTATATTCCAAATAAGTAGGAACTTACATCAAAAGATCTAGAAACCTCTATATGTTGATTGCGAAATAGGCATTGATCAATATAAAAGATAAAGATGGAACATCAGAACCGTTTTGAGTACCAAATCTCTGATGTTATATTGCGTAAGTGAGATCTTGATTTAATTAATTTCCTGGCAGCCGTTAAAGAGGACTGTCAAACAAAATCCTTGTTATTTTCACCCCGAGGACAAAACATTGAGTAAATTCCCCTCGAACCCAAAAATAGAAAAATGCATGAAACACTCTATAGCACCTCCTAGTGAGTGATTTAGTTTTCAGTAATTTTTATTTATTTATGTAAGCTAGGGGAATTTAAACAATTTAATAATTGGGGTTTGTATGATTTCTTTTTTCATTGGATGCCTAAATTGCATTCCGTAGTACAGTGGTGACATCTAAATATATGCAAAATAGTTGCTGCCGTACTTAATTAATTTTAAAACAAAATCCTAGATTTTTTTAAGAAATGCTGTGCGGGAGACTCCCTAGATTTCAGAGACTCTAAGGGTCTATGACACTTTTTGTAGTGCCGCAGAGGTGCTGTTTACGAGCTTGGTCGCAGCTACAAAGCGCCAATACTCAAGCAAGACCCAGTTGCTGTCAGGCTGCTCAACCCAGCGAAGAGCAAATTTGAAAATATAAATGGTATATTTTTTGTGCTCCACCGGGAATCGAACCCACAACCTTCCCATTCAGAGTCTGAAGTGTTACCACTGAACTACGGACCTAAAAGACCAAACAGAGAAGACCATATTTGAAAATATAAATGGTGTATTTTTTGTGCTCTGCTGGGATTCAAACCCGTTTTGATTCTACGCAATCTGAATAAATATTAAACTTCAAAAGACTTTGAAGCTGCAAGATAGGGACATGATTATGCAAGTACTAGCACATTTTTTTCAGACATCAGAAAAATTCTATATAACTGCCTAACCAAACTTTAAGCCCCGTGCACGTTCCTGCTGTGACACAAAAACTGACATTATCCAAGTATATATTTTATATTGATTGACGCTACAGATGATATATAGATCTTAGTTCAAAATGAAACAAACACATACTTAATGCAGTTTACTTAATGTTAAATATATGACTGGAAGGTTCACTGACATATTAACATTATAATGAAATAGGTAAAATAATCTTACAACTAAAGAGATATTCATGTGTTTGATATTCTACATTGTGGACATTGATAAGTGGAATAATAAATATGATTAAACTTAACTTCAGAATATGTAATATGATAAAGTTAACAATAAACAAAAATCAAAGATAATTTCCCATTAAGCCGTATGGAATCAAATAAGCCAATCCAGGATATGTTTAAAAATGAGATAAATGAATGGAAATACAGAAAAGGCTTCAAATCTTCCATTTTCTTATGAACAGTTGATATTGGATGATAATTCTTTTAGGTAAGAACACGTTTTATGATAATCAGCCTTCAAAATGCTTTCTGCTCGTAAAAACGAAACATCGGCAGATAAAAAGCTGTAAATAGAATGTGGTCTAACAAGAAAGAAATCCAAAAGAATTTGTCTTAAAAAATGCCATATTCTTCTCATATACGACTCTTTTGACAGTAAAAAAAAAAGAATCCTTTTGATGTTATCAAGGTAGAAAATGTAATCTGTAATCTAATTTGCAGAGATTTCTTTTAAATTAAGGTTTATTCTCTGTGCAAAATTTTTAATTGCAAAGAAAAAACAATATAAGTTCTAATCTAATAGTGTACCTTTGCGATAGGTATTTTTATTAAAATATTTTTTATTCTACGAATAATGAAAGACCATGCAATAGGAATATGTTACCTATAATTTGGCACAGACAGTCTGTAGGATTTATACATAACAAATAAAATATACTCCTATCATATATCATCGGTGACTGTGAAAAACTGAGATGTTTTTAAAAGTTTTTTTTAGAGTGTACCAACCTCACAGAGGGCTTTCAGGAAGTAAACTTGAAAAAAAAATTATACAGTGGTTTTATGAAATTTACAAAACAACATGAAATGAATAATTTTTAATAGGGTAATTGCAGGGGTAGGAAAAACGGTTGAAAATAATATGGTTGTGTAGAGTACATTTCAAGGATCACAACCATATATTTTTTACGTATGTAGTAAAAATAAAGATATCATTGATAATTTTCAAAAATAACATGCGGAGAATTTGAATCCCGCCAAAACGCAGCTCGGCTGGCTTAGCGACTACCTGGGCCCGTCAATACCTACACTCTGAAGATCCATCAAAGTCATATCCGCCCAAATAAAAAAAAATGAGCTGTTTTACCGGAAATGGAAAATACGCGAATTTTAAAGAGCTATAAGTAATTTAAAAACTAAGCTAGATTTATATTTTTTAAAAACGCAGATGCATTTTAAACAATGTAGTCTTATCATTGAATGAAATAAAAAAATTAAATTACCCTATTAATATGAATTTGAATTTAACAACCATGGTATGCAAAACAAGGTCACGTTGTATACCCATAATTTTTGATAATGAGTAAAAGAAATATTTTATTTGTCTATGTTTACTTTTCCAACTCTTCTTTTAAAAGCCTGGCTTTACATAATCGAGTGTAAAATAATGAAGTTGGCACAACAGCAACAGGAAAAATAATTGTAAGAGAAAAGGCAATCAATATTTTATTATCTGTTGCGACGGACCCTAGTCACCTATATTTCTGATGTCACACTGCTGAAAGAAATGTGAAATCTGGAAATTTGATCTTACTCCATTCCATCCATTTTTTTCACTATCACTGATGATATCCACATAAAAGTAAGAAATGTAAGTAGGAAGACGAGATTTTAAAACATTTTGTATAAAGTACCTACTGATATATTATTAAAATTATAAACATAGTTGTAAGAAATGTACAGAAGTACCAATACACTATTATTTTTCAAATAATATATATTCTAAATAACAGTATTTAGCTACTTTTAATCTCACTCATAAAATTATTTTTTCCTTTTGACTTTTGAAATCTTCGCGTTTCAAGAACTTTTTTTAGGTGGAAATACAAATAGGTAGATGATAAATTGATAGAAAATAGTAGTCCTCCAATTTTTTACAGGTAATATTAAAAATAGATGATTTGAAAAATTAGATTTGTATTAGTTTCACAGGAATAAAGGTATTTTTAAAAATGGAATCATTTTCAACTGTAGATATGGCAACACAAGAAATGTCATAGATAATATTTTGACAGGTGCTACAAAGCAAGCATAGACAATAAAGTGTATTTAAATTTTATGTTCCATTTTTAAATAAAATATTGATGCTATAATAAGCTTGTGTTGCCATAAATGTCTCATACAAAATAAAAAGCAGTTAAAACGTACTTAAAAAATATTGCATATTTTGTATACCGGGGTTATTCAAAGGCCACTGCAGTATGCAGAGTATAAACTTTATGTGTAACTGAACTTCCTTCGTCATCAATTACTCAATATCAAAATATGTATGCATACTTAAATAGCACCTCTAATGAGAGTTTGTAAGAATATACATATTAGCGAGGATCGTATGCACATAAGATATATAATAATAATGTATTGAGTATTCAATGGCAAAGTAAGTTAATTTAAACGTAAAGAATATCCTGGGGTATAGATTACAGAATTTTTACTCAACCATAGTTTAATAAAAATGCCAATGGAGTCGGAACATTCCAAATTTCTCTAGGCGGGGCGCTGTCACAGTTTTAGGTAACTAGAGTGCTTAGAAACCAAAGTAAACAAATATTAAGCTATTTGATTAGCAACCCGACAGAGTGATGTAACAATTTATTTCTTGGCTTGTTTATTCAGGCTCCATTTATACAAAAGGACAGGGTTAGAACTTCTGTACATTTTGATATTTTTAACAAATTTAAAAAACTACTTATTTGTTTGTAGAAAATCTGTAATAGGACAGTCCTTGTTTTTTTTTTATAAATTTGAAATTACGATTCCTACTTATAACGTATATTTACAATTATTTTAACATTTTTTTTAACACTGAACGTTTTTGGCACTAGTTATTCACCATAAAATAAATATACCCTAACAAATAATGCGCACTATTGTTTTATAACAAGTCTTAAAATTGTTTGAAGTTTATCACACTTTTGGACCATTATTCAGTTTAAATTCCAAGAAAATGAGATATTCTCTTCTGATTCTTGAAGGCACAACTTAGAAATTCAATGAAATTGCTTGTCAGTTCTGTTTTTATTTGATTTATTTTCACTTGAAGTTTATCAGTTTAGATTGTTGATGTGTGATAAAGGTGGATCTGAAACAAAAGAAGTAAACAAAAATTAAAAACATAATTCTACAGTCATAATTTTTGGTGTGAAATATTTTGACAGCTTGTTTCTATGTAACCAGTTTGGTTTTTGAGGATAAGAAAAATCTTACTTAGATTTACTACTAAATTTATAGCAACACTATGAGAACTCAAAATGCAATTCACTAGATTGGTGCTTCCATTTAGAATGACCAATCGTAGACTTGGATTTTACACTTAGCGTTATGAGTTTTTATAGCATCCTCTATGAATACGGATTTTAGTTTGGTATGTTAAATACAGTATTAACCATAGATATAGTAATTATCAAAACAAATATCTAGATGAGTGGGATTACATAGAATAAAGTAGCTAATTTTTATTGACTTGATGATGCTCATTCTGATTTTAGATAAAAAAAATTAGATTAGTTGTCTATGGTTTCTGTCAAATTTGAAAAAAGAACTACAAGCTATGTAATATACTGGAATTTTTTTTTTCCTGACTTTAGGGAAACAGTTTTTCATTCCTCATTTTAAATCAAAATGATGGCATAGGTATTAAAGAAATTTCACAGATGCATCCTAACCACCAATGTATGCATTTTTATGCTTCATGTTCACCGCATGAAATTTATTTTTATTTAAACAAAGTAAGCAGGGAAAATAAATAAGAATTTTTTGCAAAACATGTTGAAATATATTTTGAAAAAATATCCAGGTGAGTACTCAGTGCAATTAAGCAATGTAGTAAAATGAATTGCCTTATAAGAGTCCAAAGACTACAAGTGGTATTTTAATCATATTTAAAAATCTTACAAACACTTGAAGCAATAAAGAAAAGTATGTAATTGACGGTAAATATTGGAAAACGCTAAATATTAAACAGCGAGGAAAAATATTTATTTAATCAAACGCGCCTTGATTCGAGGACATTTTTTTATGTCAACCTAATCATGTAAAAGTGTTCATGCTTACTTAAATATTGAAATAAATGGTACTTACTCATTGCTTTGGTGAATCGATTGCTGAGGATCTTAAATAAATATTTCAAAATTGATAATCAGTCTTATCGGAGATGTAGTTATGAGGAGAGATCAGGAATCCGCTTGTCCGAAGAAGCCGAGAGTTCTCAGAGTGTTTGTGACGCGAGAGATCAAGGCGTCTTTATATCTCCAGACTGTCGTGTCCATGACGGACTCCTGTCTGAACTGTTCGCAGCTTTTCTTCAAAGTCTTAACGCAGTCAGCTCGGTAATGCTGCAATTGAGCATCGGAAGTGTTGATACCGTACGATGTACAACCAGATCCCAAGCAAGCCAACGGGAAATGGTTGTGCAGGGTTAAAACTCTTTGAGGGTCGTGGAAGCATTTGACGTATTGCAGGGGTTTTGTGAAGTTCCTCGCTCGGTAGACGTGTTGCAGCATGTGCATGTACTGGGGGATATCACGGAACCACCCGTGGGCATGCTGCAAATCATCCAAGAAGTAAACGTTGCGTACGTTATACGACGCACGTGGGATTTTCATGTCTTTGTTTGCGATGGGATGAATCCTATCCATCAATTCGTGCCAGTCATTGTCTTTCACAGGCATTATAACTTCATCTATATCTAATAAAGCGATGTAATCATACTTGTACATGTTTTTGTACAGGCAGTCGTTGTAAGGTATGAGTTCATTCTGTCTTTTATTGTTTGTTTTCTTTGTTAAGTACAAATGTTGGAAGGCAGGAGCGTTTGGTTGTCCACCTGGAAGAGTCAGTGGAGTTACAGCGACTTTCCCTGTTGATTCGTAGTGTTGCAAGACTTTAGTTATATTTGGATGGACTTGCAGTTGATAGAAAAACACTTTATCAGTACCAAGTAAGCTTAAAAGTTCAATCCACTCTACAAGTCTAACAGACAGATCTTCATGCAAGAAATCTAAACCTTTGACACATACAGCAAACTTTTTCTTTTCCACGGGTTTTTCAGGTTTATCGTAAATAACTCTTAGATTATTTGACGCTTTGTCGCACTGATTCTCAACAATGGAAACAGAAGCAGGTGGTGTGTTTTGGTATTGCGTAGGTATTATACAAGCTATCAAATACGGCTGGAAAATCCCTTGAATGTAATTCCCCCAGGTTTTATACCAAATGTATTTATACTCAAACGTCTTCACTATGACAGGCTCGTTTTGGTCGTCAAACCACAATTGACAATGCGTCACAATAGTCGGTTCAATCCTATTTATCATCGCTAAGATTCTTACAGCAGGTCCGACCAAAGACGCGGGCCTCACATCAAGGTACGCTCCATAAAAATGAAAGGTTCCATTGGTGGACCTCAATGTTTGCCAGTATATGTTATCGAATTCCAAGTCGTATATCGTAGGGAACGCTGCGCATGTTTTGTTCTTGTAGAATTTAACGGTTTGTTTGTTTTTATGTTTTTCCCAGTACGCCATTGGTAAGCTTGGAAGTCTCTTTGCTGCTTCTTCGGCTAGTGTGTCGTCTGATGGAAGAGGTCTTCTGTCTATTCTTGGTTGTGGGGGTGCTACGGTGTTCACAGGAGTCGGAGGGATGCCAGCGGGTGCCTGCAAGAGGCCCCGACCTCCTGTTCTTCCTGGGACTCCGCTCAGGGGTCCGGAGTGAAGTTGGAGCGCCACCAGAGCCAGGAGGCCCCATGCGCACATCACAAGTCCCCAACGGCATACTGCGCCACGTCTCAAGGCCTGGAAATCAGAAAAATAACATTTTAATAATAATAATAATAATATTAGGATGATTTATTTGGTGAGGGCTGTTTTTGTGGGTAAAACAGCTAAATAGCCCTCTGCGAACTGGTTCGTCGCCATAGAAAGGCCAAATTTCAAGCAAGACCCAGTTGCTGAAAGGATGGATGAACCTTTAGTGACTGGTCTTTGGTAAAGGTATATGAATTTTTTACACAGCGTAGAGCATATTTGAAAATATAAATGGTATATTTTTTGTGCTCGGCAGGGATTCGAACCCACAACCTTCCATTTACGAGTCAGAAGTATTAACCACTAGTCCACGGACCGGTATTTGACCGGTACAATGATTTGAAGTTAAAGAAAATTGTATATTAATTGTGAGTAAATCTTGCTGGTATCTCTATTGATTTTATGTAGGTTTGAAAGAAATGCAGAAATGGAAAATCATTAATGAAACCTTTGGTGGAGATCAAACTCTAGCCTTCGAGGCTTGAACGCAATCGTTCTACCATTTGAGCTATCGACTGGGCTGGAAAGTAGTTTCAATTATAGTCAGCTTCAATTTTGCAAGCAAGACCCAGTTTCTGTACAAGCAAGATCTAGGTTTTTTGAAGAAGAGAATATTTTTTTGTGCCCCACTGAGAATCGAACCCCCAGCTCTCTCGGGAGCTGTGAAACTCCCTCTTTGATTGAAGTAGTTGGCGAAACAGGGGCGGAACCTCAATAAAGGCAAATAGTGTTTGCCATACTTCATTAAGAAATATCGTGAATTTGTTTTTAATTTATCTGAAATGATTATTTCCTTGACTTATAGGTTGGTATGATGCTGACCACCCATACTGAAAAAAATGGTTCACTTTGCCAATGCCACCCCGATTTCAGGGAATGGCGTCAGGAGTTGCTAGGTTTATGTTCATGTATGGTTTTGTTTATTTGTGTGCACACATGCAGAATGTGTAGGTGCGAAACTACATGTGCCTGTCTGTGAGCATGCATTTAATATGAGTCTTAAATTTGAACATATTTGCAACTTAGATTATAAATAGGTTGTAACATCAGTAGAAAAATATATATTGATGTACTCGTTCTAGCACAGTTTTTAACCATAAATGAATATCTGCTCTTGCGGAAATTTTGTATTGTTGCCTACCCATGCTTGAAATGCTACGCACGCCCCTGATTGCGACTATTACTGTTATTTGTATTTCGCCATAGGCTGGTACGTCTCACCGCAAATTACAGTAGCTAGACCAGAGCAAATTTCAGCTTCCTGCGGTCGCCTAATGAATCGGAGGCGGCACAAATAAACCATACCATTGTCTTTCCTGCCTCAGAGTTTGGCCGGCACGTCTCTGCCTCTTCAACTCACCCGCTACGTGCTTGGATTTTCACGCTTCGGCCTTTGGAAGGTCGCGTGCATGTAGGTCAAACTGAATGACATCTCGTCCCCCCAGTGCTTGTTTGGCTTATCTACCATTTGATTCACAGAGATGATCTTTCAATGAAATTGTCTTAAGAATCACATTCTACACGAGGGGTTCTTTGAGCCATTTCTTTCTGTCCTTACACACTTCATTCATTTCCTCCAGAGTCATTACCTTCTTCATACAGGCTCTTCTTTTATTATGACCCTGGATATTCCATTCATTCGCAATTTCGGATATTTGGTCCATCCATACCTTTCTCGGTCTTCCTCTACCACGACATCCATATATTCTACCAACATATGCTTTCTTCGTCAGTCTTTCCTCATTCATTCTCTCCATATGCCCAAACCACCTTAACAAACTTCTTTTAATCTTCACTTTGACCTATCAATGAAATTGTCTTAAGAATCACATTCCACACGAGGGGTTTCTAAACTACGGCCCGCGAAAGGATTTGGTCCGGCCCGCAGACGCCAATATATATTTTTAAATTATGTTGGTATTAAAAAGAATTAAAAAAACACAAATAAATTAGACTCAGATAGGTACACTTAAAACTTATGTTGAAAAATTAATTAATTTGTAAAAATAGACTGGAAATGCTTTGTAAACACTGTTTCCAAGTGTCAAATTTTCTAAATTTTCACCTTGGGGGACAAGTCACCCAGACCCTGTTGGCCCGCCATACCACCTCAAAATTTCAAAACGGCCCTTGGGTAAAATAGTTTGGAGACCCCTGTTCTACACAATCTGAGCTAAGAAAAAAACATCTAACACGATAATGTAAGAGTTGTTTTAAATATTTTTAAAATCCATTTCCAGTTTTCATTCTCTTTTTCTGTAGGTATGTATTTTTCGATTAATGTATATTTTTTACATGGCTGGTCACGTATTGCACCCTCAGAATACAGTTTTATCATTATTATTATTATAAGATACTATGGTCCATTACACATGTAAAAATTGTTCATGTTAAATTACCTCTGATGGATATAAGAAAAACAAGCACTAAAGGGATGATCTATGTATGAAAAAAACTACGTTTAAAGAGTTACGTATATCTACGATTTCTAACTAATAGGTAGGTTTAAGTTGTCATATATACCTTTATCTATAATGTTTAATATATAGCTACCTTAAAGGTACAACTGAATAGGTGCAGATTCACTGATTTGAGAAATTGTGGATAAAACATTTTATTGGGTGTAACTTCTCATAGTATGTGAACTAATTATAAGGCGGTGCTCAAGAAAAACTTCTAAACTACAGGATTTTCGTACTTTTTTTAGTGTTTTCTCTCGTAGAAAAAAGAGAAAAGGTGCCTTTAACTCAATATGTCACTCATTCAGTTTTATCAGGTACTATAATGGTGTCTGTTCTGATGAAATATCCTCACTTATACCTCCTCCTCTCGTCAGATCACTCAAAAGGGCAACTTGTAGAACGGCTCACATCCAACCATTTGCAGTCGATACCAAAACTATGAGAACTTGCTGTTTTCACGACTTACTCGTATATAAATATATTTTTACAGGTGAAGGGGCTGGCCTTACGCCAATCACTTCATTTGAAGTGGAGGTTTTCCAGCTCTCGAGGAAGCTGGTAATCATTTCTTCTGAAGGCTGAGTAAGCCTTGCTGGTATTTTACTTTGGGGTTTGAAATAAACACCGAAACGGGAAATCATTTCTGACACCCTTGGTGGGATTCGAACCAGAGCTCACGGCATGGAATGCAAGCACTCTATCAACTGAGCTATCGACCGTACAACCGGGCGTCTAGAAATACACAATCATAAAAACACATAGATATGAACTTATACACTCGTTATAATATATATGCCTCTACCATATGCACGTACCTGCCATACTTCTACCTTGACAGAAGGCATTGACGAATTTCTCTTACAGACATATAGAGGAAAAACCGATCACTATTTCCTCAAAGGAAGCCCCATTTCGCGCGGCGTCGAACGCCAATGCTAAAAAATATGCAAATTTATAATTTGGCGTATAAATGGTAAAAAAAAAACAAGTGGACCTTGTTTCGCATAACTAGGTTATTCATACCAAAGTATAACTGACGAGAAAAAGATGATACTTACCTAAACAACATAATTATCTTCAGGTCTAGATTAAGGGAAGTTTGAACGGTGTGACTGCACCAGAGCCCCCAAGTCTAAAAGGTCTCTATCTAATCTAATCTAATCTAAGTTGCAAAATATATGCAACATTGAAGATTCACATTATATGCACTTTCACAAACAGATATGCACAAGTTCGCGCTTAAGCATGCCGCCCGTGGTACTACAATATCAAAAACCCGAATCTCACATGGACATACACCCTGCAACTCTTGCCGACCTTCCCTGAAATAGGGGTGACATTAACAAAGTGAACCATTTTCTACAGCATGGGTGGTCAGCCGCATACCAACCTATAAGTCAAGGAAATTATAGGAGTAAAAATGATAATAGGATGATTAATTTGGTGAGCCCTCTGCGAGCTTGGTTGTCGTTCTAGAAAGCGTCAATTCTCAAGCAAGACCTAGTTGCTATGCGGCTGGATGGACCTTTGGTGACCGGTCTTTGGTAAAAGTTTTATGATTTTTTTAACCCAGCAAGGAGCATATTTGAAAATATAAATGGTATATTTTTTGTACTCCACGGGGATTTGAATCCAAAACCTTCTATTTACCAGTCTGAAGCGTTATCACTCGACTACGAACCGATCGTTGTGCTTGGTTTGTCTGTGATAAATTTATTTAAATACAGCGAATTAAAACATTGTAGATTTTCAAGAAATTTTAACATTTTTACTGATCAATAGATGCAGTGAAATTATAGGATTAGCGCCCTCCTCAGGTTGTTTTTGGTACTCTTATTAGTAAAAAAGTTGGGGTGGTAAGCCCCATAACTCTCCTTGCACCAGGGCACACGGTGGACTTAATGCGGGTCTGATTATCTTTGCAAAAAGAGATGAAGAAATTTTGCAATACTCCGTGGCATCACTGCTTCTCTAATGAAGGTTGTTGCCACAGTAGAAAATGATGTATATTGCCCGCGTTTTTTTTGCCATGTTGACATTTGTCTATGCTCAGTGTTCTTAATTTGAATAATCCGTGTCAACTGATCGATTTGCATTTTAAATGCTCTCAAAATGAAGTCAAAACATTTTGCAAAGGCTAAAAGTTGTGAATAGGGAGAGGATAGTCAATGGTATGGGTGTCTATTCACGATAGGGGATAGAGTAGATTCATTTCGATTTTACCAGAAAAAGCAATAAATGGTATTGTGAGGCACAATACCTTTATTCCTTTTTCGGGGAAAATCGAGATGAGTCTTCTCTATCCCCTATCGTGAATAGACACCCTGGAGTCAGAAAGGACAAGGCAAACCACCTATTATCTATTTATCTATAATTTAAGTTGCAAATATATACATTTACATTTAAGATTCATATTAAATGCATGTGCACAACCAGACGCGTGTAAGTTCGCGCTTACAAAGGCTGCATGGGTAATGAACATGACTACTGTAACTTTTGCTGACCTTCCCTGAAACAGGGGTGACATTGGAAAAGTGAACATTTTTTTACTATATGGTTTGTCAAATTCTTACCAAGCAATAAGTCAAGTATTTTTCGTCAAGTTGTTAAAAATCTTCCCAAGAAATGTGCAAGCGACAATATTAAAATGTAATCAAAGGGAATGTCGCAGGTAAGCGTGGAAAATGTAAAAGAAAGAGAGAGCAAAATAATGGGTTGATCAAATAAGCAAGATTGCAATTGACTGGGATCTGCATAGTGAGGAGTAAAGAAGATATGTGAGAAAAAAATGAATATCGAGCAACGCAACATACAGCACTACGTAGCTAACAGCCCTGCTACAAAGGATCTAAACATCAACCACCACATCACCTCTGCGGCACTAGAACAAGACGTGGCGATCAGAAGAGTAAACACAGTGTTTGGAGAGCGTGCATTTGCAGTTGCTGGTCCTCTGGCCTGGAACCACCTGCCACATCATGTGAGAGAGCTAGAGGACCATAGAAAGTTCCGGAATGCACTGAAGACAAGTAAATTCCTGGCATTATTTGCACAAGCGCCCTTGGAGTGACTGGATCACAAAACGGCGCAATAACGAAATCACCAACTCATCTTCATCATCGTCATAGATCCCTAGAGTCTCTGATATCTAGGAAGTCTCCCGCACAGGATTCCTTAAACAACATTGAAGAAGTGTGCACGGACAGAACAAATGAGGAGCGATTGGATACCCCTAGCAAAATGTCGGTAGAAGAAGAAAACGAAAGAATGTGGCTTTACAATGGATAATCAGAAATGAGAATCGCGTTACAAAAGCAAGATGGATTTTAAATTTAATAATATAAATTACAATGAAGCAGTATCATGATGCTGCAGAGACTTTCGCTTCTATAAAGATCAAACGCCTTTGGCAGGGGTTCTAAAACGATGGCCTGCGGACCATCAATGGTCCCCGAGAGTCACAGAAGTGGTCAACGGAAGTGTTATTCGGCATACAGAAAAAGTTATATTTACACAAAAGATTATGACCTATAAATGAATATCCTTCTTCTTCTTCTTTCTGACGAAGATTGACGATCATTATGGCTATTTTTGCTTTGGATGCTGACTGCTGAGTGTTTGCTGAGCTAAAGGATTTGGTGCTTTTGCCAATATCGCAGGTTTGCCGTCCTTGAGTTCTTCTCTCCTAAATCTTTCCCTGTATGATAGATGGAGATTTTTTGACCGGATTTTTGGACCGGTCCGTAGTCCAAAGGTAACACTTCGGACTCGAAAATGGAAGGTTGTGGGTTCGAATCCAGGCGGAGCACAAAAAATATACCCTTTATATTTTCAGATTTGCTCTTCGCTGGCTTGAAAAATTCATAAACCTTTACCTAAGCCCGGCCATCAAAAGGTCCATCCAGCCTTACAGCAACTGGGTCTTGCTTGAAAATTGGCGCTTTCAACAGTGATGACCAAGCTCGAAGAGGGCTCTTGAGGTGTGATACACACAAAAACAGTGCCGAATTTAATTTAATTTTAATTAAAAGGCGGTAAATGAAAAAAAACCTTGTAATACAAAATAACGTTAGAAATGAACATTCATTCAATAATAATAATAATAATATAAGGATGATTTATTTGGTGAGCGCTGTTTTTGTGTGTATCACACCTCAAGAGCCCTCTGCGTGCTTGGTCGCCGCTGTAGAAAGGGCCAGTTCTCAAGCAAGACCCAGTTGTTGTAAGGTTGGATGGACCTTTCAGTGACCGGTCTTTGGTAAAGGTTTATGAATTTTTCAACTCAGCGAAGAGCACATTCGGAATATAAATGGTATATTTTTTGTGCTCCGCCGGGATCCGAATCCACAACCTTCCATTTACGAGTCCCCACTGGACTACTCACCGGTCCATGTCAATGATCTAGCCACCAACATTGTACATCAACCGCCATTATTTTTCCCTGACTTATAGGTTGGCATGAGGCTGACCACCCATACTGTAAAAAATAGTTCACTTTGCCAATGTCACCCCTGTGTCAGGGAAGGTCGGCAAAAGTTGTGGGGCTTATGTTCATTTGAGGTTTGGATTTTATTTGTAGGTACACATTCAGCATTTGTAAGCGCGAACTACACGTGTTGGTTTGTGGGCATACATCTGAGAGCTGTAAATGAATATATCCTTGCAACTTAGATTATAGATTATTATATATTATAGTAATAAGACCCTTGAAGCGGCCCCTTTCCAAAAAATGGCTAAGAGCCACTGGTCCACTGGGTTTGGTTGACATTTTATGGATTTCGCTGAAATGCCAAACCGAGTGGTTTAACTGCGTTCACTGACTGCTCAGGATTCCAAGTATTATGTTTGCAGTTGGCCGCTTTTAACACCGGAAAGAGCCCATAAACTAACAAAAAGGGATTTAATATTCACTTAGCTAAACACGCTAGCCTAATGAATTTTCTATAATATATATTTGTAAGTAATTAATTAATGCAGCTTTGGCAACGTTACGCGGAAACACAGGTTCCCTTAGTGCTTGTTTGTCGTATCTCCAACAGAGGTAATTACACATGAGCAATGTTTGTATGTGCATTGAACCTATGTGTCTTATAAATACTGAAAATTGATTTTAAAAATATCAAAAGTATTGGCAAGAGTTGCAGGGTGTATGTCCATTTTAGATTTGGTTTTTTATGTTGTAGGTTCACATGAGGCATGTGCAAGCGCGAACTTGTACGTGTCTGGTTGTGAGAATGCATTTAATGTGAATCTCCAATGTAACATTATTTTAGTCAACGACGTTAGCCATGTTGAAAGCACCGGTTCCCATAGATCACCGAAGTTAAGCAACATTGGGCGCGGACAGTACTTGGATGGGTGACCGCTCAGGTACACCGCGTGTCGTTGGCATCTTGGACCGGTCCGTAGTCCGTAGTGGCAACACTTCGGACTCGTAAATGGAAGGTTGTGGATTCGGATCCCGGCGGAGCACAAAAATATACCATTTATATTTCGAATGTGCTCTTCGCTGAGTTGAAAAATTCATAAACCTTTACCAAAGACCGGTCACTGAAAGGTCCATCCAACCTTACAACAACTGGGTCTTGCTTGAGAATTGGCGCTTTCTACAGCGACGACCAAGCTCGCAGAGGGCTCTTGAGGTGTGATACACACAAAAACAGCGCTCACCAAATAAATCATCCTAATATTATTATTATTTAACATATCTTTGCAACTTAGATTAGATTGGAATAGATAGACTGTACCAGCTCGGTCAGTTTGTCGGTCGGAAGAGCAATGATCGGATAATGCGCATGGTCGGACGGATCGTCCACACTGACTATCGGTGGAGCACTGTGACCGGCCTGAGACCGTCAAGACAAGTGTTCCGTGTACCGGCAAGTACATGTTATTACTTATAAATAGCCACAATCAAATGGACTGCAAATAGAACGTAGAAAATGGGATGTGTGGCTGCTAGGCAAGAAGGTGGATAGACAGCGTGGTAAGAACTGGTGATGCTAGAGCAATGGATATATTTTATTTGTTGTTTTTCTTTTTTAAATAAATGTCTGATGAAGAATGCATTTCGCTAATCTATTTTGCTTGGCCCCAAACAAGTATTTATAGTATCAATTAATATTAATTCATAAGTCAGCTCTGTTTCAGGGAAGGTCGGCAAAAGTTAGAAAGCTTATGTTTTAATGATTGTAGAGGCATTAACTTTGTAATCGTTCATCGTATAAAATATATATACTCAAGTAATCGAAAACAAAGCTGTTTTTCTTTTATCCTTATGTTTTAAATTTGTAGGTACACATGCAGCATTCGTAAGCATGAACTAACACGTGTCTAACGGGAATGCATTTAATATATGAATCTTAGATATTAACATATCTTTGCAACTTAGATAAGATTAGATTTATTATTTTATTCCTAAATCTGTTGTACAACAATCAAAGCTATTGTCCGGGACGGAAAACGAACCTGCATTATTTTATTTCAACTCAGTTAGTCGAGATTATTTACTTGACGGCTTGGTCATAACGCCAATCAAAAAAGATCGATAAAAGTTTTATTTCTTATCCGATCGATATCAAATTTCCCGGGAACCATTACGTGATATTTTACTTCTTTTTCGGTTTGGGAGTCCATAGGTACCATACACATGTTCGATTCAATATTATAAAGTAAAAAAGATATAACGTTCAATTTGATCCGTTTTCTATGGAAATAGGTATATATTTCTAAGTCCATCTTACAACCCATTGTCTGTCGCAGCCACACCAGAACGGACGCATTAAAAATATAACGAAACAAAGAGTTGCTTATAAAAGTAAGTAATTACAAACGCGGTATTGTATTCTCTAGTTAACAAGGATCACAACATGATCCGGAATTTCAATGTTATTGAGTCATCTTTGTTTTTAAATTGTGTTAGAATTATGATGATGATGCTGATTTCTCTTTTGCCGAAAAATGATACCTAGAAGGCCGTTTCTTTTTCTTCTTCTTCTTTTAGTGCTAGGGAAGTATGATTGGGAAAAAACGGAGTGACAGAGTGAGGAATGATTTTGTAAGAGAAGAATGTGGTGCAAGAGAAAGTGTGAAAGTGAAGATTAAAAGAAGTTTGTTAAGATGGTTTGGGCATATGGAGAGAATGAATGAAGAAAGACTGACGAAGAAAGCATATGTTGGTAGAATAGATGGATGTCGTGGTAGAGGAAGACCGAGAAAGGTATGGATGGACCAAATATCCGAAATTGCGAATGAATGGAATATCCAGAGTCATAATAAAAGAAGAGCCTGTATGAAGAAGGTTATGACTCTGGAGGAAATGAAATAAGTTTGTAAGGACAGAAAGAAATGGCGGTTGATCTGTAATGTTGGCGGCTAGGGTTTATTAAGTTGGAATTGGTTTTTATTTGTAAATGGATATTTTGTATTTGGATATTATTATTTAGTGATGTATAAAATGTAATTTGTCATGTGTGTTCCTTGACTTATAGGTTGGTATGCGGCTGACCCCCCATGCTGTAAAAATGGTTCACTTTGCCAATGTCACCCCTGTCTCAGGGAAGGACGGCAAGAGTTGCAGGGTGTATGTCCATTTGAGATTTGGTTTTTATGTTGTAGGTTCACATGAGGCAAGCGCGTGTCTGGTTGTGAGAATGCATGTTATGTGAATCTCCAATGTAACATATCTTTGCAACTTAGATTAGATTAGAATCCAATCCCGCGTATCTGCGGGATTTAAGGAACTACAAAAATATTCATTAATATGTATATGAAGAGCTGTATGAAATATATAATCTAAGTTGCAAAGATATGGTCAAGTTTTCTGCTGGATTATTTTTAATTAAAATACCAGAATATATTTTTACAGAATTTATTTTTTTACAATTTAAAATTTATTTCACTATTTGACAGTCACTGGTTATAGGTGTTACTCAGGGAAGTGCTTTCTTGCGACCATTTTGACCTCTTTTATAATGAATCAGAGAGGTCTTTCTCGCAGTTTCTGGATTATTCCACCACCAGAACATTTACGCACACACAATCACTATAATGTCATTCCAAGGCACGAATACTCCTAGATGTTTCTGTATTACGTGCTTCAGTGTGTGTAATTACTTTGATGTATGTGTGTATAATCGCACGTATTTCAAGTTCGTAACAATATATTCCCAATTCCCATTGAGAATTCATACTAAATGCGTGCCCACAAACAGACACCTGTAAGTTCGCGCTTGCCGCAGGTGTACTTACAAATTAAAATCTAAATCTCAAATGAATATACACCTTGCAACTTTTGGCAACCTTCTCTGAAACAGGGGTGACTCTAAATCTTTTTTTATTGGTCCATCGATGCATTGGCTTTGGCTTGCTTTTTCTGTTTGCTCAGGCGCTGCAAGTGGAATTGGTACGGCGAACTACGATGATGGGATACGCAAGCAATCAACGCAAGACTTAATCCACCTTTCTTTGAACCATCTACACGGCTTTAACTGAACGTAGATGAAAGTTGAGGGAGGGCCTATAAACTAATAAAATGATACTTTGTTTTTCTACGACAATATACTTTCCAAAGTACATTGAACAATAAAAAGTGACGTTTTACAAGATGGCATCGTTAGTTTTGATTTTTATTACGTTCAGTTTAAGCCTTTAGAGTTTGTTAACACTTTGAGATGCTAAATAACCTAAATGCATGTCCTTGCTTTTGAGATGATTATTTCAAGTACCTCTGTAAGCTAATTAAAGTATTTTTTCCAAGCATCTTTATGTGTTAGTAACATAGAGTTAGTAACCTTGTAGATTATCTTATAAATGCAGGTACTAGCATTTTTGCTGTTCTTTGTTTGAAGATTAACTAGGTACCTCTCCTTATTCTAAATTCATTTAACATTGAAAATAAAAATTCTATAAAATAAAGAAAACCGAACAGAGCGAAAATAGAATTCGACGTATTTTTTTTGTTAGCAAAATTCAGAAAAAAGGTTTCATGAAAGAACAGAATGACAAAACAATGCATGACATTACACAGCATGATTTCGTATCACATGACAGAACAACACGTGACAGTTCGTCACATGACAATACATCACAATGACGAAATATAACACAAAAGTACGTCCCAATGAAAAAACATCCCAAGACACAACAACAACAATACCTAAAAATGAAAATAGTAAATACTGTTGCGAACTTGAAATACGTGCGCTTATACACGCATACACCTATGCACGTAGATACTATATAACCATTTAGGAGTAGTCGTGCATTTGAATGACGTTCTAGTGATTGTGTGTGTACATAATGTTCTGGTGGTGGAATGATCTAATAAATGCGAGAAAGACCTCTCTGGTTCATTATAAAAGAGATCAAAATGGTACGGACAGGGAGTGGCAAGAAAGCAATTCGCTAAATTACACCAATAAACAGTGATTGTCAAGTTGTGAAATAAATTTTAAATTGTGAAAAATAAATTCTATAAAAAAATTCTGGCATTTTAATTAAAAAGAGAATCCAGCAGAAAACGTAACAATACCATACACGGAACATCGCATGACAAAACATCACGTAAAATGTTAAGTTTTAGGTATGTGCATTTTTTCATGTGATGTTTTGTCCTTGCGTTGATTTGTTATTGTAATGTTTTGTCCTTGTGTTGATTTGTTATTTTAATGTTTTGTCCTTGCGTTGATTTGTTATTGTAATGTTTTGTCCTTGTGTTGATTCGTTATTGTAATGTTTTGTCCTTGCGTTAATTTGTTATTGTAATGTTTTGTCCTTGTGTTGATTTGTTACTGTAATGTTTTGTCCTTGCGTTGATTTGTTATTGTAATGTTTTGTCCTTGTGTTGATTCGTTATTGTAATGTTTTGTCCTTGCGTTAATTTGTTATTGTAATGTTTTGTCCTTGTGTTGATTTGTTACTGTAATGTTTTGTCCTTGTGTTGATTTGTTACTGTAATGTTTTGTCCTTGCGTTAATTTGTTATTGTAATGTTTTGTCCTTGTGTTGATTTGTTACTGTAATGTTTTGTCCTTGTGTTGATTTGTTACTGTAATGTTTTGTCCTTGTGTTGATTTGTTACTGTAATGTTTTGCCACTGTGCTGTTTTATCCTGTCGCTAAAAAAAGTACTCTATTTTTTTACGTATCTAAATATATTTTTCATGCTCGTATTATGTAAGAAATTGCTCTTATGTATCAGGGAGTGGTAGCACTGTTGTGTTTTTTATTGCTATCTATCAGTGTTGCAGTTTAAACAATGGGCCCATTAAATTTCCGGCGTTTTTTCTCTTTTAATTTATACTCGCATTTACATTTACATTACTTTCGGTTGAAAGACTTTTACTACCGATTGTTTGGAATATCTTGCAAGGTCTGTAATAAATTAGTGTCCAACGAACAAAATGCCAATTTTTTCTAAAGTTTCTACATTCACGGAGGGTAATTTCATTTTTGAATATTCTTCTTCTTCGTGTCAGCTTCACACCGTATTGGCCCAGTTTAGAGCAATTTCTACAGCTCTTTGGTTTCCCGCAAAGAGATCATCCATGGAGCAGCTTGTCGGACAGGAAGGACAACACCGCAGGTGCTCCATACTCACATAGTGTAGAGTCCTCCCGTCCCAGAAATCCCCAGGTCAGCATGTTGGCCCGGGCTCTTCCAACATTGGTCCTCAATCTGTTCATGGATTGTTCATGGATTTCCACACGGGGATTGAATATTCATTTATGAAGAAAATAGTTTTATTTTCACAGTTTATTTGAGCTTAATTGCCTAAGCGCTATCGGACTTGATCGGCCATCTTCAGAGGCTAACTGAGGTAAAAACAAAAGGATCAAAATGCAAGGCAGGGAAGAGAAAGTAGGGGGGTTGCATTGAGTATTAACATAGAGGAGCAGAAACTAATTTACTGCATTGATACATACTATCGAACACATTTGTATCAGTCCTGTCAAACTTTGCAGTTGTATACTTATACAAACATACTACTTTTACGTATTAAAATTTATGTTTTCTCGCTTTCTCCATTTAGTGTTTTGACACCCAATTATAACACATGCTATAATGTCTTAAAATAATACCTTTTTCCATTAAATTTCGTCAATTTTGTCGATCACACGATTTAAACCGCATGCGTCTATGTGCGCACCGGTCCGGGCATAGTACTTACGCGGCAATGCTGCCATCTTTCTAGAATCATTTTTACATTCGCCTGAGTTTTTTTGTACACATGGAAATGCAGCTGTGAAGTTCTTTGTTCGCTTTCTAACTATGGAAATTTTCGTAAGTAGGTTAAAAAAGATATATAATGTGTATTTTCGTTAAAATAATTTATAGTCCACAGATATCATACGCCAATAATGGGTTGTTTCGGGTGCTGTTAGTACTAGGTATTTGTTTATAAATAATATTATCTAATTTTTTTGTGAATTTCTAGGGTTTCGAGAACATGAATTTAGACGACAGCTAAATGAGGTCGCTGTTATGTCTTTGCGGCCTTCAAAGTGGCCAAAATAAATGGGTAGGTATTACTTTGTTTTACTTCAACAAAATACAAATACATTGAACTGTCAAAAGTGACGTTTTACAAGATGGCGATGTTTATTCCGATTTCCACCACGTTCAGTTTGATGTCTGTCTATCCATACATCATTCTTTCTTAAAATCATTTAAAAAAAAAATTAAATCGTCAATGAAGAAATACATGATGGCGAAAGGTATAGGTTTATTTATGTAATGGAATGATTGATTTGACTGATGATTGTCTGATGATTATATAACGTGCTGTAATGGATGATTGTTTACCAGATAATGCATATCATTATGTGATTATTACACAAGTAATTATATTGTAGCTAGTATCTATTATGTGCCAGTTTCTAGGCGAGTGACACAATTTTCAGTTTTCTGTCACTCGTACAATCACGGATACTGTATAGATCTAATGACTATCAGGTGCGCATGTAGACCTTTAGGGGCCCTGGGGCAGGTTAAACCAGAAGCCCCCATAAAAAATAAATCTTGACAAAATTTTGGTGAGATATAGCGTAAAAATTGTGAATTCACAATATTGTATTAGAATTTTGAAAATAAATTAAAAAAATATACATAAAAGGCGTATTTAAATACACACTTACGTGGGTGTTTCCTTGGCTTATAGGTTGTTATGAGGCTGATCCCCATAATCTTAAAATTTGGTTCATTTTTGCCAGTGCCAACCCGGTTTCAGGAAAGAGCGGCAGGTGCAAGGTTTATTTTCATGTTAGATCAAAATAAAGCCTTAAATAACAATATATATTTGCAATTGAGATAATGTAGACTTACACAAATCGTCTCCATACACAGAAAATTGTATGTTTTTATGTGGAATATGCAATTCGATAATATTTCGTACGGTATACGTGTTGATAAACTGACATTTGTCTATTATATTTTTTATGGTTTTTGTCTATAAGGTTGAAATAATAAAATGCTAGGTTTATGTGGCACCCTATTTTGTTCAGGGGTTTTATGCCAATGGCTCGCAAAAACAAGGCCTGGGGGGCCCTGGTGCGGTGGCACCGCTCGAATCACACTAAGTCTTGACCTGACGACGATACATCATAAAAAATCATGTACACAAGTATGGTGAGAATATGGATGGAGAGGTATACTCCTAACTCCTAAGTCTGTAGAATCAATTATTTTGTATGAGAAAAGTACGGTGCAGAACAGAGATAGTACCAACAACAAAAATTAGCTTTTTACCGCGTTGTCCCCAAAGGCGTCGTCAGATTTGATGTGTGGAACCTCTTTATTTTCGCTAATAAGGGAAACATATGTGTATACCTATTAATGATTTATTTAGTGGTTGCTATTTTTGTGCGAATCACACCCTAAGAAGCTTCTACGAGCTTGGGTCGATTCTCAAGCTAGATCCATTTACTGTAAGGCTGGACGGACCTTCGGTGACCGTCTTTTTCTTTAAAAGGAAATCAAATCTTCAACCCAGCTAAGAGCGTATTTCAAAAAAAAATTTTTTTCTTTGCCCCGCCGGCAATCAAACTCATGAACTTTGCATTATGAGTCAGTAGCATTAACCATTATACTACAAGCCGGTCGATCAGGGATGGCCTACCTTTGTCACCAAGGCGACTGATTCTCATTTACTTCTCAAACGCGTTTTATATTAGATTAAAATAAAAATTGCTTTGTTTTAATTCACATGAGTTTTATTTTGTACACGACCAGTTTCGGGGGAAGCAGTACCTCCCATCTTTTTATATTGTTTTATCCCGTTCGACTCTACAATGATAGTTTCTTTGTTTCAATCAACTATCAACCATCGATGACTTCAAAACCTTCCCAAAAAGTTCCACTCTCATACATCTTCGCTTAAAATCAAAAATATACGTATTAGATCATAAACCATAAAAGTGACAGAAGAAATGGGAGTAGCTTCGAGCGAATGACAGTTTTCTAAATATATCTACAACAATCAATCAAAAATAATGAGCTAGGATTTTACACAATCTAAGTTGCTTGTGTACTTTCATTCAAATGGCCTTTACCATCTTCTCCACACCTGTTAATACAGGTGTGGAGACTATATTTGATTTTTTTTTTTTTTTTTTTTTTTGTGCACAACAGGTTTCCCTTATTACAGTGCACCCTCACACAGTCATTAACAAGCTGGGAGGAGCTCTTTAACTAGATCTTTGAATGATTCTAAGTTAATGTAAAAAATGTCTATGTCAGCGGAATTAATCAGAGTAACACTCCGAGTTAAGGCATGTTGTGCCATGACGTCGGTACGGGACAGCGGTACATGAAAAAGTTCATGCCGTCTTCCCCGGCCGTAGCCATCTGGCACATAAAGCTCAAAACTCTCTAACAGGGTGGGGCTGTCAATTAAGCCGTTAATGATCTTGTAACAAAGCACCATAAGAGAACCGTTGCGCCGAGATTCCAGGCTCCTGGAGTAATCGCTATATGTAATCTAATATGTAATCGCTGTAACTGAAACTCTGTCGCCGTTCCGCTAGGGGTGCCCAGAGCCTCTGCAGAGTTGCTCCATTTCTTCCTATCCTTACATAACTCTTTCAATTCAGCCATTTCCATCACCTATTCAATTTGTATACCCATTCTGTAACAATCTCCTCAATCTGATTACTCCATATTTTTCTCGGTCATCCCTTACCTCTTTTTCCTCTGTATACCTATTCACAATATTATGTTTTAATTACATTAATCATATTTTGAACAAATTAAATCAGTAATAGACAAAAAGTGTGGCGATTAAAAAAAGATAAATCCCCAGAAATTGGTAGGCAATGAAACGGCGGCGTAACGAGGTGCCTGTCTCAAATTTGATTATTTAAAAAACATATATTTATCAATATATTTTTTGTTTATTCACGGAAAATATTCATATTTAATACACAAGAAATTACGTAAATTTGTGAACAGCCGGATGTATTAACAGCCTCCCGCGCAATTATATAAAACAAGTTTTTATGTCTCCATTTATTTAATGTCTTGCTTTTATAGATCGTTATCAAGATATCAATTATTTAAAATGTTTGATCAATAAAATTGCCCTGTTTTTAACGAATCAAATAAACTTGCTTACTTAGTAGGTACAAAAGTACAAATAACTAGTCGATGGTTTATATTGCTTATTGTATTCAGAAACTATTCGCTCAGTTGGTAGAATGTTTGCATTCCATGCCGAGAGCTCGGGTTCGAGTCCTACCGAGAGGGTCACAAATGATTTCCCGTTTCGGTGTTATTTCAAACTCAAAATATAATATCGACAAAGTTTACTCAGCCTTCTCAAGAAATGAGTACCAGCCCTCTCGAGAACTGGAAGCCCCCACTTCACCTGAAGTGGTTTCGCGAGATGCCGGCCCCCTTACCTCTAAAAAAAATAGGTTCCACTCGCCACATGCAAAACCCTTCGGGAATAACTCCCCGGTAATAAGTTACGCTATATGCGTAGCTTAGTTGCATTTTTTGCGTGGCCACAGCCACCGACTTGGACTCGCTGGACGGAAATGTACGAAAGCTATTATCTTCTTCTTCTTTGTGGCGATTTCTTGCGGTGAGCAGAGGCGCCAGTGTCAGTTGACTGCAAAAGCTTTAACGAGGTTTTTCCGGTAACTAATCCATACGGCATAGACAATTCGTTGTATCTGAAATGGTGCTTACGCCAAACGTTTGCTTTACTTGTAAAAATGCCAATGCCATACCAGAGACAATGCTCGTGTGAGGCAATCACACGTCAAATAAACAAGCAGCGAGTAGGCCACACTGAGATACGTGATTTACTGGCAACACTGCGCTTATTCTCATTCTAGCCGCCTGACTTTTAATGGAATCACCTTCTCGTTCTATTGAATGATTGGTGTGACGTCAGAGTACACTATGGCATGCTAGCACTGCTTCAAACAAGATTGCAGATCCTGAATCTAGCTCTAATTCCTAAACCAAAAAAAATACAAATTTCTTCTCTTCCGCATTACTTATTTTACAATTACGGATGTTTTTGGCCATAAGAACATCAGTATGTAGGTAGGTACGTACGGTAGAACTCGTTTTTCAATTTTGTTTGTCAAAAAGTTTAAAACAATAATAATAATAAAATCTTTATCCCAGCCCGGTCAACATTACAAATCAGCATTGCAGATTAGCCGCCACTTCTTCCTGTCCTTGCATACTTCTTTCATTTCATCCAGAGTCATAACCTTTTTCATACAAGCTCTCCTTTTATTATGACTCTGGATATCCCATTCACTCGCTATTTCGAAAATTTGGTCCATCCATACCTTTCTCGGTCTTCCTCTTCCACGACATCCATCAATTCTTGCAGCATATACTTTCTTCGTCAGTCTTTCCTCTATTTCCTCTTTAATGATTACAGATTAAAAACGTTTTCAATCCACAGAGCATCATCAGTTGTACGAATTTTCATTGTAGTTATTTGTGTACAAATAAATCAAGAATTCATATTAGTTTTCCTTTGCCGTACAGCAAACCGGCCGTGTGACGTATAAACTTTTTTGTGATAATTCTAATGCGACGACCTCATTCTTTAATTATATTACTATATTATAATAATATTAAATTAAAGTAAAGATGAACATTTCAATATAAAGGATTTCCTCAATTTACCGAGTTTTTTGTTCGCCCATACAAAATCTTGTAGTATGTGTCTTGTCTTGTCTTGTCTTGTATCCTGCCGCCATTCCTCTAGGGGTGGCCAGTACCTCCACATAAGTGCCTCCACTTGACTCTGTCCCTGCATACTTCTTTCATCTCATCTAATTTCATCACTCTTTTCATGCATGCTCTTCTCTTGTTTCCACTCTGTAAATTCCATTCATTCGCAATCTCACTTATCTGATCAATCCATTCTTTTCTAGGTCTTCCCCTTCCACGCTTACCTATTACATTCCCTTTATACACTCTTTTTGTCAGTCGGTCTGCATTCATCCTTTCAATATGTCCAAACCATCGCATCACACTTCTTTGAACTTTCACTTTCACGCTTTCTTTTACTCCGCATTCATTCAGAACCCATTCGTTTCTCACTCTATCTTTCAGTGTTTTTCCTGTCATACTTCTTAAATGAGCCATTTCTACGGTGCATACCTTATTTACTTCTCTTTCATTCACCGTCCATGACTCGCTTCCATACATCAGGGTCGGCAACAATATACAATTGTGTACCGCCATTTTCATTTTCTTTGGTATCCTTTTATTCTTCGCTATTCTACCAAACGCTCCTATCACGCATCTTCCTTTGCTGGCACGCTTCTCTAATTCCTTCGTCATCTTACCATTCGCCTCAAACTTGCTTCCTAAATAGTCAAACTCATTCACTACTTCAACTTTTTTTCCATTCAAATTAACTGTAAGTTCCTCACATACTTCATTCCTGTCAAAAACTAATATTTTTGTCTTATTCGCATTCACTTTCAAGCTATTTTTACAAAATGCATCATTCAGTTTGGTTAACATCGCTTGGAGTTCCTCCGCCGAGTCAGCTAAAACTATAGCATCATCAGCATAAAGAAGTACTCCAACTCTTGTTTCACCCACTTTCACTCCGCTCTCTGATATTCCAGCTTCTTTTATGCAACTGTCCATGATTATATTATGTGTGATTATTATGTGTGATTTAATCAAAAAAGCTAATAATGTTTTTAGTAATACTATTTGTTCATCTCAGTTTTTTATTTGCATATTATGTATAAATAATTGAACAGACCATTCTGTTTACATTAACTCATCACCCGTCTTTGTTTATTCAAATTTAAAATGAATACCACTTTTTTATTTGTCAAAATACGCGGAAGCTTGTTTATCTTTTTCTTTCTTCTTCCACAGCCTTTCTGAGTCCACTCCTGGATGTAGGCCTCCTCCAATCTTCTCCAGTTGTCGTCCAGCCACCTCAGTTGGGGTCTCAAGCCGTCTGGATATCTTGGGCCTCCACTGGACGATCTTTTTTGTCCACCTGTCATGATCCTGCCTCGCGACGTGACCAGCCTAGCACCACTTTAAGCAGGCCACTCGCTGTATGACATCAGTGACACTAGTGCGTCTACGGATCTCCTGCTTTGGAACCCTGTCTCTGAGGCTGATTCCCAGAATCAGTGGCTCTTTGGCACGTCTTCAGTCTGTTAATCTATAATCTAAGTTGCAGAGATATATTAACATTTAAGGCTCTCAAATGCATGCCCACAAACAAATACGTGTAGTTCGCGCTTACAAATGGTGAATGTGTACTTACAAATAAAATCCCTCCTCACCTCAAATGAACATAAGCCCTACAACTTTTGCCGACCTTCCCTGACACAGGGATGAGATTGGCAAAGTGAACCATTTTTTGCTGTATGGGTGGTCAGCCTCATACCAACTTATAAGTTTAAATTTTCCTCCTAACTTAACCGTAAGTTATGTGTCAGAAGGACTCCCCGCACAGAAGGACGCTGAAACAAAGCTTTATATTTTTTCAAGTGACGTCCGGTCGATAGTTAAGTTGGTAGAGTTCTTGCATTCCATGCCGTAAGCTGGGGCTTGAATCCCACCGGGGTTGTCAGAAATGATTTCCCGTTTCGGTGTTTATTTCAAACCCCGAAATAAAATACCGGCAAGGTCTACTCAGCCTTCACAAGAAATGAGCACCAACCCCCTCGGGAGCTGGGTAAGCCCTACATCAACTTAAGTGGTTGGTGTAAGGCCGCATCTCTTACCAGTAAAAATATATACCCGCCACATGCGAAACTCTACGGGGATAACGCGGCAAGAAGTTCCACAATATGTGTAGCTTTGTTGCGTTTGCGACGGAAGAACTTTCCGTGAAATTAAAAGCAGCGGCACCACAAAACAAGACGCTGAAGATCAGAAGCGTATCCATGAAAGACTACACAAATCGAAGTGTTGATTTTTTCGCTGCCGTGACATCATCATGGACAGATAGGAAGTATGTGAACGTCCATCTCAGTGGCGTGACCGAGGAGACCTCCGGCTCTACTGGCTAATGATGATGATGGTGATGAGTAATCATGACTCAGGGTTGCTGCTGGCTGTTCAGCAGTTGTACACAACCATTTTTCTTCACTCACTTTATAAATTGAATAAGTAGTCATGCACTGTCTTGGTAAATCGTAGATTAAACATTTTATTGTGTTCCTTGTCTTATAGGTTGGTATGCGGCTGACCACCCATGCTGTAGAAAATGGTTTACTTTGCTAATGTCACCCCTGTTTCAGGAAAGGTCGGCAGGAGTTGCAGGGTGTATGTTCATTTGAGATTCGGGTTTTTATATTGTAGGACCACATGCGGCATGTTGAAGCGCGAACTTATACGTGTCTGTTTGTGAAAATGCATATAATGTGAATCTATAATGTTGCATATATTTTGCAGCTTAGATTAGATTAGATTGTGTGTAAAATCTCATAGTAAGTGAATTAATTATGAAGAAGTGTTCATGAAAAACTTCTTAACTACAGGATTTTCACACTTCTTCAGTGTTTTCTCTCGTGGAAAATAGGGAAAAGGTGAATTTATCTGATTAACCCATGTTAGCTTAAAATGTTACTTATTTAGTTTTACCTTTAAGGCATCGATATGAGGTAAAAAAATCAAATGAGGATGTAAAGGAAAATAATTTCAGCACAGCCCTTATATCTATAATCTAAGTTGCAAAGATATATAAAGATGTAAAATTGATATAAAATGCATGCCCACAAGCAGACACGTGAAAGTTCGCGCTTATACATGGCGCATGTAGACCTACAATATGAAAACACAAATCTCAAATGAACAGAAGCCCTGTACCTTGTTCCGACCTTTCCTGAAACATGGGTGACATTGGAAAAATGCAACCTGTCAGATCCAAAAACAGAAAGTGTTCCTGACCTTTGCGTTTCTTTTGAGATTTGAGTTTTTATTTTGTAAGTACACACGCTAGTAAGTAAGCGCCAACTTACACTTGTCTGCTTGTGGGCATGCTTTAAATATGAATCTTAAATGTTAGAATATCTTCGCAACTGAGATTAAAAATGAAAGGTGTCTGTGCATTTGAAATCTTAACTAAAATGATCTCAACATTTTTTTATTGAATCGTTAATGAAAATATCCAAGTATTGACCTTTTAACTTTCTTTAAAATATTAACGCTTATTTTATAAAAGGTGGAGCGCCACTGGAGTCAAATCAAAAATATCTATTTACATGACATCACAATTCGAGATGCTAAAATTGTAAAACCGCAACGTTCTAATACAAATGTAAAGAAACTTAAACGCTCTTAAGGAGTTCTGGTTTAATTTTGATACATTTTTAATCAAACCTTGTGCTTGAATTGTACTTGGAGAAATACTGGTCGAGAAAACGGTGCTAATAGGAATTTAATTATTTGATTCACGAGGGAAATGAGCAATATAACTATTTATGATGTTAAGATGTGTTGTAAAAGCTGCTACGCAAAGATCAAGCATTCTTCTTCCTCTAGACGCCAATACACGGCTATATATTTTTTCAGGTTTTTCCAGGTTGTATATTGTTGCCGACCCTGATGTATGTAAGCGAGTCGTGGACGATGAATGAAAGAGAAGTAAATAAGGTATGCACCGTAGAAATGGCTCATTCGAGAAGTATGACAGAAAAAACACTGAAAGATAGAATGAGAAACGAATGGGTTCTGAATGAATGTGGAGTAAAAGAAAGCGTGAAAGTGAAAGTTCAAAGAAGTGTGATGCGATGGTTTGGACATATTGACTGACAAAAAAAGTGTATAAAGGGAATGTAATGGGTAAGCGTGGAAGGGGAAGACCTAGGAAAGAATGGATTGATCAGATGAGTGAGATTGCGAATGAATGGAATTTACAGAGTGGAAACAAGACAAGAGCATGCATGAAAAGAGTGACGAAAGTAGATGAGATGAAAGAAGTATGCAAGGACAGAGTCAAGTGGAGGCACTTGTGTGGAGGTACCGGCCACCCCTAGAGGAATGGCGGCAGGATACAAGACAAGACAAGGTGGCAGAAAAACATATCGTGAAGTTAAAGATCCGTAGTCTGGTGGTAGTGTACGCTTCGGGCTCGCAATTGGAAGGCTGCGGGTTAGATTTCCGATGGAGCACATTTTTTTTTCAAGAAGGCTCTTCGTTGGGTTGAACAATTCATTTGCACCTTCCGACTACGAGTCCGTAAGTTTAACCACTATACAACAGACTAGTCATGGTAAATAGTAAATATTATGTGTAAACAAAGGTCAACGATTTTAATTTCTAAGTACACATGCAGCATTTGTAAGCACAAACTTACATGTGTCTAGGAGTTTCCAGGCTCTTTCCTATCGCCCACCAATCACCTCAAATTTCGTCAGCATAGTCCGGTCAATAACTCAGGTGGTAGAGTGCTTGAATTCCATCCCGTGAGCTCGGGTTCGAATCCCACCGAGGATGTCAGAAATGATTTCCCGTTTCGGTGTTTATTTCAAATCCCAATACAAAATACCGGCAAGGTTTACTCAGCTTTCACAAGAAATGAGTACCAGCCTCCTCGGGAGCTGGGTAATCCTCACATCAACTGAAGTGGTTGGCGTAAGGTCGGCCCCCTTACCTGTAAAAATAAATAGATTCCACTCGCCACAGGCGAAACCCTTCGAGGATAACGCGGCAAAAAGTTGCACTATATGAGTAGCTTAGTTGAGTTGAGTTGATGTATGGAAGCGAGTCGTGGACGATGAATGAAAGAGAAGTAAATAAGGTATGCACCGTAGAAATGGCTCATTTGAGAAGTATAACAGGAAAAACACTGAAAGATAGAATGAGAAACGAATGGGTTCTGAATGAATGTGGAGTAAAAGAAAACGTGAAAGTGAAAGTTCAAAGAAGTGTGATGCGATGGTTTGGACATATTGACTGACAAAAAAAGTGTATAAAGGGAATGTAATGGGTAAGCGTGGAAGGGGAAGACCTAGGAAAGAATGGATTGATCAGATGAGTGAGATTGCGAATGAATGGAATTTACAGAGTGGAAACAAGACAAGAGCATGCATGAAAAGAGTGACGAAAGTAGATGAGATGAAAGAAGTATGCAAGGACAGAGTCAAGTGGAGGCACTTGTGTGGAGGTACCGGCCACCCCTAGAGGAATGGCGGCAGGATACAAGACAAGACAAGGTGGCAGAAAAACATATCGTGAAGTTAAAGATCCGTAGTCTGGTGGTAGTGTACGCTTCGGGCTCGCAATTGGAAGGCTGCGGGTTAGATTTCCGATGGAGCACATTTTTTTTTCAAGAAGGCTCTTCGTTGGGTTGAACAATTCATTTGCACCTTCCGACTACGAGTCCGTAAGTTTAACCACTATACAACAGACTAGTCATGGTAAATAGTAAATATTATGTGTAAACAAAGGTCAACGACGTTACCATGTTGAAAGCACCGGTTCCCATAGATCACCGAAGTTAAGCAACATTGGGCGCGGACAGTACTTGGATGGGTGACCGCTCAGGTACACCGCGTGTCGTTGGCATCTTGGACCGGTCCGTAGTCCGTAGTGGCAACACTTCGGCCTCGTAAATGAAAGGTTGTGGATTCGGATCCCGGCGGAGCACAAAAATATACCATTTATATTTCGAATGTGCTCTTCGCTGAGTTGAAAAATTCATAAACCTTTACCAAAGACCGGTCACTGAAAGGTCCATCCAACCTTACAACAACTAGGTCTTGCTTGAGAATTGTCGCTTTCTACAGCGACGACCAAGCTCGCAGAGGGCTCTTGAAGTGTGATACACACAAAAACAGCGCTCACCAAATAAATCATCCTAATATTATTATTATAAATAATATTAGATATTACAAAGCCTGCATCATAAAACAGGTATTTCTAGTATTTATCGCTGCTTAAAAGATATATCTAATTAAAAATTACAAATTATTACTATAATCTAGTCCTTGATCCTTCCAAAACTAAAATCCAAAATCACGAATTTAAAATACTCGTTTTTTAAAATATCATTTCATCACTCGAATACATTAAATGTTTTTTTTGAGGCCAACAAATAAAACATTGATTTCTCCTGTTTTATTTTCACACTATTATAAATTTTATTTTATTTGATAAATAGGTACAAACGTTTTCGATACCTCGACCATCTTCAGGTAAGAAGGGACTGGAGGAGGAAGGCGTTGGACAGGCAGCGGTGGCTGCGGTTAATCATTGAGGCCAAGACGTACCCGTGTCGTGGCATTGATGACAATGATAATTTATCGATTTGACGAGCATAGATAGCGCTTTCCATAGCATGACGCCTACATTTAGGCCCGGTATTTTCAAAGTTAGCATATGTGGCTTTTAAGTGATAAAAAAAAAAACTACCCGCACGATTGACATAAGTGCGTCTTTGTCTAGCTCATTTAGTATAAAGTCGCTATGCTAACGTTAAAAATACTGGACCTTAGTGGCCACGTATCGTCCCCTTAGGGCTTGTTTGTCTTATGTCTATCAGAAGTAATTTCACATGAGCAATGTTTGTATGTGTATTGGACCAATGTGTCTCATGAAAACTGAAGAAATCCTGTGCGGGAGACTACCTAGATTCTAGAGACTCTAGGGGTCTATGACACTTATTGTAGTGCCGCAGAGGTGTACGAGCTTGGTCGTCGCTACAAAGCGCCAATACTCAAGCAAGACCCAATTGCTGTAAGGCTGGATGGACCTTTGGTGACCGGTCATTGGTAAAGGTTTATGAATTTTTCAACCCAGCGCAGAGCAAATTTGAAAATAAAAATGTTATATTTTTTTATGCTCCGCTGGGATTCGAACCCACAACCTTCCCATTCAGAGTCCGCAGTGTTACCACTGAGCTACGGACCTGGAAATTGATTTTAAAAATGTTTAAAACTACTCTCACATTATCGTGTTTTACGTATTTTTCTTAGCTTAGTTGTGTAGAATGTGATAGTTAAGACAATATCATTGAAAGGCCATCTTTGAATCAAATGGTAGAGAAACCAAATAAGCATTGGGGGACGGTATGTTTAGTACTTCAAATGAAACTTAGTGAATAGAATTTAATTTAAATTAAACAAAATAATCACCTGCGGGATGAATGGATTTGCGAAAATTTTCCACGACCTTTTGTTACAAATAATGAATATAAAATTGTTTGACTTGGTGACAGACAGAATTTACTTTTAATCATACGAATGCAACGCTATATCGACAGAAACGCGTAAGCTGGGTCAACACAGTGTGAAAGAACTTGCAGTCAAATGTTTAAACGCACTCAATTCCTTTTTGATTTCTTGTGTGTTTAAGTTAAACCAACCAACTGTGGACGTGCCAAAGAGTACAGTAACTGTAACTGTGTCGCGATTCCGCTAGAGGTGGCTAGAGCGTCTGTACGGCTGCCTTTAAATCTTTCTATTTTTACATCATGATTATGAGCTCGACAGGAATGGGTGGGCCTTGGCTGAATCCAGGATTCTCCTTCACTTTCGCTTGTCCATCCCCTTGAGTATCCTTGAAGACTAATCAGCTGTTCACTTGCGGCCATCTTGGATTGACAGGTCTTCATACTAATATTACCGATATCGGTTAGGTAAGATTACCGTGATGATGAATTCCTTGACTTATAGGTTGGTATGAGGCTGACCACCCATACTGTAAAAAATGGTTCACTTTGCCAATGTCACCCCTGTTTCAGAGAAGGTCGGTAAGAGTTGCAGGGCTTATGTTCATTTGAGATTGGGTTTTTATATTGTAGGTCCATATGCGGTCCATGTGTGAGCGCGAAATTATGCGTGTCTGCTTGTGGGAATGCATTTAATATGAACCTCAAATAATACATTTATTTGCAACTTAGATTTAGATTTAGATAAGACTTCCAACCCAGAAACGCTTGAGGACGACCTTGACCTACGACCTTGAGGCGACGAGATAGCGATTCGTGTCCAAAAATAAGGTACCTATACTTGATTTTTTTTTATCTCTTTAGTTCTTCCGCAAGCGCTAGCAAGCTCCGCCTTGGATTGATATCCAAAGTGTAAGGAATTTAGCAGAATAAATCTTCAGGGGTGGAAGTCTCGTCTGCCGTCGGTTAATCTAACCGCACCTATTTGTAAATGGGACTGAATAAAACATGGCGGTACCTGAACAGCTGATCATTGCTCCATATAAATTGGATCAGCTGTTAACAAGTTTTTTTATGCGTCCTATCTTTAAATAGTTACGGTAAGATCTATCGACGGTCATTGAGTCTTCCACCCAGGAAGCCAAAAATGCGATGGATGGAAGGTGTCAACATAGATGCAGCAAAGGTAGATATACGCGGCTAGAGAGCAAAGGTGATGGACAGGTGAGAGTGGAGGAGAATCCTGGATGCAGCCAAGGCCCCCCCAGGGTTGTTGAGCTCATGATGAAGAAGATATAAAAGCTTTGTGTAAGTTTTTCAAGAAATGTCACGTCCACCATCTTTTGTTTCTCATTTGAGACACATCTTTCAATGGCATAACTTGTTTTTTACATTTTCTTTGACTTTTTTTTCCACCTAAATAAACAGATTCAAAACGCGTAAGTCGATACTGTACAATTCACGCATTGTAATTAATACAAAGAATTAATGGAGACATAATTAATGGATCAGTTTTTTTTCAGTAATTTTCCATAAGTGAAGTGTTCCCTTTCATGTTATATTTCTAAAGGTGCAGCTGTGCTGAAATACAAAAGGTTGTTTTTCGAAAACTTGTTCATACATTTAAAATAAAAGTTTTCATCATGAATAGAAACGGCAAATTAAAGAAATAATAGCAACTCTAATGAAATACCTTTATTTGATTTAAAACACATTGAAATGATGGATTACCTGGGTGAAAAGTCTCGACATACCCATTATACATGTAGTTAGATAGAAAGCGATAAAATATGGCCGCGCGTGAACAGCTGATCAGGCTGTGAAATGCTCTTAATGCATTTTTTATTAAAGTAAGAGAATATAACTTGACGAGGGAAACGTTGGACAGGCAGCGGTGTCAGCGGTTGGTCAAGGAAGCCAAGACTTGATGCAGGTTAAAGTGAGTTCGAATCTCAACAGAAAACAAATTTATACATACTGATATTGGCACTGGATAGCAACAGCCAAGTTTTCAGATTGCTCTTAAAATGTGATCCGGTATGAGCAACCTTTATGAAAAAAATAAGGCACGATTTCAAAAATAGCACGCAAGGTATTTTTTTGGTGTTCGTTTTTTGAATTTGAATGGCGTTCGATTTGACGTGCATATTTTGGCGCCACATAAACAAAGATGGAGCAATAGCTGCACCCAACGCCAAACATGTAAAATTCAGTGCAGCCAACTGATGATCAATAAAATATTCTGTATATACTGATGAGGTCAGTGTATGTACAGTTGTTAAGGATAGTTGGTTAGTAGAAAGATCAATCGCAAGTTAGTGGACTTGTTAGTGAAATCTGATAAATGTTAGGAAGACACACCCCAAGAGCTTGTTGTCACTCTAAAAAGTGCCAATTACTCAAGCAGGACCCAGTGTCTGTAATTCTGGATGAACCCTACTAGGTGATTGGTCTTTGGTATCCTTTCATCTCTGACCGGAATCGAGCCTAAGACCGTCTGATTAAAAGAGTCTGTAACGCAAAGAGCTTGACTACAGATCGGCCCGCAACAGCACAAAAGATTCAAAGCCATTTCGAAGCCAGAAGTCAAATGTTCGATTCCATTGAGGGTTTCAGACATGCCATTGCAGTGATTTCTTCTCGTACCCATAAGGCATACTCAGCCAAGCTGACCTCAAGGCTTCATCACAAAAAAAAACACTCCTAGAGTGCTTGTTTTCCACGCCGAGGGCTCGGGTTCGAGCCCCATCGAGGGTGTCAGAAATTATTTCACGTTTTGCCAAGGCTTACTCAGCTTTCACAAGAAATGAGTTACAATCCCCTCGGGAGCTGGGAAACTCCCACTTCGACTGAATGGTTGGCGACCTTGCCTGTAAAAATAAATAGTTTCTAATGGTCACATGTGACCCCTTCGGGGATACTGCGGCTAGGAGAAACTCCATATGTGTAGCTTAGTTAGGTTTTTTTAGAAAGCAGAGCTAACCCCACATAGGTACAATAAATTCATTGTCATAAGTCTGACCCCCTTACAGTGAAAACAAACAGGTTCCATAAATACTTTTTTTCCTGTTAGGCAAAAGTCATACATATTTGTGACTAGGATCCTTAGCAACCGATAACAAAATATTTTATTGCCTTTCCCCTTACAAGCCGTCTGTGAGATGTCACAATTTTACTGTCTATAGATTTTGTGAAAAATTTAATGCTCACCATTTTCAATTTCGAATACCAATTCAACCATTTAATGTATTTTCTAACATTTTATGCATATAGCATACCCCTTGTATTTTGAAATACACTCACACTAAGCTACTAACAACTATCCTAAACCACTTGAACATTGTGAACACCCCGCAGTAGAATGCATATACATATTTAACAAAGACCTTCCAACCAGGATAATGGTTTAACATTTTCTGTAGGGAATCTTCAGTTTTGTATGTGATTTGAATGCCATCGAAAGCGATTTAAAGCAATCAAGATACTTGTGTATTCACGCGTGCACCGCATTGCGAAATGTGAGGAAAGATAGATGATGATGATGATAATGCATGAGTATGCAGCGCATGCGCACGACAGGATCTATATAATCTAAGTTGCAAAGATACATTGACATTTAAGAGTCATATTAAATGCATGGCCACAGACAGACACGTGAAAATGTGTGCCTACGAATTAAAATCCAAACCTCAAATGAACATACATATACCCTATAACTTTTGCCATAACCTTTCCTGAAACAGGGGTGACATTGGTAAAGTGAACCATTTTTTACAGTATGGGTAGTCAGCCTCATACCAATCAATACATCACAATAGAACCATAAAAATAAATCTATAGCAGACATGTAAAAACTCGAAAATTAAATGAACATAGGTCCGACAATTTTTTCCGACCTTCTCTGATACCGGGGTGGCATTGGTAAAGTTGAACCAAGTTTGTACAGTCAAGGTGGTTAGTCAAACTAGCAAATTAAAGTCAAGGCATTATGAAAAATGCATCGAATAAAAAAAAGAATCATGGTATTGTGTATGTCCTCTATGGACTTATTAACTCAACCGATTTAAATCATTTTTTCAGGAAACATGTTAAATCATTACAGGATGGCTCCTGTGAAGTTTACTGTCGATCGTAATTAAATATTTTTTTTCAGAAAAAAGGCACAAAAAAGTTGCTTTCTGAGATGAAACGAACGCATCCTAGCTACTGAGACATCCGCAAAACTTAAAAAAATAGGAAATAATAAAAGTTGAAAGAATTGCTTAATTATCATCACAATATCCACTTTTTTATTGACACAATTGAGTGAACCCAAGCTCTCTGGCATTGAACGCAAGCGCTCCACCAACCGATCTATCGACCAAACAATTAAATTTATACAAAAGAGACGTCATTCAAACAACTTGACACTGGCGCCCCTGCTGAATGCGGGAATCCGCCACAAAGAAAAAGAAGAAGAAGACGTCATTCAATTTGCATAACTTGCAAAATCAAATGCATCGTTTAATTTTGTGTGGTAGTCGATAAAAAGTAAAAGCGATATTTTTTTTTAATCGTAGCAAGCCGAAATGTTTCGTGGGGTCGAAAGTGAAAGGCTACGTCTATAATATAATATTATTGTTTCTTTTAAAGAAGATTACCAACATGAGAATAATAATAATAAAAAATAACAAACGATGATCGGCAAAAAATACGTACCTACCTCGGAGATTCGCATCTCTATTTTTTATATTGATAGTTGTAGAGACATGGGTTTTTGAAGAAGTGACATTTTCATATATTATTTTTGCAGACGCTTTTTTGACCATGCTGTTTTTTTCATTATTACACTACGCTAACGCTACGAAGCTACACATACACTGTAACTTCTTGCCGCGTTTCTCCCGAAGGAATGTGAGGTCAGCGGAACCTACTTATTTTTTACAGACTTACCTCAGCCACTTCAGTTGAAGTGGAGGTTATCCAGCTGGTACTCATTTCTTGTGAAGGTTGAATAAACCTTGCCCGGATTTTTATGTAGGGTTTGAAGTAAACACCGAAACGGGAATTCATTTCTGACATCTTCGGTGGGATTCGAACCCGGGCTTTCGGCATGTTTGTAATTTAATGCTTAGCTGTAAAATTATAACCTACCTACTTTTTATTTGCACTAGTATCCAACCGTCATTTCACTAGGGGTGGCCAGTACCTCGGCAGTTGCGTCTTCACTTAGTTCTGTCCTTGCACACTTATTTCATCTCCTCGACATTCACATCTCTCTTCAATATTTTTTCGCTATCATTTATTAGATCAATCCATTCATTTAATCCAAATGACATTCTCTTTACACAATCTTTGTTTCATTCGTTCATTGACCATTATTTCTAGATGCCCTTACTATCTAGATCTACTCTTGTATTTTCACACTCGTATTCTTGTTCATACCGCACTCATTCATAATCCAGCAATTACGAACTTCAGCATTCAGAGTCTTACCAATCATACGGTATTTCTAAATTCTTCCGTTATATACTTTAGTTGAAGGTCGCTTTCATTCACCGTCCACGCCTCACTTCAATACATCACTTTTGTGAACACCTACATAGGGTAGGTATCTTATATTTATTCATAGCTAAAATAAAATATATTTTTATGAGAAGACCTTTCTATTTCTGACTAAGATGACATTTCTACGATTTGCCAGTTTGCTCTGAGATCACGAGTGCATTTTAAATGTCAGTCAAAAAATTTGGCGGGTGGGCGAAATCGATTTTGAAATTGGAATGAAAACAGTTCGTTTGTTTTAATTATTTGCTTATGCAACGGAATAAAAGATGGCGCTAGTGAAAAAAAAAATGGCGGATCATCCAAAACTAAATGTCAGATGGACTATAATAGATGAGATTTTTTTGATTCATCATTCTAAAGGATGAAATATATGTATAGAAATAAGGAGTTTCCTAGATAGAGTTGGGTGAGGTATGTAATGATGTACAAAAAAAAAACACTTTTTTTTGTGCACAAAAGGTTTTCACAGCTATCAACACGCTGGGTGAAACTCGATAGATTTTTAAATATTATTGTTTTTTTTTTAAATGTCTATATTAGACTTATTTAAGAGCTTTATTTTCCGAGTCACACGGTATTTTGTGAAGTGACACCAAAAGCGTTATTCTGCTAAACTCCTTAACGATTCGATTGATATCCAAAGTGTAAGGAATTTAGCAGAATAGTGCTTCACTACGTCTTTTCGGTACATGAAATAAGTCATGTCCTTGCCTACGGGCTTAGTCGTCAGGCACATACAATCTATAGCTCTCCAACAGGGTGATACTGTCTATGTCATTAATCAATTTATGAGAGAGTTCCCGCTGAATTTTAGGAATAACCTAAACAATGTTTTATAAATGGCAAAAGTTTAATTTTTTGTATTTTATTTTATACGACTCATATACCTGTTATATTGCAATTCATTCGAATAATCATCGTCAATTTTGTTTCCAATTCGAAATCGTTCTTATTTCTAATTACGCCAATGTTCTGATTTCAAATAATTGTGAAATTCCATTTTCGAATCAATTTCGTCAGCCGATCTTTCCGCGGTGCGTAAAAAAACACATTTTCGGCCATGGCTACTCTTTATAACAATAATTAGCTACTTTTTCTTACAATTCCATACAAAACAATCAATAAAATAAAGGCAGAAGAAAGTTTAGAGACGCCATTGATTGTGTATTATCAAAGAGTTTAGAATAACGTAGAACCCGCATTATTTAAAAAAAATAGGTTAGGTTTTGATTTAGAAATAAAATTAAAATTAGTATGATTTTTTTGGTCCGAGTTTTTTTCGGTGTATCACAGTGTACTCTTGTATCACGGTGTACTCTTGAGGTGTGATTCACAGAAACAGAATCCTCTTCGAACATGGTTCTTGCTGTCAGAAATGGTCCTCGCAGTAGAAAGCGCCAATTCAAGAAGCAAGACTCAGTTGCTGCAAGGCTCGATATGGAACTTTGATGATCGGTCTTTCGTAAAGGTGTATGAATTTTTCAACCCAGCGATTTTTTTTTTGTTTTTTGTGCTCAATCGGGAATCGAACGCACGATTTTCCTCTTTCAATTTCAAAGCGTTTACCACTAGACTACAGACCGGTCGAAGGAGACTATTTATGTTTAGCTATTAATTTTTTGCTGACTCAAGCTCTGTCTTTGTCACCATTCCTGTAGGGGTGGCCAGAGCCTTTGCAGGGCTGTCTCTGTCATTGCATGCCTTTTTTAAGTCGTTTATATCCATTACCTTGTTCATCCATTTTTTTACGTTTTCTCTTTGTATCCTATTCTTGAATAATTTAACTAATCTGATTAAGCCCTACTTTTCTTCATCTTTCCTTTATGATCTGTCGGGGTTATGGCCAAGGGGGCCAAGTGGGCTGATCATTCTAGTGTATTTGGAATAGAATAACGTTGGTTCGATCCCCGCTTGGGTCATTTGACCATAACTTTGACCCTGGTTTAACAGATGCTATTGGGTAATTATTAATTAATAATTCATAAAAATAAACAACAATGAATTATTAATTGATGATATTAATAACTGTTTCCGGCCAGGCAGAATAGGTTGGTGAATTGCATTCCTTTTCACAAATCTATTGAAAAAAAAAAATTCTCCTTTTTACACTTACATAAGTCCTAACCATCTGATTATATTAATTTGTACCATTGCTTTCACATTCTCTTTCAGCTGCATTTTATTGGATTAAATAACGGCTTAAATTTTTACTTTCCAGACGTAATCTCTGTATTTGAATATCACTGCTTATTAGAGATGTAGGAATATTCTTCTCTGGCCAAGCGTGCTGCCAGGTCTGTGATTTTACTTTCCGTTGGCTTCCGCGAGATTCCGTTAATAATGGCGCGCTTTGCATACCCGATTTGTATAATTGAATTTATTGGGCAATATCAGCATAATGCATTGGAGAAATTTCTTTCTGCGGTCACCAATATGGCTTTAAAATTTTGTCATTGTATAAATTTTAAGCGCATATATAGTGAATTTCATAGGGATGGGCAAATGATAAAATATATCGATATATCTAGAGTCGATACACTATTTCGAACACTATGGAAATAGGTTTATGTTCATGTGAGGTTTTGTTTCTTTGTATGCACACATGCAGAGTGTGTAGGCGCGAAACTACATTTGACATGACCGGTCCTTGGTCTAGTGGTTATTAAGACTTCTGACTCGTAACTGGAAGGTTGTGGGTTCGAATCCCGGCGGAGCACAAAAAATATACCATTTATATTTCCGAGTGTGCTTTTTACTGGGTGAAACATTAATATATACCTTTACCAAAGGTACATCCAGCCTTACAGCAACTGGGTCTTGCTTAAGAATTGGCGCTTTCTAAGTTAGGCGAAGTTATGACTGACTGTCCTGTCTTTAGCTAAAAGTTATTGACCTAGTGGTACTTGTTTTGTCATCCCGTTGTTTTTAACTTCATGGTTCCGTTACATGTAAAAAATAAATAGCTTTGTACGAGCATCCCTTTGCTGCGATTCCTTCTGACCAAGTGGCAAGTGACGTCTCATTTGTTCCCCATTTTAAATATGCTGAGTCCACTCCATAAACATTTTTGCAATCAATTCACAACAATTAAAGTGGTACAAAACTATGTTTTCTTTGTATAAACTTTCATTGTTTATTGGGTAGGCAGAACCGCATTCTTTGAATGTCAAGATGCTTTGAAAACATGTCCGTTTATCATAACAAAATAACTTATAGCAAATTATATATTTACATTCGTCATGATCACTTTCCAAAGATTCATATTGTTACCAACAACAAAAAATCGCACACATTTTTTCTCCGCCATGACATTGATGAATGGCGTATTTTTTTTACACATGGCAACATCCAGTTCCAAATTTAAAATATTGCATTGTTCCATAAAGAAAAGTGCAATCAATCGTATTACTTTCAAAATGGCTCATTTTAGACATAAACAAAAGGTTGTTGAGACGAATAAATTGCACCAAGATGGCGGGTTTAATGTTAATTCTTATGAATTAGAGTCGTGACTACTTGATTCATATCGGCGCAGTCATAAAATGACTTGCTTCAGCATTTTGACAGCTGGGGCCGCCATTTTACCTCTCTGTATTGTCATGCGCTGCTTTTGTTCCAATTTCAAATTTTGATTTCACCCACGCCGAACTGACATTCTAAATTCAAAAAAACTTTCAACCAATCAAAGTTCACAGGACAACCTTCTGTCACTTTCACATTTTGACTGATCACCATTTGCTTATTTGACAAAAAGAAGAAACATAATACCTACATTTAAAAATAAGAACGGTCGTGTTGATAACTCAATTGATAGAATTCTTGCGTTCGAAACCAGATGGCTAGGGTTTCTATCTAAGCAATATATAAATTGAGCTATCGACATGACAAAGTTTCCAAGACAAATCGGTCACAGACAGCCCGTCCACAGACACATCGGTTACGGACAATTCGGCCACAAGACTTTTTGGTCAACGATATTTCGGTCAGAGTAGGAATATGATCCATAGACAGCCCTAAGGTATTTTGGAGAGCAAGTTTTCCGTGATTTAGCTATAATATGTAAACCATATTGTATTTGACCGAAAAGTCGGGTGGACGAACTGTCGTGTGACCGATTTGTTCATGGACAAGCTGTCTGTGGGCGAGCTACCTTTGACCGATTTCTCGTAACACGGGGACTAATAACATCTCAGTTAACTCAGGGTCAAATCTATCGTCAAGGGACTCGACAGGACTCGTACCGGCATTGTTTTTGATTCAAACCCGCCTGTGAAAGCCAATGTCTAGATTTGCTAAGCAATAGCCTCGACTTACCTTTATAATTTTATGATCTTACTTGGGGTTCTTTTAATTAAATTGCGATTTAAATATATATCAAAACATAGGTAACAATGTACTGTTCACTCTTCACTCTCTGCCTACAGGTCTTCGCGTTACAATCGTCTAAGCGACTCTGTCCGTCCCACAGAATTTTTGCTCGTATAGATATGTGTGGCAGAGATGATTCTTGCATGTTTGAGAACATTGTAGATACTTCCATAATGGATTATACTAGAAGCATTGTTCCAGAGACTTTACACACACACCAATCAGCGTGCCTAGGTTCACGTCCACACAAGCTCATACGTTTGTTACACTGCCCCTCTCTTTAGTTACATTATCGCTTTAATTCCAAATTGAAGCTTGACAAAAGTTTTTTTCACTATAGATAAATATTTAAACAAAATGCCACACTTCAAAGTAGTTTATTTTTTCCATCAACTGGTTGGCAAACGTTGAGCAACTACCTTAATTCACTGTTAAAACTCAATGTAGAGCGATTCGACTTCGCTTTATTTCCATATAAATTTGCGTGACATTATTTTGCTATCCTGTCCATTCGAGAACCAGTTTAAAAACCAGTCAACAAGTTGCAATGTTCATAAATCACCATTTACTTACACTTTTTCCAATGCCACTCTAGTTTCAGAAAAAAACGGTAGGATTTGCAAGATTATGTTCATGTGGGGTTGCTTTTTTATTTCTGTACTACATAAGCAGCATGCATAAGCGCGAACTTACTCGTATATGCCAGTAAGCGTGCATTAAATCAGTATAAGCTTTAAATGTCAATGGGTCAATGCAACTTAGATTATAGATCAAACACTGGTTACAAAGGTTCATCTAGCCTTACAGCACCTGGGTCTTGCTTGTAAAATTGACTTTTATTAGCGCTTTCAAGCATATAGAGGGCTCTTGAGGTGTGATTCACACAAATATAGCGATCACCAAATAAATCAGAGCCATCGATTAATGAGAAAAAATACCTATAGATGACGTATGTCGGTCTCTCCCTATAGTAATGCATAGGCCATTGAACGTTATGGGTACACAATGAAAATAAAGCCCCCCTTGCGTGTAAATTAATTAGATTCCACTAGCCACATGCAACCCTTTTGGTAACAAAGGGGAAAGAAGTTGCACTATTTGTGCAGCTTAGTTGCGTCACCTACCCATGCTTGAAATGTTCTGCACGTCCTTGTGATCTAGCAAGATAAAATGTGAGAAAGAATACATAAAACTAGTTTAGATTGTTTTAATCCAGTATGTAAAAAAACATCTTAATTACCGCATTTTTCACGGAGAATCAAATTCTTTAATTGGGTTATCTAAAAATTCAGTTTTTTGTGAACAATACACCGATTTAAACCCGTTTTAACAACATCAATCTATCATTAATTGGTTTAGAAACATGAAATCAAATTACATCACTTTTAGTCATTGTAAAATCGAGCTGTCAATTATTTTTTAGGTTAGAATCATAGACAATGATGTCTTCTTTTTAAGACTATATTATGGGTACCGACGGAGTTTGTTTAATGTATGATAGGTAAAATATTTTACAATCTAAATAATAAAATGTAAAGTTCGTCCTTACACATGCTGCACTTGTAATGTGGATACTTACAAAATAAACCCTGAACAACTCGTGCCGCTTTTCCTATTTACACGATTGTCATTGGCAAACGTGATCTTTTTTTTACAGCACGAGTGATCAGCCTCATACTTACCTACATAAATTGAATGTTGCAAACTTCGAGTTTTAACTATTTACCAAAGAGATGTTTAAGGTCAAGGGCTTATTTTGTATGCTAGCATACAGCATGTGTGAGCACGAACTTACACGTTTGTTGATGTGAATCTTAAACGTCAGAATGTAATTACTTATTGGCAATTAGTAATATAAGAAGTAACTTTTTTTTGATAAGTCGTTTTGTGACTACACTGCCGAGTCATAGCATCTTCTGAAATGACACGCTCTTTAAATTGTATTGAATAACATATTTTGCACTTTCCATGTTTGCTCTCAGCTCGTGTAGTAAGGCATTTCACAATACATGCCCAGTAATGCACAAGGCATGATCTAAATAATGGGCCATGTTGCAGCTACTTAACTATGAGGTCTGACATTGAATTGACATGTACAATATTCTGTCCCCACCGGTTATAATGCTAGTGAAAAGGAATACACAGCTTTTGTTATTGGTTGCTAAGGATGACAGTCACATACAATACTGAAGTTTGCTCGACGAGAAAAAAGGTCCAAATTAAAAAAATGTTCCGACTTCATCATAACTAAAAAGGTTATATAATTTTAAAAAGCCATAAAAAACAGATTACATAGTTTTAAATATCAACAGAGAAAACTAAGACATCCTTCATGCGAAAATAATAATATTACAGCTTTTATTTGAGTTTGGAAAGCGCGTAATTTTCGCGCTCGATTGGCAACATCCATTTTAATTTTTGACAGTTGTCACACTGCTGATGGCTCTATTCCAAACGTTGGATAACCTGGCGTTCTTTTCCGCTTCGATTTTCAAATTTTGAAATTTCAACGGCGAGGTGTTCTTTTCCGCTTCGATTTTCGAATTGGAAAATGGAAAATGTCAAATTTGAAATCGATCGATTGCAAAACCATTTTTGTTTTGTTGTGAGCAAGAACGATTTTTTGTAAACGTTGATATAAAAATAAACTATGAAGAAAATTCTTACATTTTTATCGAACTATTCCTTATCAAGGATTTCAGAGGGAGAGTTGGCCCTGCAACTCATGCAGAACTTTCCTGAAACAGTTGTAACATGGGCAAAAATGAACCAATTTTTAGATTAAAGGTGGTCAGCTCCATACCAGTCTATAAGTCATGGAACAAAAATAATAAAGTAAATTCAACTTTTGAAAAGCAATCAATAAATGAAAAAGACCCATAATATATTTTAGATTATATCGCCACCTTGCAGGTAAAACTGAATAAATTCTGTTTCACTGATTTGAGAAATTGTGGATTTTATTGGGTGTAACTTCTCGTTAAGTTAGTGAACTAATTAATAGGAAATACTCATGACAAACTTCTACACTACAGGATTTTCCCATTTTTTTAGTGTTTTCTAATTTCTATTCTAATCTTAGTTGCAAAGATATGTAACATCGGAGATTCACATAATATGCATTCTCACATGCAAACACGTACAAGTTCGCGCTTGTACATGCCGCATGTGAACCTACAAAATAAAAACCCAAACCACAAATGAACATACACCCTGCGACTCTTACCGACCTTCCCTGAAACAGGGGCGACATTGGCAAAGTGAACCATTTTCTACAGCATGGGTTGTCAGCCACATACCAACCTATAAGTCAAGGAACATATACTTACAACAAGTTACATTTTTAAATCACTAATATACACATTAAAACAAATACAGAATACAAATTTCTTATCTAATAAACCCAGTCCTAGCCGCCAACATTACAGATCAACCGCCATTTCTCTCAGTCCTTACATACTTCTTTCATTTCTCTCGTAGAAAATAGGCAAAAAGAAGCACTTGTCTGATAAACACAAGTTAGCTTCATATAATAATAATAATAAAAATATTAGGATGATTTATTTGGTGAGCGCTGTTTTTGTGTGTATCACACCTCAAGAGCCCTCTGCGAGCTTGGTCGTCGCTGTAGAAAGCGCCAATTCTCAAACAAGACCCAGTTGTTGTAAGGTTGGATGGACCTTTCAGTGACCGGCCTTTGGTAAAGGTTTATGAATTTTTCAACCCAGCGAAGAGCATATTTGGAAATATAAATGGTAAATTTTTTGTGCTCCGCCGGGATTCGAGTCCACAACCTTCCATTTACGAGTCCGAAGTGTTGCCACTGGACTACGGACCATATATGTCACTTATTCAGTTTTACCTTTCTGGTATCGATATACTGTTTGTCAAACGATTCAATTGAAGTTTAATTAAAGCACGCTGGAGATAAAGTGAGGTGTATGGATAGATATGTAAGTGAGGTGTATGGATAGATATGTAAGTGAGGTGTATGGATAGATATGTAAGTGAGGTGTATGGATAGATATGTAAGTGAGGTGTATGGATAGATATGTAAGTGAGGTGTATGAACAGATATGTAAGTGAGGTGTATGGATAGATATGTAAGTGAGGTGTATGGATAGATATGTAAGTGAGGTGTATGGATAGATATGTAAGTGAGGTGTATGGATAGATATGTAAGTGAGGTGTATGGATAGATATGTAAGTGAGGTGTATGGATAGATATGTAAGTGAGGTGTATGGATAGATATGTAAGTGAGGTGTATGGATAGATATGTAAGTGAGGTGTATGGATAGATATGTAAGTGAGGTGTATGAATAGATATGTAAGTGAGGTGTATGGATAGATATGTAAGTGAGGTGTATGGATAGATATGTAAGTGAGGTGTATGGATAGATATGTAAGTGAGGTGTATGGATAGATAAGGCAGCTTCAGGCATGAGATGTTTCTGTGCATGTGTTGGCGCTGATGGCTGGGACGCTGCAGCGACTAGTGACCCACTTCCTCGGGTTTCATCCGACCAGCTCGCAACTGCATCTGCGAGCTCGTAACGACTCTTGCGATATGCCGCCGACTTACTTAGCGACTGGAACTCTAGTGGGGTGGAAGTCCCGGCGGCCGTCGATAGATCTAACCGTATCTATTTTTTTTTAAATAGTTTTGTGAAGAGGAATGCAATTCACCAACCTATTCTGCCTGGCCAGAAACATGTATTAATATTATCAATTAATGGTATGCGGCTGAACTTAAAAAAAAAGTAATTTGTCGTGTATGTTCCTTGACTTATAGGTTGGTATGCGGCTGACCACCCATACTGTAAAAAAGTGGTTCGCTTTGCCAATGTCACCCCTGGTTTAGGAAAGGACGGCAAGAGTTGCAGGGCTTATGTTCATTTGAGATTGGGTTTTTATATTGTAGGCCCACATGCGGCATGTGTTAGCGCGAAATTATACACGTCTGCTTGTGGGAATGCATTTAATATAAATCTTAAATTATATAATATATCTTTGCAGCTTAGATTATATTAGATTAGAAGATCTACCGGCGGCCGTCGAGACTTCCAAACTAGAGGCAACTTCTTACAACGCAACTAAGCTATATAGTGCAACTTTTTGCCACGTTTTTCCCGAAGGGATTGAATGTGCGAGAGGAGTCTATTTATTTTTAAGGGTTAAGGGGCCTGCCTTACGCCAACTACTTCAGTTGAAGTGGGGGCTTACCAGCTCTTAAGGGGATGGTAGTTATTTATTGTGAATGTTCACTGAGGGTGTCAGAAATGATTTCCCGTTTTGGTGATTATTTCAAATACCAAAAAGAAAATACCGGCAAGGTTTACTCAGCCTCCACAAGAAATAAGTACAAGCCCCCTCGGGAGCTGGGAAACCCCCACTTTAAATTGAAGTGGTTGGTGTGAAGTTTACCTGTACAAAAATAGGTTTCACTCGCCACATGCAAAACCCTTGCGGCAAGAAGTTGCGCTTTATGTGTAGCTTAGTTGCGTTTCTCAAAACATTTTCTTCTTATCCACACTCTTCACGATCCATAGATGCACACACCACTTAGTGCTGCCTATAACCGCTAGGATTGCATATCGAGTTTACATAGAAAACTAAAGTCAAACCAATGTGGAACGACACGGAAGAGAAGAGCTGCTATCTGTACCGATCATTCTACCGATCGTGCAATCATTTATTTCAGATGAGAGTTCGCCGCCCCAGTGCTTGTTTGGCTTATCTACCATTCGATTCAAAGATGAAATTCAAATAAAAATTGTCTTAAGAATCACATTCTACTCTGAGCTGAGAAAAAAAAACATAAAACAGGAAAACGTGAGAGTTGTTTTACAAATTTTAAAAATAAATTTCCAGTATTCATAAGACACATAGGTCCCATAGTACACATGCGAACATTGCTCATGTGAAATAACCTCTGTTGGAGATAAGACAAACAAGCACTAAGGTGACGAGTTATAGATCGAAAAGGCTTTCCATTAATTGAAAAAAAAACATAGCTTTGATGGCACCTTTCCGTCCAGTTACCTTGTGCTGGTGTCCATCGCCTTTTTACTTTTTTCATAAAAAATATACAATTCGTTTCTACAGTAAATACGAGTATAACTAAAACCGAGAATTCCCGAAGTGACAAGCCCCGTCCCACAATCTGAAAAATGTCACATGTGTACATACAAGATAAACCAAACCTCAAATGAATTTGCAATTCCTGCCACCTTTTCCTGCGACCAGGAAAGCATTGGCAAGAGTAAACGAAGTTTTAACAGTATGAGAAGTCAGCTTCATACCAACCTATTTGTCAATGACATAACACTTAATAATTTAATACTGAATAAAAAAAAATGTTTATACGTATATGCTTGCAACTTAGATTACAAGATTATGCGCTTTACGACATCGGTGAACTTAGTGCGTCTGCAGTTCTCCTGCTTTGGAATCCTGTCTCTGAGACTGATTCCCAGCATCCTCCAAGACCGGTCCGTAGTTCAGTGGTAGCACTTCGGAATCTGAATGGGAAGATTGTGGGTTCAATTCCCGGCGGAGCACAAAAAATATACCATTTACATTTTCAAATTTGCTCTTCGCAGGGTTGAAAAATTCATAAAACCTTTACCAATGACCGGTCACCAAAGATCCATCTAGCCTTACAGCAACTGGGTCTTGCTTGAGAATTGCCGCTTTGTAGCGACGACGATCAAGCTCGTAAAAAGGTCGATAGCTCAATTGGTAGAATGCTTGCATTCCATGACGAGAGCAAGGGTTCGATCTCAAAGGATTACTCAGTCTTCACAAGAAATGAGAACCAGCCCCCCGGGAGCTGGGAAATCCCCACTTCAACTGAAAGTGGTTGGTGTGAGGCTGGCCCCCTTACCTGTAAAAATAAATAGGTCCCGAAGCGCCACATGCGACCCCTTCGGGGATAACGCAGGCAAGAATTTACAATATATGTGTAGGCTAGTTGCATCAGTAACATCTCCTTTCAATGGCTCTTTTGTACGTCCTCAGTCTGTTGGCTTCACTATTAAATACTTTAATCAAATTAAAGACTCGTATTCCTTGGACTAGAGACCCTAATTGTCTGCTAATTGTTGAGCCGTAATTAGCAAGATGAGCATAATGACAGGATGTGGACATGGCTTTATAACTAGACAATAAAATCATATGCTTGTTCATATTATGCATCTTGTGTGTCATCATTTAATTGTCGCTGTCGTATAGCAAATATTGTGCAATACGTAATCCTTACTTGCTAAAAGTCTTGTGATAAGCACGCAATCGAAAAGATATTTATTTTTACTATTAAAGATAATAATTGCAGTGATTATAAGGATTTGAAGTACTAGAACAATAAATTTAATCTAAGTTGCAAATATATGTAAAATTAAGGATTCACATTATATGCATCTTCACATCTTCACAAGGAGACACGTAGGTTTAAGTTCGCGCTTAAACATGCCGCATGTGGACCTATAATATAAAAAACAGAATCTCAAATAAACATACACCCTGCAACTCTTGCCGAGCTTCCCTGAAACAGGGGTGATATTGGCAAAGTGAACCATTTTCTACAGCATGGGTCGTCACTAGGTGATACCATAAAGAAAAAAAATATCTCTATAATTGGGGAGTTTTGCTCAGTTCACAGCATTGAGTCGTCACTCCGTGGGTCAAAGAAAACACTAACAATTACTTAATTTTATTTACAATATATGCACATACACAAGTAACTAAGGCGAAATAACTATGTATTTTGTTGCAGGGTGTATGTATGTATGAATGTTCATTCGAGATTTGGGTTCTTATATTGTACGTCCACATGTGGCATGTTTAAGCGTGCACTTATACGTGTCTGCTTGTGAAAATGCGTATAATGTAAATCCCTAACGTTACATATCTTTGCAACTTAGATTAGATTAGATTAAGTGACGTCACAAAGCCGAGGTATATTTTAAATGTGGAATCGTCTAACTATTGATTGATGCATGTATTTTCCCATATGAAGTTTACGCGTTTGTTGTATGACCCTAATTATTATATATTTAGCTCGTGTTGAAGCACACTGGATAATGGAAAAATAACATGCGATAAGAAAGTGACATGAAAATTATTTATCGTTTTAATAAACAGGCCAGAATAGATAAGGATCACCGCAATATCCATGGAAGCTATAAAACACATTTTTAATATGTCATCATGGTCATAGATAAAGTAGAAAGGGTGTATTTTCTAGGCCTCCTTGATTAACTAAAGTGCTACCTGTCCAACGCCTTTCGCCTCAACTTCCAGATAATTTTCAAATAGTCCCAAAATCCATTTAAATAAGATTGCTTAAAGTACTGTATATTTGTGTTTTGTAAAGTATACTCTGGCAGCTAGACATGGCTGAGGGCCTCAGTTGCAGGGTCTCTGGTGGTATCTCGGAGGTCGGTAAGTCGGTCGGTGGATGGTGAACAATGGCTCAATTCTGAACATGGATAGGACGGAGATACTCTGGGCAGCCACATCTAGGCGCGACCATTTACTGGTGAATGGAGTACCCCTCTCCATAGGAGGTAATCTGATCCAGCCTTCTGATTCGGTGAGACTTCTAGGAGTCTTACTGGATCGGAACCTGACATTGGAAAGGCAAATAGATGCCACAATAGCTTCCTCTTGTTTTCACTACGCCAAACAAAGGCTTTTAGAAATTGTTTAGCGTCAGATGCGGTCAAGACCCTGGTGAGTGCGTTTGTGATGACAGAATTTGTGTGTATGAAGTCATCAATGGTTTGGCTCCATCATATTTGACTGACATTATTTCACCCGTTGAAATGGGTGTAAGCCAGCAGACATTCAGATGTGCGGGTGATGGTGCTGTGGATTTGGTTCAGCCATGTCTTCAGTTGCGCACAAATTTCGGGGACTGTGGAATGGAACAGATTGCCACCCGGAGTGAAGAACTCCAAGTCTGCGAGTACATTCGGGGGAACACTCAAAGAATTTTAAAAAGTCGTATTTGTGATAGTAGAGGGTAATTGAGAGGTGACACACACAAATACGGCACTCTCTTATAATGTGTAATTTTAACATGAGACCTTTTTTTATATGCCTTGAACAAACAACGCAGGGAAGTATAAGGTAATGGGCTTAATTGTTTGAAGAAGACTAGTAATTCCACGGATGGGTTGATCAGAACAATGGAGTCGCTGTTCAAATAGCAACCTATTACTAACCATCTGATAGCAAATCGCTACTAACAAATTAGCAAGGTATATTATGTAAGCCATACTTGCATTTCAACGTCTAAGGAAAACCTTTGTGATTTTTCAGATGGACTCATTCAAAATATCCCTAGGCCATGTGACGTCACTAATCTAATCTAATCTAATCTAAGCTGCAAAGATATATATCATTTAAGATTTATACTAAATGCATTCCCACAAGCAGATATGTATAATTTCGCGCTAACACATGCCGCATGTGGAGCTACAATATAAAAACCCAATCTCAAATGAACATAAGCCTTGCAACTCTTGCCGTCCTTCCCTGAAACAGGGGTGACATTGGCAAAGTGAACCAATTTTTATATTATGGGGGGTCAGCCGCATAACAACCTATAAGTCAAGGAACATACATGACAAATTACATTTTTTAAATCAAAGAAGTCACTCATAGTAAATTAAAAATGTATTCCCGATAATTAGGGATTTTTTCTTGTTTACAGCATTGAGACGTCACCCCACAGATCAAAGAAAACTCTTACAATGTATTATTTTCAATTAAATATCACTGTGAAATAAACATAAATAAGATGTATATTTTAGAAGTATTGATTTTTGTGAAATAACTATGTTAAATTATTTTTAAAGCTCAATTTCTTACATATTATAATGTATTTAATTTCGATAAATTGAATAACCATATAAAAAATAGTTTTCGAAATAATAAAACAGTAAAAAAAAACTCCAAATTCAGACTTTTTCTGTTAATGTCTAAAAGTCCCATAGGCTTTATTCCTCCATCTTCAGAGGAAGCCTCTAGTTTTTGTTCAATAAAAAATATATACCTTTTTTAACAAATCATTTTTAATTTGAACACTTAAAAAATGATATTATTCAATTGAAACCTACGCAATTTTTCTAAAAAAACGAAAGAATAGCAATGGTATAAATTTAATATCTCAGGCTAAAAAATGTTATTTTTTCACATTGTATACACAACTACACGATTGCTTCAAGCAATTTGATCTTGAATCTAGAAAATGATTTATGCAATTGCGAATAAGTAATCATTCGATTATGAACAAATAGAAAAAAGATATTTATTAATTTGCAAATAACACTTTAGTAGGTCAAATTGTGTCACTTTCGGATTACGATTCCAAGACAAATGGGTTACAGACAACCCGTCCACAGAGGCCATGGACAAATTGGCCACACGAAATTTTAGTCACATACAATATAGGCCCACAGACAGCTCTTTAATAATAAGTTGCCAGGATATATTAATTTAAAGTTCTCAAATGCATGCCCACAAACAAACACGTGTAGTTTGCGCTTACAAATGCTGAATGTGTACATACAAATAAAATCCAAACCTCACATGAACATTAGCCCTACAACTTTTGCCGACCTTCCCTGAAACAGGGGTGACATTGGCAAAGTGAGCCATTTTTTACAGTAAAGGTGGTCAGCCTCATACCAACCTATAAGTCAATCTCCATCACAGAAAACTTGCTGTCCATAAAACCCTTGTATGTACTGTAGTTTTCTGTTAACAAGCTACCATATAGTCACATTACAGGTAAAACTAAATAAGTACCGATTCACTGATTTGAGAAATTGTAGATAAAACCTTTTACTGGGTGTAACTTCTCATAGTAAGTGAACTAATTATAAGACGGTGCTCATGAAAAAGTTGAAAATTACCAGGATTTTCACGCTATAGGAGAAAAGTACATTTATCTGAGAAACCCATCTAAGATTAATATGTAATTTATTTAGTTTTACCTTTGATGTATCGATAAGTTGTATAAAACGCAAAAAAAAACGCAACTAAGCTACACATATTGTGTAACTTCTTGCCGCGTTATCCCCGAAGGGGTCGCATGTGGCGAGTTGAGCCTATTTATTTTTACAGGTAAGGGGGCCGGCCTTACGCCAACCACTTCAGTTGAAGTGGAGGTTTCCCAGCTCCCGAGAGTGCTGGTACTCATTTCTTGTGAAGGCTGAGTAAACCTTGCTGGTATTTTATTTTGAGGTTTGAAATAAACACCGAAACGGGAAATCATTTCTGACACCCTCGGTGGGATTCGAACCCGAGCTTTCGGCATGGAATGCAAGCACTCTACCACCTGAGCTATCGACCGGACATTGTTATGTAGTGTATGTGACTGAAAATCTGCCTGGACGAAATTGTCCGTGACCGATTTGTCTGCGGACGTGATATGTGACCAAAGAGTCGTACTGTCGTTAGACCGATTTGTCAATGGACGAGCTGTCAATGGACGAGTTATCGTTGACCAATTTGACGAGACGCGTTCGGATGCCAATGGTTCCCCTTGACTTATTTCACTAGAATGAAGATTTCAGATTCGTATTTTTCACATTGTGAAATCTTATCACAGACGTGATCTACGGAAGAAACAATTGCAACGTTTGTAAAACTGCTGGTTCACTTTCACGAAACAAATCTAGGTGCCTATCTGTTTCTCTCTTTACAAATCAAACAACACGCCATTTTTTTTTCGTCTAATTGGAACAGCTGTGTAATGATGATGATGTGTAGAACACGTCTAGTGTAACTCCTTGCCACTATAGTGTAACTTCTTATCCCCAAAGGCGTAGCATGTGACGAGTAGAAGCCATTTATTTTTTTCAGGTGAGGGGACCGGCCTAACGTTAACCCCTTCTGGCTCTGAAGGCTGAGTAAACCTTGCCGGTATTTTATTTTGTTTTTTAAATATGCACCGAAACGGGAAATCCTCTATGACACGTTCTGTGGGATTCGAACTCGAGCTCTCGCCATGCAATGCAAGCACTCTACCAACTAAGCTATTGACCGGACTAAAAGCGCGTTTCGTGATGTAGTCACTCCAAGGGCGCTCGTGCAAATGGTGTCAAAAAAAATCTTGTTTTCAGTGAATTTCGGAACTTCCCATGGTGCTTAGGCAGGTGGTTCCAGGCAAAAGGACCAGCAACTGCAAATGTACGCTCTCCAAACATTGCGTTTACTCGTCTTTACGCCCGGGTTTCTGCCGAGCGTAGAATGCGTGGTTTTACTATAGCCAACCTGATCAGAAGTTCAGTAAATATAGGGGATGCATGAAAGCTTTATCAATATTTGTCCGGTAATCCATAGAAAAACCGGGCAGAATATGTCTACTATGAAAAACACCTTACTGTATAGAAAAATCCTTTTTCAAATGTTATACTGCTATATTATTATTTGTATTCCTTGACTTATCGGTTGGTATGAGGCTGACCCCCTAAACTGTAAAAAATGGCTCACTTTACCAATGTCACGCTGTGTCAGGGAAGGTCGGCAAAAGTTGTAGGGTTTATGTTCATTTGAGATTTGGATGTTATTTGTAAGAACACATTCAGCATTAATTATAAGCGCGAACTAGGTACACGTGTTTGTTTGCACGCATTTGATATGAGACTTAAATGTTAATATATCCTTGCAACTTAGATTATAGATTATAGATACACAACTTGGAAGTGAGGTTATATAAATAATAATAAGATGTAGTAATGTTTCTTTCTATGTACCATAAACTGGAATTCTTAGCACGTTTATAGCAAATAGTTGAGATTATCTGCGTGGAATGGACATAAACGGCCGAGGTCAGAGTCAAACCAGAGACCGTTAGGTCAGTATGCAAGTGGTATGCAATGCACTTGACCATTGCCACTCCTTATGGATGCTAAAGCTAGCCATTGATAGCTTCCTTAGTGTGTATTGCATAGCATCTGACACACAATTTCACAAGTGTCATTTTTCGCTATGTTAAGTTAGGAATGGAAACAAGAAAGCGATTCATTACGGCTTTTGTTTGGACCATTTTGTTGTAAATCTTGGACCATCCAAAAATACGAAAGAGACCACCTAGAGGCATACGCAAAACGCAACTAAGCTACACATATAGTGTAACTTCTTGCCTGCGTTATCCCCGAAGGGGTCACATGTGGCGATTCGGGACCTATTTCTTTTTACGGGTAAGGGGGCCGGCCTCACACCAACCACTTTCAGTTGAAGTGGAGGTTTCCCAACTCCAGGGGGGGGGGGGCTGGTTCTCATTTCTTGTGAAGGCTGAGTAAACCTTGAGATCGAACCCTTGCTCTCGGCATGGAATGCAAGCATTCTACCAATTGAGCTGTCGACCTTTTCACGAGCTTGGTCGTTGTCGCTACAAAGCGCCAATTCTCAAGCAAGACCCAGTTGTTGTAAGGCTGGATGGACTTTTGGTGACCGGTCATTGGTGAAGGTTTATGAATTTTTCAATCCAGCGAAGAGCAAATTTGAAAACATAATTTTTTTGTGCTCCGCCGGGATTCGAACCCACAACATTCCATTCAGAGTCCGAAGTGTTACCACTGAACTACGGACCGGTCAGATGTGGATTTGGAGAAAGATGATGGGTAACTAACGAAAAGGTGTTGCAGGAAGTAGAAGATAAAAAAAAAAAGCATACAAGTGACATAACACCTCATTTAGCAACATCTTTAAAGGAAAAAATTTGGAACACGTCCAGAACGACCAAAATAAGTATGCCCATTATTTCATCAATACTTCCTCTTTCTACGCCATATGAAAAGATTTATCGATGCGTAGCGCCTCACATCCGTGGCCAGGGACTGTGGGAGCGGAATATTAATGCGGCGACAGCCATATTATGGTCACACCCTGTGGGGAGGTACACTTCTCATGACTGCATACTAAATCAGTCGTATAGAATCAATGGAGCTTGGAAATCAGAAGAATGTGACACTGAGGAGACGGTTCTGGAGGGACCATGTAGACCACAAACGCAACTACGCAACAAAGCTACACATATAGTGTAGCTTCTTGCCGCGTTATCCCCGAAGGCATCGCATATGGCAAGTGAACCTATTTATTTTTACAGACAAGAGGGCCGGCCTTACACCAACCACTTCGGTGAAGTGGGGGGTTTCCCAGCTCCCGAGAGGGCTGGTACTCATTTCTTGTGAAAACTGAGTAAGCCTTGTCGGTTTTGTTTATTTAAGGTTTAAAATAAACTCCGAAACGGGAAATTATTTCTGACACCCTCGGCGGGATTCGAACTCGAGCTCACGGCATAAAATGCAAGCACTCTACCAACTGAGCTATCGACCGGACTGACCGCATGCGTAAAAATAGGGTAACTTGAATAGAATAAAATAGAACTTGAACAAAATAAATACCGACAAGATGTACTCAGCCTTCACAAGAAATGAGAACCAGCCCCTCCGGGAGCTGGGAAACCCCACTTCAACTGAAAGTGGTTGGTGTGAGGTCGACCTCCTTACCTGTGAAAATAAATAGGTAAAGAATCGCCACTTCGGGGATAACGTAGGCAAGAAGTTACGCGACTACATCACGAAACGGCGATCTAAAGAAATCATCAACTCATTTTTGAGTTGAAAAGATGTATTGACATTTAAAAGGCTCATATTAAATGCATGCCTACAATAAGACACATTAAGTTCGCGCTGACACATGCTGCATAGTGCGGGGGGCATTGGTGAACAATTGAACCAAGTTTGTACAGCATGGGGGTCAGTCTCATACCAACCGATTAGTCAAGGAACAACATCGTTATCATAGAAAAATCTATTACAAAATGAACTTGAAATTCTTTCTACAATCTAATCACTCGATAGATAAAGCATAATTGATTTATTTCTATGAAGCAATCAGTTGATTTTTTACCACAACGGTTGGCACACCTCTGACCGTCAACTTCCATGAAGAAACATTCCTCCTGCATTGTATGATAATGAGGCCTTCTTGTTTAGGAAGGCTCGCAGACCATTGTGCCGAGTATGGCAGAAAAGTGAATAATCCAATGAATAACAAAATGTATAACGAAACAAATAATATTCTCTAAATTGATAATGTAATTAAATAAAACACAAAGTTTTTCTTCACGAGTTGATTCACATTTCCTCGAGCGAGTTGCCCTCTTGAAAATGACAGTATAAAAACCAAATTTCAAATGGACACACACCCTGCAACTCTTGCCGTCCTTTCCTGTAACAGGGGTGACATTGGAAAAGTGAACCACTTTTACAGCATGGGTGGTCAGCCGCATACCAACCTATAAGTCAAGGAACGATAACGAAATTTGTGTTTCATAAAAAAAATATAATTTTCCGTACTCAAGTATCATATTTCAATGAAAGACATAAAATATGTACATCATATCATTTCAATCATCCTTTCTCTCTCAAACAATGAAGAACTGGCATCTCTTTAATTTCACAGACGATACAATTTTCAGATTCCTAAAAGAGCATTTCTAAATTCCAATTTTGATTTGAATCATTCGAATATCTTTTGTTTAAAAATATGCGTGTCGTTTTTGTTTGTTTGTTTCTAATAAATAGGTATGTACCTATGATATCGAAGGTATACTGTCAGAATAAGTTAACTCAGTTTTTAACATTTTCTTTAAAAGAAATCATGAAGAGAAATGCACTTCTCACAACTATTTTTGCCTGGCCAGAAACAAGTTTTAACGTAATCAATAAATAAGTTGATAATTCATTTTTAATATTTATTTTCATTAATTATTAATAGTTTATTGACTTAAAGTTTGGTATGAGGCTGACTCCCCGTAGGGACTGTAAAATTGTTTCACTCTGTCAATGACACCCCAGTTTCAGCCTTCAGGGTAGGTCAGCGACAGTTCAGTTGCAGAGGCTTATGTTCATTTGAGATTTTAATGTAGTAAGTTTACATGCGGCATGTGTAAGCAAGAATTTATACGTGTCTACTTGTGGGCATGCATTTAATATGAATTAATAATGTAACATTAAACACATTTTTTTCTTTACTAGTTGATTTACTCGTTTGAAACATTTGTTTTCTGTAAATGTTGCATATCTTTGCAACTTAGACAATAGATTATACTGATCTAGGAAATTGTTTTCATGAGTAAATGCATTCTGCTAGAAAACCCTAGATAAAATCTCAAAGAAAATCTATTCTAGATAATTACTATGAGACCTAGCATGACATTGTGGTTTCCAATTGCCACAAAGATGACAAAAGCGGACCGAGAAGAAATGGGCGATGTGTCATTGGAAAATGCCACTCCATGCTACGGAAATAACCTATTATTTTTATAGATTGAAGAAGCCAGTCTTTTCTATATCCACTTATTTGAACACTGTGGGAATTCGACTTAACTACATGTGTCGCCTGTGACCGTAAAGTCAACACCTACTATCAAAGTAAAGGCTTCTTCACTGCTGCATGTAGTTGTTAAGAATTTAACATACCTACCAATGATATAATTGTATTTTTGTCTATGGTGTTTTTTGCTATCAACTTCACGTTAATGTTTGACAGCTGTATCCATTTTCCGTCTTCTCTCTCACAACAGCAACATGTCCGCTTGCTTTCATCCATCATATTTTTTGTAATCTGGTGTAAGTTTGTGAACTAATTAATTAAATAAACATTCTAAACAATTTTCCTCAAACAGTGCATTTATATGAATTTGGGTGAATTCCACCAAAAACCAGTGCTTAACCAAAACAATGGCTAAATCCGGCCATGGTTGATTTATACAAAAAAAAAATGTTGTGCGAATTATAGTGGTCAAATTGAGAAAAATACGAAAAAGTAAATGAGAAGGAAACACTGTCGCTGATCCATTATGGTTGGCCAAAATCGTAGCAAAATCTCCTCCACTTATTCCTATTCTGACATGCTTCTCTCAGTTCATTCATATCCACACGTTTTACATACATTTCCTTCTTTTACATTAACTAAATAGGTATTTCAATGTACAGGAAATGTTTCTCAGATTTATATACAAAAATTATTAGAGTAACTTTGAAACAACGCAGTGAGTACCATAGTGATCAAACTCAGAAAACGAAGAACACTGAACAAAATAAATAGAAGGTAAGAGAAATTTATTACATTTGGGTACAAATATTAACACAGTAACTTTGTTATGCCACTCACACGACGCCTTTATCTCCGCTGTTCATTTTGAAACAAACCGTCGTTTACCGAGCGTGGTATTAAATGCCATTATAAAAAAAATCAAGAACAACCTGAATTTATTTTCATACAAATTACTTGAAAATGACATAAAGATCCCCATAGCGTTGCTCGGATTCTTCTTAACACATCCATTCTAAAAGCCCTAATATCTACATGCTCGAAGATTCAAGACATGCATACACACATACACTTAATTCTAACAATTTATAATTCAAGATGTAGAAACATAATGTATACCCACGTGCGAACACGTGCTAGATCGCGCTTACAATATAATCCAGTTCGCTGCACGTGCGCATACAATCTAAAACAAACTTCCAATGAACAAAAACCTTGTAGCTCCTACCACCTTTCTCTTAAACAGGGGTGGCACTGGTAACTCAACACTTCAATGAGTATAATTTTAGTTTTAAATACATATTAATACTTTGCCAATGTCACCCCTGTTTTAGGGAAGGTCGGCAAAAGTTGTGGGGCTTATGTTCATTTGAGGTTTGGATTTTATTTGTAAGTACGCATTCAACATTTGTAAGCGCGAACTACACGTGTTGGTTTGTGGGCATACATCTGAGAGCTTTAAATGAATATATCCTTGCAACTTAGATTATAGATTATAATACCACCATAGTCATTTATAAGAAAATATACAGTAACATTATTGTAAGTAGGTAATGTTATGAAGCTTGCCTACCTCATCACAAGTATTAGTGGGAAGGCCTAGAATGTCAGGAGGTATCGAACACGCGAGCTTGAACAGTGTATCTTTGTGATTTAGATAGGTTGTTTAATTATAGAGTTGAATAATGTCACCTAGAATTGCTTACAAATGTCATTGTTAGTTTTTCCAAGAGAAAACAAGAATTGAAAACATTTGGTGGGATTTTATGGAAAAATTCTACAGAAAATAGGGAAACTTCGATAGTATAGAATTAAAAAGGATTTACAAGCAAGAGTGTAGAGAAAAAAATTATGTGGATTTATGTGGATTGCAAGCCCTGACAATCTTGCAACTTTTCCTGAAACCGGGGTGACATTAGTAAAGTTAACCATTTTTACAGTATTGGTGGTCAGCGTCATATCAACCTATAAGTCAAGGAATGATGTCATTATTCATAAACAAGTGGAAATAATTCATTTTGATAAAATACATCTTTTACAGTTGAAATACAAAAACGTTGATACTTATATAGTTGATTCTATTGTTATCAACTCAAATGTATTTTCATACTCCTTTGTTAGTGGAAGTCTTCTCAAGAATAGTGTAAACAATATTATACTCGTACTGGTAGGTATTATATAATATGTTAAATAAATACCTCACGCTGAAACCGACCTTATGTTACGAGGAGTGACCCAAAGAAAACGGGACTTGTTTATTTCATTCTATATCAAATTACTCAATATGAGTCGTATAGTATCTATGTATAATCTAAGTTGCAAAGATATATTCTCATTTCAGATTCATATTGAATGTATGCTCATAAGCAGACACGTACAAGTACGCGCTTACATATGCCCTTAACACATACAACCACAAATCTCAAATAAACAAAGGTAGCTCTTGCCAAACTTCCCAAAAACAGGGTAATATTGACAATGTGAACATTTTTTTACAGTATGGGGGGTCAACCTCATCATCATCATCCTAAGCTCGAAAGCCCTGGTGATGATTATGATGATTTCCTTTTCAGCGCCGTTTCGTAACTCAATGTCACTCCAAGGGTGAGCCTTAGCTGAATCCAGGAGCTTCTTCTATTCTTGTCGATTTATTTTCCTCTAATCTAATCTAATCTGCAAAGATATATATCATTAAAGATTTATATTAAATGCATTCCCACAAGCAGACATGTATAATTTCGCGCTAACACATGCCACATGTGGACCTACAATATAAAAACCCAATCTCAAATGAACATAAGCTCTGCAACTCTTGCCGTCCTTCCCTGAAACCGGGGTGACATTGGCAAAGTGAACCATTTTTTACAGTATAGGTGGTCAGCCGCATACCAACCTATAAGTCAAGGAACAAACATCGCAAATTACATTTTTTAAATCAAAAAACAATAATATAAACATGGACACTAAAAAAAACTAAATCATAAAACCAATTTCACTTTAATAAACCCTAGCCGCCAACATTACAGATCAACCGCCATTTCTCGTTCTCCAATTTCTCACTTGCATCACATATGTATCCGCGTCGACGTTGTCCATCCATCGCATTCTGGGCCTTCTTGGTCTTCTACGTCCCTGTAGTACTGAGAGTGTGAGGCGTTTTGTAGGGCTGTCGTCCATGCTGATTATGTGACCAGCCCATCTCAAGCGCCCCACTTTCATGGAGCTGATCACATCTGGCTCTTTATAGATATCGTACAACTCTCGGTTATATCGACGACGCCAAACATTAGAATCTCTTACAGAGCCGTAGATTGATCTAAAGATCCTTAGGTCTTACGCTAGGAACGCAAAAAAACGCAACTAAGCTACACATGTAGTGTAACTTCTTGCCGCGTTATCCCCGAAGGGGTCGCATGTGGCGAGTTGAACCTATTTATTTTGACAGGTAAGGGGGGCGGCCTTACGCCAACCACTTCAGTTGAAGTGGAGGTTTCCCAGCTCCCGAGAGTGCTGGTACTCATTTCTTGTGAAGGCTGAGTAAGCCTTGTCGGTATTTTATTTTGGGGTTTGAAATAAACACCGAAACGGGAAATCATTTCTGACACCCTCGGTGGGATTCGAACCCGAGCTTTCGGCATGGAATGCAAGCACTCTACCACCTGAGCTATCGACCGGACAAGGAGGAGCTGAATGTAAGCTGCAGCTTACATTCAGCTTTTGCGGTAACAGATGCATTTAACGGTTATTTTCGAATCTCACCTCATATATGAATAAATATATTTGTGTATGTATTATGCACAATATAATAGATAAAATGTGTGTGCAATAGGAATAATAGAAAACATCTTGAATTTGAAGTGGGAATGTGAAGTTATGTTGCAACACCTTTTGAAATAGTGTCACGTAGGTTCTTTTAGCGTTTACTTGGTAAATAAGAACCTTTATAATGATAGGAAAATCCTGCATACCTATAAAATATATTCATTTCAGATTCTCTATATTTTTTCTTTAGAAATATCTATAACTTTTAATCTAAGGTATGCCTGCAAGCAGACATGTGAAATTTTGCGCTAACACATATTTTGCATGTGTACTTACTTACAAATAAAACAGAAATCTCAATCTAAATTAGCCATGCAATTTTTGCCGACCTTCCCTGAAGTATGAGTGGTATTTTCAAAGTGAACTAAATTTTATATCATGCGTGGTCCGCCATAAACCAATCAATAAGTCAAGTAAAAGTTACATGGATTATGTACCATGTATATTTTTAAGTAGTAAAATCACTGCTGTAATTTATATTTTTTAAAACTATAGTGACGAGAAATTGAGCCCAGCTGAAACGCAGCGCCATCGACTAGACTGTCTATGACGTCACAGGACCCGCCTTCAGCTACCTGTGGCGCGGTGAATTTCAGTGGAATACAATGCCGCGTGAGGTTCCCTGACGTCACATATGCCTAAATACAAAACATCTTGTTATGCCGGAAATGTGTGAATTTTAAACAGCCATAATTTAAAAACAATGTCATATATATAATTGAAATAAAAACTTGAATCTATGATCTTATGAAAAAAGGGAAATTAGTAAATACCCTCTTGGTGACGAGAGGGGATGAAAAGGGAAAACTGCAGGCAACTCCTCGAGGAGGTCAAGACCCACACTGGGTTGTAGCGACAATGATGATGATGATGAACGTAGTTTTAACTTACCTTACGCTTATGACGCAATTTTTTTTCCAGAATCCGAAAGCAGAGAAGTGAAACTTACCTGCAAGAAAAGAGAAAAACGAAAATTAGTGAAACAATCTTTACTCGTATATAATATAATTAAATAATACATCTGGCAGTCCCCCCTGTTTCAGGGAAGGACGGCAAGAGTTGCAGGGTGTATGCCCATTTGAGATTTGTTTTTTGTTGTTGTAGGTTCACATGCGGCATGTGCAAGCGCGTACTTGTACGTGTCTGCTTGTGAAAATGGATATAATGTAAATCTCCTGTAACATATCTTTGCAACTTAGATTAGATTTGATTAGCAGTCTAGATTACAGGAGGAAGTAGCGGCACAAACAGATCCTTCGGATCATTGAAAAGTAGAAGAACATGCATAAATCTAAGTAAGTAAAAAGACGGCTCTATGATATAACACAGCAGTGACAAAACAGAACATGACATACATCACAAGGGCAGTACATCACATGACACAACATCACATGACAAAAAACCACATACGTTAAACAGAACATACCATAAATGGAACATGAAAGAACATCACATGACAAAACATCAGAAACAACACCCTCACCACACACCAGAGCTTAGTCTCTTTGTGGTGAGGTATAGCGTAGCTACAATTTAATCAACGATGTAATAGATTCAAGAAAAGAAATGTATTAAAAAACACACACACAAACAAACATGTATTTTGCTGGAGTGATGCTTTCCGGGATCTGTTGTCGTGGTCTGTGACACAGAAAAGGAAAGCATCACTCCAGCATCATCAGCCGGCGGTGTAAGCCTAAAACTCTTATTCAAACATGTATTTAGCCTAATATGAGTCATTGACTTGTAGATTAGCGTAGGGCTGACTACCTCATCTGTAAAAATTAGGCGGTGAATTAGCGCTTTTATTAAACCAGCGGAAGTTCAGGTCCCTTCGTGGACTATTGACGATAATTTTGGCCCTGGCTCAAGAGATGCCTTCGGGTAAGTATTAATTAAAAATATATTCTAATTAAATTTGATGAAAAAATAAATAATTCATATGCTTCAAATGCTGCACTTTTAGTTCAACTTTTTAGCGCGTTGTCACTCGGTCCGTATGTGGGGTTTATAAAACAAATTGATGCATTCATTTTCTCAGGGTTTTTAAATTATAACCACCAGTAGCGAAGGGTGCCATACAAGCCGGTTTCCATCGGCTTCCCTTTTAAAATGATGTAAAAAAGTAGTTAAAAAATAAAGGCACAAAGTAAAAAAATACATTTAAAACCAAAGAAACAATATGTATTTGTTCCCCATTGAAACCATGCGGTCTACTTTATTATCAATTTTGCCTCATTTTAAACGGGAAACCGATGAGAATCGGCTTGTATGGCACCTTTCGCCACTGATATCCACACCCTTTTTGGGGATCGAATCCTAGCCCTCAGACATGCAACGCAAGCATTCTATACGACCAAAATATTGATTGTGCTAAGAATAGATAATGTTAATACCTTTTTTGGCCGGGCAAAGATAGGTAAGTGAATTACATTCCTGTTCAAAAATTTTTTACGTCCACGAGTGGAGTAAAAAAGGCCGAGGAAGATAAAGAAGACTCGCGCATCGCTGCAACTCAGATCTGTAGCATTTGTGGTTGGTGTGCTTGATCCAAAAAGTGATTTACAACATCACCGCAACCCAACACTTTCTCCACAAACCAATAATTACCAGCACACAGAGGAGGAGCAACACGGAAATCTCAGACACGACTTTTATCCGAGTATAAATTTTAAAGTTTTAACAAAAATGTATGGAAGGTAAAACGCTCACTAGAGATGCTGTTTTAGTTTCTGTAGATCTTTTGAAAATGCTGAGTAACTTTATACTGGTAACGATGGCTTTCTTACCAATTCTGCCTACACTCAAATATAGACAATAGATGCATCTTAGATTAATATCCAATTATTTATTGATCGATGGAATTAATGTTAGGACGATTTATTTGGTGAGCGCTGTTTTTGTGTGAATCACACCGTAAGAGATCTCTGCGAGCTTGGTCGTCGCTATGGAAAGCGCCAATTCTCAAGCAAGACCAAGTTGCTGTTAGGCTGGAAGGTAAAAAAAAGGTCGATAGCTCAGTTGGTAGAGTGCTTCCATTCCATGCTGAGAGCTCGGCTCCGAATCCCAACAAGTGTGGCAGAAATGGTTTTCCGTTTCGGTGTTTATTTCAAACCCAAAATAATATACTGGCAAAGTTTACTTAGCCTTCACAAAAAAATGAGTACCAGCCCCCTCGAGAGCTGGGAGACCCCCACTTCAACTGAAGTGGTTGGCGTAAGGCCGGCTACCTTCTTTGTAGAAGTAAATAGGTTTCACTCGTCACATACGACCCCTTCTCGGGGAGAATACGGCAAGAGTATGTGTAGCTTAGCCACGTCACTATTCACAAAAATATATATTTTTAAAATTAATATCCACAGGTTTAACAATAAAATTTCAATTATTAAACCGGTCCGTAGTCTAGTGGTAAGACTTCTGACTCGTAAACGGTAGTATTGGGCTTGAATCCCAGCGGGGCACAAAAAATAAACGGTCATTTATATTTTCAAATAATTATGCTCTTCGCTGGGTTGACAAATTCATATACCTTTATCAAAACCGGTCACCAAAGGTCCATCCAGCCAAACAGCAACCGGGTCTTGCTTGAGAATTGGTGCTTTCTATAGCGACGAACAATCTTTCAGAGGGCTCTTGAGGTGAGATTCACGCAAAAACAGCGCTCAAAAAATAAAGCATCCTTTTATTACTATTATTATTTCTTACTTGAAACTGTGTCTGTTTAACTGTCACCATCCTTTCGTATTCACACAAAACTTCACATTATACACGTCCACTCGCAAGGCAGCCCAACCAAGACTAAATCAGGTGCTGCATCTATTAATAGCGACATTATCTAAAACACACACCTCGGCGAAGCGCTTAAACTTATACGAGCAATAAAATATACTAAGTACATGTTGGTGAGTAAAAACATTTAGTAATGAAATGAAAAAAATAGTCTGTAGCTTGGTGAATAAGTAAGTAGATATGGCAACACGCAGACAAGTGTAAGTTCGCGCTCACACATGCTGCATTACGCCAACTTAAAAATAAAACTCAATGAAACTAAATTCACTTAGGGCCTGTTGCACCAAACTCCAATCAGACGAAAATCAAAATTAAGTGTGATTTTTTCCTTTCAAATCAAACAATTGATTGCATATACGTAAGTCAGCTGATGTGAATCAAATTTTCTGTTCAAATTCCATCACATTTTTACCAACTTTCGAGAAATATTTAACCGAGGTCCTTACCAGAACTAAGCAATCAAATTTGATGTTTCAATCAAATATTGATTTGAGGTTGGTGCGACAGGCCCGTAGGATGTTAATCCAAGTTGGAGCTTGCTAGCGCTTGCGAAAAAATTCCATAGATAAAAAATTAGAGTACCTACAGCTTATTTTTGGATACGAATCGCTATCTCGTCACCTGGTCGTAAGGAATTTAGCAGAATCTGATTCACCGATTTGAGAAATCGTGGATTAAACATTTTTTTTGCGAGTAACTTTTCATAGTAAGTGAACTAATTATAAGGAAGTGCTCATGAAAAAAACCTAAACTAAAAGATTTTCACACTCATTTAGTGTTTTTTCTCGTAGAAGATAGTAAAAACCGTTCATTTATCTGAGAAATCTATATTAGCTTAGTATGTCACTTATTCAGTTTTAGCTTTAACGTATCGATTTGTGAAAAAAACGAATGAACATACACCTTGCAATTGTTGATGAACTTCCCTGAAATAGCGGTGACCTTAGAAATGTGAAACAATTTTTGCAGTATGGTCAGCCTCATATAAACCTATAAGTCAAGGAACATAAATAAAATACAATAAATTATTAAAAACAAACAATTAATGTAATAAAAAAAATTGCAATAAAACAGCTGTTGAAATGAATTATTAATTAAATTTTCTAAGTTTTGTGCATTTACTGAGTGAAAATTCATTATTAATTTTAATTAAAAATAACTTTTTATACAACTACTTTTATTTTCACATTTTTTTAGTTACTAAGCGCTATTGGACTTTATCCGTCCATCTACAGAGGCTAACTCACAATTATTAATGTTTGTGCTAATTCTGAATACTTAATTTTTAAAATTGTTTGCCGCAAACATTGCAGATCAACCACCTTTTTACATTTATATTTAGAATAAATCGTATGTATAATAATATGCTGGTTTTATTACATCTCTTTACTAACTTTTATTGCAATAATTATGGTAAAATAACACCGAGAAACAATAAAAAAAATGTACTCGTAAAACGACCGTGAAGGCGTAGAATATATTATATCTTATAAGTACATAATGTATGTAACCTAATGGACGATTGTAAAAAATATATTTAAAAAAATGTAAAAAATAAGTACATATGTGAAAAAAAAACATCACGATTGAACAGGCAATATTGTTCGACGGTCTAGACGAGCGGTTGACATTCAACATCCTTGCATGTTTTGCAATGTATAAAATTTGTTTGCAGCGCTTTGTTGATTGGTTATGAAATTTTGATCATTCAAAAAATAAAAAGGATCAAATTGAAGAAGCATTTCAGGTGTGGATTTAAAGAATAAAACAACAACAAAAAACTCGACTAATCTCCTTTTATTACTTCGTTGCTTTTTACCTCGTTGTTCTCGGAGAGGTCACATGTGGTGTGTGGAACTAATTCATTTATACAGATAAAGGGATCGGCGGTACGCCAACCATTTCCCTTAAAGTGAGTGTTTTTCAGCTTCTGAGGGGCCTATTTTCCATTTCTTGTGAAGGCTGAGTAAGCCTGCAGGTATTTTGAGTTTGCGTTTGAAATAAACACCGCAACGGGAAATTATTTGTGACACCCTTTGATCGAATCTTAGATTCTTAGCCCTCTGATATGAAACGCAAGGATGTTACTAACTAAGATTGGACGGGAAGAAGATGAGTAAAACATTACGGGTTGAAAGAAAGTCCAACGAGTGGGATTAGCAAAACCTCGAAGAAGGTTTATTTGTAACATGTTGATTTGGAAAGCCTAACTCTCGGGGCTTTAGTGAGTACAGGGAAGAATCTTGGATTGAGGAAATAGAATCAGTCATCTTAAAACATCATACTTCCAAGTTTGAAGTAGTTCTTGGCTGTCGTTTTCCATTCACAACTCAAAAGATGGCGACCAGCAGAGGCACAACAAGCCACTATCTTTACTAAAAGACAATGGCGTCACTACAAGAGGATGGAGACCAGCATCAAATAATAGCTAGCACAACAAGACACTGCCTATACAAAATGATGGCGAAGCCAAGACAAATGACTTGCACAACAGGGCAGTGCCTTTACAAGGAGATGGCGACCGGTAGAGACAAACGACTACCTCTTTTTTTTTTAAGAAATCCTCTGCGGGAAACTCCCTAGATTTCAGAGACTCTAACGGTCTATTACACTTGTTACAGTGCCGCAGAGGTGTTAACGAGCTTGCTCGTCGCTACAAAGCGCCAATACTCAAGCCAGACCCAGTTGCTGTAAGGCTGGATGGACCTTTAGTGACCGGTCTTTGGTAAAGGTTTTATGAATTTTTCAACCCAGCGAAGAGCAAATTTGAAAATATAAATGGTATGTTTTTTGTGCTCCGCCAGGATTCGAGCCCACAACCTTCCACTTAGTGGTCCGAAGTGTTACCACTGGACTACGGACCAGTACGGATCTTAACAAGATTCATCATTTTCAAAAGACGATGAAGAATTATTAACATTTCTTTTGTATTGAATTCTTCATTGGACTCATCATTAAATTCTTGCCAACATTGTTTTATACGTTGAATATAAATGTATGAATTAAAACAAAATGTGCAAAGAAAACAATTAAAATGCAATTGTCTTTGGTGCTTACATTGTTTTCTTGGCAAACATCACATTTATAGAAACATAACTACATGATTACGTTGTGATGTTTCAACGATAGCTTATTTGACTTACAACTGAAAAAAAATCAAGATATTGCTTTTAAAAGAAACAAAGAAACAAAAAACAAAATTTTGAATAAATCAAAATTTGAAATTTGAAAGTCTGTATTTTTCATGGTTATTGCCTGTCACAAAGAACCGGAAATACTGCCATAAACTGTGATAGCGACTGTTGTTTCATTACAAATTTTGCAGAGCTTTAGATACACACAGATGCCACTAGATGGCATAAGTAGATTAATTATTTTATGATTTTTGCTGACATTGCTTTGACTGGTCCGCATCCAGCCTTACAGCAACTGGGTCTTGCTTGAGTATTGGCGCTTTGTAGCGACGACCAAGCTCGTACACCTCTGCGGCACTACAACAAGTGTCATAGACCCCTAGAGTCTCTAGAATCTAGGGAGTCTCCCGCACAGGATTTCTTAAAAAAAAAAAAAAAAAAAACGAAATGATTATGTAAGCAAAGCAAAATAACCACAGGACAGTAAGAAGTTCCAAAAAAGGTGTATGGATACAGTTTTTGGAGGATTGTGGTTTCAGGCTGACCAACCATTAGGTAAAAAATAGTTTACTTTGCCAATGTAGCCCCTGCTTCAGGGGAAGTCGACGTGAGTTGTAAGGCTTACGTTTATTTTGGGTTTGGGTATTTTACGCGAACTTACACTCCTCTGCTTGAGAGCATGCATTAAACATGAATCTTAAATAACTGGATATCTTTGTAACTTAGATTATTGTAGTACAGTACTATGTGGTGTATGAATGGAGAAATGAGATGAATTAAAAAACGCAACAATAAAATTGCCATGAATAAATTTCACGAATAAGAGCTTTAGGCTTACACGGCCGGCTGATGATGCTGGAGTGATGTTTTCCGGGATCTGTTGCCGTGGTCTGTGGGAGCTGGAGCTTCCGGACGTTTCGCCCATTTCTTGGATGGGCTTCTTCAGCGTGAAGTATTCATCTTCACACTTCATCATCATCATACTTCGCGCTGAAGAAACCCATCGTAGAAATGGGCGAAACGTCCGGAAGCTCCAGCTGCCACAGACTACGGCAACAGATCCCAGAAACATCACTCCAGCAATAAATTTCACGCATGAATGTTGAATGGCAAGAAATCGTGTGGGTGCATGACATAGCATCAATGACATTTGAAATCAAATGAAAATGGTTGACTATTAAATATCGGGTTTTTGTGAAATCTAATGCATTTATAATTATTGAAATTTGTAATCATTATGATGTCTTTTTCTGTCATCACTTTTTTAATTTGTGAAATGATTCGTTTAACTGCAAACGCCGTCATCTCCAAATTTTATGATTTTTGAGATAATTATTGAATTTGATTCTGCCTAGTGTAACAAATCATTTACTGTGTGCAATGTGATGAAAACCTCGCTTAATCCTTATGAGTAAAAGTATAATTTCGTGCAAACGCCGTCATCTCCAACTGGTTCCGAATTGCGTTCAAAACACAAGTTTATATTTCTCAAAATCATCGCGTAAGGAGTTGGCGGAGTTTGCATTTATACGACTCAAATATTGTATAATATTTTCTACTGGTTTTTCAATAGACTGAGGACGTATCAAAGAGCCATTGAAAGAAGCATGCTCAAACCCTCCTCATACCCGTCCTGCATGTATGTGTCAGAAGGACTTACAGCACATCGCTAACGAAACGTCGAGAATAATGTAAGTTCTCTTCTAACGGTTCGTGTAATATTTAATTGTGTAGTTATAATTATTGTAAATATGTCAAACGACCGTAATTCCAACCTAAGCCTAACAACTTTTTGAATTAGTTCTAGCGTGTTTTTTAGAGATTTACAACGGTACTTATATTAATTTTACAAGGTGCATTTGGAAAGGTTAACATCTTTACATTTTTTAAAGTCAACGTTGCACAACCTGCGGGTCTGAAATGCCCGCCAAAAAAAACTATGAGCCCAATTAAACTAAGTTCTTTATTTCTTAATATTTTATTTTGTTAATTACGCTTGTTCAGACATGACCAGTAACAAGTTTGTTAGTAACTGTAACTGTAACTGTTACTCCGTCGCCATTCCTCTAGGGGTGGCCAGAGCCTCTGCGGAGGTGCCTCCATTTTTCCTATCCTTACATACCTCTTTCAATTCATTGATATCCATCACCTTTTTCATGCATTTTCTTCTTTTACGCTCACTTTGTAAATCCCATTCTTTCACAATCTCCTCAATTTGATCACTCCATACTTTTCTCGGTCGTCCCTTCCCTCTTTTTCTTTTCACACTTTCTTTGTATACATACTTTGTCAGTCTATCATCATTCATTCTTTCCACATGCCCAAACCATCTCATCACATTCTTTTGTACCTTAACTTTCACATCCTCTTTCAAATTACATTCTTTTTTTACCCATTCATTCCTAACTCTATCCCTCAGAGTTTTTCCTGTCATGCTTCTCAAAATTAGAAAAACTCATAAGTTGTGCCAAGTGTCAAGTAATAGAAAATAAATTGTAATAATGTCGGTATTTAGCAGGTTTCACAAACAAGTGGCAAAGAAGTTAACACTTCTAACTCGTAATCGGTAGTAAACGGGCTCGATTTTTTGCCTTACGCATTGGTTAGTGCAACCACAATATTTTTTTAACTACTGACTGATTCTTTGTCTTATAGGTTGGTATGGGGCTGACTCTCCATACTGTAAAAAAAGGTTCACTTTAGTTAAGTCACCCCTGTTTCAGGGAAGGTCGGCAAGAGTTTCAGAATTTATGTTCATTTGAGATTTGGATTTAATTGCAAATACACATGCAGCATTTGTAAGCGCAAACTTACACGTGTCTGTTTGTGGGCATGCTTTTGATATGAATTCTTATATCAATCAGAACATAGAAATATTATTTCGGTGACTAGTTCCTTGACTAATAGGTTGATATGAGGCTGACCACCCATACTGCAAAAAAGGTTCACTTTGCCAATGTCACCCCTGTTTCAGGAAAGGCCAGCAAGAGTTGCAGAGCTAAAGTTCGTTTGAGATTTGTATTTTATATTGTAGGTCCACATGCGGCATGTAGCACGTTTAATAATAAAGAGAAATAACTCAAAAATTGAGAAAATTGAGATTTTGTAATAAAGCGCAAGAACAATGCGAAAAGAATAGGTAAAATGCGACAGCCGTTCAATTTGGACGAATATGAGCGAAATAAAACATCGGTCGCCTTTTTCATCCCATACAAGTTGTACTGGTTGTCTGAATTTCAAACGCGATTTCCCAACATTCTTATTTTTTGAGTTATTGTTAGCGCGAACTTATACGTGTCTGCTTGTGAGAATAAATTTAATATGAATCTCAAATGATACATGCAGCATTTGCAGAAGCAATCTTACTGGTACTCCAGTCTGGTTGTGGGAATGCACTTTATTTTGATTTTAAATTTCAATATATAATTGCAACACATATTACTGTACTTAAATACTGCCCTTTAGTCACTGTCTGCATTTGAACGGCATCTGAAACATTAAATGACCGTATAACGCGATCAGGCACGTCAAGTAACCATCTTTATCTAATCAAAAATACAAGTATAAAGACCATCGCTTACACTCAAACATAGCGTTTCACTAAAAACGTATGGAAATTAAAACGTTCTCTTGGAGAGCTATTCTATTTTCGATATAAATCGCTTTGGTTGTACCTACTTAAACGTATTTTTTTTGTACTTATTTACAGTTGCTGTTAAAGTGCGTACTAACTGGCAAATAAACTGACAAATAGAATCAAACCCGGCAATCCAAGATTTTTTTTAAATATATAATATTTACATTGAAATGATGAGAAAAAGATTTTCTTTGTTTTGATGTATGTATTACTTGTTACATTAGAACACTACATTGCCGCATTTGATTCTGTCCGATTGATGTTATACTAGTCTAGAAATGTTGGGCAATATTTTTGAAAGAATTTAAAAAGGAAATCGAGTTGAGTGGATCGTGAAAACGTTTCTTAAAACATCAACTCGTGTTGAGTGTAAACACGATCTAAAAAATATCAATTGCGGATTGTGGATCTTTAATCTAAAATCTAAGTTGCAAAGGTATATGTGACGGCCGAGAAAAGTATGCGGGTGATCAGATTGAGGGGATTGTGAAAGAATGGGATATAAAAAGTGAGCGTAAAAGAAGAAAATGCATGAAAAAGGTGATGGATATGAATGAATTGAAAGAGGTATGTGTGTCAGGATAGGAAGAAATGCAGGCAGCTCTGCAGAGGCTCTGACCACCCTTAGCGGAATGTAACAGTTACACTTACAGTATGAACATTCAAGATTCGTATTAAATGCATTCTCACAAGCAGACGCGTGTAAGTTTGCGCTTACAAATGAGCATGAATACTTGCAAAAAAAAGACCCAAACATCAGATGAACATAAGTCCTGCAACTTTTGCTGACCTTCCCTGAAAGAGGGGTGACATTGGCAATATACACCATATTTTACAGTATGCATTATCAGCCTCATACCAACCTAAAAGTCAAGGAAATCGTGGAAATAAAACAGTGTTTGAAATATAGAAAAATTGTTTTCTTTAGAGTCATTTGTATTTTAAACGTAAATATTCTTTCTTCAGATACCTACTGAAACGCTTTTACATAATATCGAAATTAATTTTCAATATTTTTCATACAATCTTTGCTCTACTAACGCCACAATATTCCACGTAATCTCAAGTTATTTTAAACGGTTTACAAATTACTATTTTACAGCAATAAGGAAGAAACCGTATGTTTTTATTGGTAACCATTTTGATTAGAATATTTCGCCATTGAAATTTGATAGCTACCTACTATAGTCCAGTAACTTTGTATTCGGGTTGTATGGCCCAAGTTGCACTCAATGGTTGTAGTTAGTTTCTATAATATTATTTTTTGTATAGGATGTGCAGTTGCGTTGTGGCTATAAACTATTGTCTAATTTGCAATGATATATTGACATTTAAAGCTTGTATTTAATGCATGCTCACAAGCAGACACATGCAAGTTTGCGCTTACACATGTTGCACGTAAGCACACAAAATAAACCAAACTTAATTTTTTTTACATTCTTTATTTATTTTTAACAGATATTACATACGGTATATATAATTATTTTTTTTAACAAAATATTACATATTATATTTACATATATTTTTAACAACAATGTTTTTATTTATTTCACATGAACATAAGCATTGCAATTCCTGCCACCTAAAACCGGAGTGGAATTGGCAAAAGTGAACCAAGTTTTTGTAGCATGGGGGTCATCTTCAGCCAATTAGCAGAGGAACAAAGCAAATTTAAAAAGTGAAAAATTAAACAAACTTAAAATATAATAAAATTAAACTAAATTAAGTAAACTTAAATTTTATGAGATGCAGAAAAGGTATAGTTACACTTTTATTGTTTTTGAAAGTTAGCATTTTTATTTATTTATTCTTGCATTTTTATATTCACACAAACAAACAAACAAACAACAACAAAATCTGAGTATGGGAAATTTTTCAGTCCGTCAATAGAAACACTTTGCAGAAAACATTTTTGGAAATTCGAAAAAAGCAGATGCAACTACCCCGAATTATTTTATGTATAGGTACAATTGCAGCGATTTTAATTTTAATATAAGAATGCAGAAATAACTTGTAGTAAATACGCGTAACTTCAGGGTTGAATAGGGAATGGGGGAATAAAACCCGCAAAAGACGAAAAATTGGTTTTCTGGAGGCCTGCCGAGGTAGAAAACTAGGATTCTGTATCTCAGGCACATCATATCCAAGAAACTAACTACCTCATTAGCATACTACACGATGCAACTTACGATGCATAGCAACTTACGATGCTTTAAGTTACTGGAGTACTACATGTGTACTCATATCGTGTTACCAACATAATATGTAAATTTGGTACTTTATACTTAGATGAGTGTTACAAATACTTTTGTAAGTATATGGTACTTTTGCACAAAATTTATACATTTGAATGGTTGATTTAATAACGCACTAAGTACCAAAGTTTTTCATTTTAAACGAAGTTGAGATCTATATACAAAAAATTACTGGAGCAAGTCCAAAATACTTCCTAAGGTATCTCTTCATCAGCCTGGGGCTGTTTTGGCACTGTAACTGTATCCTGCCGCCTTTCCACTAAGAGTAGCCGGTACCTCCGCAGATGCGTCTCCATTTTTTTCTGTCCTTGTTTATCTCTTTCATCTCTTCCACATTTATAACTTTCTTCATACATACTCATCTCTTATTCTCACTCTGAAGGTTCCATTCTTTCGCAATCTCCCCCATTTGGTCTATCCATTTATTCCTGGGTATTTCCCTTCCACGCTCTCCTCTGATATTTCCTCTATACACTTTCTTCGTTAGTCATTCATCATACATTCTTCCAAGATGTCCCAACCACTTCATTGTATTTTTTTGTACTTTCATTCTCATATTCTCTTTTATACCACACTCATTCATCACCCCACTACCATTCTGTGTTTTTACAGGCATTGCTCTCAGGTAAGCCGTTTCAAACGTACATACTGCTCTCTCATAAGGTTATCAACGGCTTAATTGACAGTCCCACTCTGTTGGAGATCTACAGGTTGTATGCGCCTGACGATTACACCCGAGGGCGAGGAAACGAATTTCATGTACCGAAAAGCCGTACTGATGTCATGGCGCAACACCCTGTGACTCGGAGTAAAAAGCTCTTAAATATATTTTATATAGACATTATAAGTGTAATTTATTAAGATTTAAAAATCTATCAATAGAGTTCCTCCCAGCGTGTCGATAGCTGTGAGGGTGAACTGTAATTAGGGTAACCTGTTGTGCACAAAAAAATCTAATACGTATAATTTTTTTTTAAGAAATCCTGTGCGGGAGACTCCCTAGATTTTAGAGACTCTGAGTCTCTATGACACTTGTTTTAGTGCCGCAGAGGTGTACGAGCTTGGTCGTCGCTACAAAGCGCCAATACTCAAGCAAGACCCAGGTGCTGTAAGGCTGGATGACCTTTTAGTGACCTAACTTGCAAAAAAATATTGACATTTAAGATTAATTTACAATGTATTTTCATAAGCAGACATGCCAAAATTTGCGCTTACACATGCTGCATGTGTGTTAACAAAATGAAAACCCAAATCTCAAATTAACGTAGGTCCTACAACTTTTGACGACCTTCCCTAAAACAGGGGTGGCATAGGCAAAGTGAACTATTTTGTACAGTATGGGTGGTCGGCCTCATACCAGTTTGTAGTTTTTTTTTTGTTTGATTTATTGAAAAATCTCTCACTATCTTTTGGAATGTATAGTACTTGAGAATGATAGTAATACGGATTCTTATCTATGCTTGTTTACTTGATTTCCAACTATCTTAAATACATACAATGTTATTCACAATACATTTGACCCATAGCTGATCCATGGATCATAGTTTTGTTATGGAAAAATCACTCTAGGCGGAGGATGAGCCATAGATTTGCTGAATACACAAAGAACACCCGTAGAATAATATCTTGACATCCCGATGCACTGGTGAAACTTTTAAAAAGGCATATAGTTTTTGCCATACCTCATTAAATACAAAATATACTACTTACTTTTCTAAAATGATTTTTAATTTAAAAAAACTGCAAGTTAGGTCAATAATTTTTCTGTCGGAGTTATGTCCAAGCGGATCAAGATGGTTAACTTTGACAAGCGTGTATGAAACTAAAACAACGCTGGTTTGTGCTGTGCAACAAATCAGCAGTTGTCATCGGGTCTATATCCTTTCATCTAAGTTGCAAAGGTATATTTTCAATTAAGGCTAATATGCAATGTATGCCCGCGATCAGGCACATGTAAGTTCGCGCTTACATATGATGTATGTACCAGTGGCGAAGGGTGCCATACAAGCCGGTTCCCATCGGCTTCCATTTTAAAAGAATGTAACAAAGTAGTTAAAAAATATAGGCACAAAGTAAAAAAATACATTTAAAACCAAAGAAACAATACGTATTTTTACCCAATTGAAACCATGCAGTATATTTTATTATCATTTTTGCTTCATTTCAAACGGGAAACCGATGGGAATCGGCTTGTATGGCACCCTTCGCTAATGGTATGTACACATATCTACAAAATAAACCATACCTCACATGAACATAAGCTTTACAACTCCTGTCACCTCTCCCTAAAACCGGGGGGGGGCAATGGCAAAAGTGAACCATATTTTAACAGCATGGGAAGTAAATTAATTATTTGTCTACAATTCATTAACACACCAATGATCAATCATTAATTCATAATTTAAATACCTGTTTCTAATCAAGCAATGAATGGGTGGGGAACTGCATTGCTCTTCACAAATTTATTTAAAGAAATACCATCCTTTTCCATGATAAATGGTGTTATGGCCACGGGGATCAAGTCAGGTTATTTGGAACCGGATAACGTTGGTTCGAATCCCGCGACGATAACTTCGACCCTGGTTCAAAAGATGCCGTTGCATGCTCACAAGCTTCTGCTTTCGCATGAAGACAACTGGCCAGGCAAAATAGGTTGGTGGATTGAATTCCTTTCCACAAATCTATTAAAAATAAATAAAAATAATAATGTCTCATCTTTCGGAAAACGGTGAAATTCCATATTGTTGCCTGCCCCCGCTGGAAATGCTACGCACGTCGCTGGTACAGCTGACAAATAATCTGTGATCTAATTTAAAAATAAAAAACAAATACAGGTGATTAAACACACATACAGCCTTGTGCTGATTTTTTGTATAAAAAACATAAAAACGTCCACGCACTCTTGTCAATAATTACTCGTACTTTAAATCCACAAAAAACATATTCAAGCGATGACCGAAGAGTTAATTAAACTATTGGACCTAATCACACCTCAAGAGCCCTCGTATATATTTGTATAGTTTTACCAATTATTATTTGATTTCCATTAATCTTTACGAACGTTTTCGATTAACAATCAATGATTGTACAAATCCATTAATATGAATTTTCAAAGTGTTAATACACAAACAATACAAAATATTATAACAATTTTATTATCAAACACACTTTTTTCAAAAGCACTTTTATTCAAGTGTCATTGAATTCTACAATTAGTTCATTGTACCCATGCTTTTGTAAAGTCGATGCATTTTTCCATATTTAATTTGTATGAAAATGGTAATTTTCCAACTTTTTTATGCAGAAAAATAAACATTTCTTGTCTAGTTTGTAATCAGTTCAAACATGACTTGACTTGTTTACCTTAGACTTAATAAAAAAAAATATGTGCATTAATAGAATATTAAAAATTATTCATTTTTAAACAATAAAGCATGAATTGTTAACAACCATAAAATAAATATTGCAACAATTGTCTTTAAGGTTAATAACATTAAAATTAAATTTTTTATCACCTCGACTACTGTGTAGTCGAAAACGTTTGTGTCCTTTAAAAAAATAATAATAAAAAGTGAAAATAAAACAGATTTTTTAATAACTAAATTAATAACATTTATTTATTTATTAAAAAAAACAGTACCGTAAGCGATTTTTTTCTTTTTTATCATCTTGTATCTTTCCTTCTTTCGTGTGTTTGTTTGCTCATTTGTTCATTTGCTCAATTAGTCGTTTGTTCATTTCTTCGTTTGTTTTTTTTTTTTGTTCGCTCTGTAGAATTAAATTAGGTGATTGTTTCATTTATTTAATGTATCACTTAATTCATTTGGTTGTTTGCTTATTGATTCGTTTGTTCGTTCGATCGATCTTTTGGTTCGTTTGATCTCTTGATCGTACATTGATTTTTTCATTTGTTCGATCATTTCTTCCGCTTTTCTTTTAATCGTTCGATCATATTTTGTTCGTTCGTTCATCTGTTCGCTCTATAGAATGAAATTAGATCATTTTTCATTTACTTTAGTATTTAATATGTATAATGAAAATGGCTGTTTGTTTATTATTTCATTGGATCGTTCATTCGATCGTTTGGTCCGTTGTTCGCTTTATCGTTCATTCGATCGTTCGTTCATTCAGTTTTTCCTTTGTTCAATCATTTGATCATATGTTCGCTCTGCAGAATGAAAAATTAGGTAATTTTTCATTTTCTTTTGTATTTTGTAATATATTTCGAGATTATGTATTTAGGTTACTCGATTGCTTGTTTATTAGTTCGTTTTATCGTTATAGTCGTTTTATCGTTAGTTCGATCGTTCGTTCATTTATTTAGTTTTTTCATTCCTTCGATCGTATGTTCGTTTGTTCGCTCTGTAGAATGAAATTGAGTAATTTTTCATTTACATACTTAAACTGCCCACTCAGTGTGTCAACAAATCTATTATGGTTTGATCCGACGAAGACAGTGCACATGTTTTTGGGACATCTATTAAGTAGTTAGTTGCATGAAGAATCCATGCTTAAAAAGTCACTAACATGACCATTCAAAATTTGTCTGAATATGCTAATCTAATCTGATCTAATCTATGCTGCAAAGATATATATCATTTAAGATTTATATTAAATGCATTCCCACAAGCAGGCATGTATAATTTCGCGCTAACACATGCCGCATGTGGGCCTACAATATAAAAACCCAATCTCAAATGAACATAAGCCCTGCAACTCTTGCCGTCCTTCCCTGAAACAGGGGTGACATTGGCAAAGTGAACCTTTTTTTTTTTACAGTATGGGTGGTCAGCCGCATGCCAACCTATAAGTCAAGGAACATACATGACAAATTACATTTTTTTTATTTTTTTATTTTTAAATCAACAAACAACAATATATACATGGACACCAAAAAAAAAAACTAAATCATAAAACCAATTTCACTTTAATAAACCCTAGCCGCCAACATTACAGATCAACCGCCATTTCTTTCTATCCTTACATACTTCTTTCATTTCCTCCAGAGTTATAACCTTCTTCATACAAGCTCTTCTTTTATTATGACTCTGGATATTCCATTCATTCGCAATTTCAGATATTTGGTCCATCCATACCTTTCTCGGTCTTCCTCTACCACGACATCCATCAATGAATAATGCAACTAAGCTACACTTGTAACTTACCATATATTTTTAAGTACTAAAATTTCCGGTTTCATTTAAATCCGAGTAGTGTTCAAAAGTGAAGCGCTATCAGCAGACCTGGCTATGACGTCACGGGACCCAAACATAGGCTACCTGCGGCTCGGCGAACATTGGCGAACTTCTGAAGCGCTATTCTGCTAAATTCCTTACGACCAAGGCAACGAGCTGGCGATTCGTGTCCAAAAGTAAGGTGTCATGTGATTTTTTTTTTTCGCAAGCTCTCCCGACTTGTATGGATATCCAAAGTGTAAGGAATTTAGCAGAATAGCGCTTCTGACCGCGCTAGATCCACAGACGCCACATATAAAATAAATAATAAGTGACCTGCAGGAAAGTACATCATAATGAAAAGCATCACAAGACAAATCATCATATCCCTAAAACAGAACATACCATAAACGGCACATTAAAAAACATTGCCATAGTGATGTATTTTCTGTGTTGTTTTGTCATGTGATATACCTTTATTGTGATGTTCTGTCATGTCGCACGTTTAATAATAAAGAGCAATAACTCAAAAAACATGAATGTTGGGAAATCACGTTTGAAGTTCAGACAGCCAGTACAACTTGTATGGGATGAAAAAGGCGGCCGATGTTTTAAATCGGTCATATTCGTCCAAATTGAACGGCTGTCGCATTCTACCTATTCTTCTCGCATTGTTCTTGCGTTTTATTACAAAATCTCGATTTCTCCAATTTTCGAGTTATTGCTCTTTATTATTAAACGTGCGATGTGTCGTTCATTCATGTATCGTTTTGTAACTATGCCGTTCTAATCTTTCACCGAAATTACTCTCTTTAGATTGTGGTTTGCTTCTGCAGTCAACCACTGTCTTTGCCTGCTGTGTTTGTCTGACCCGCCTCTACGTGAATACTCGTCACTCTGAATGCGTAGGCGAGCTATTCAGGTTGCTCTGATGACAAGTAATGGATGTGTACTCGTTCAATATATTTCACCATTTGTGCAAAGAAATGCCATCTGTTTGTTCCGTCACCTTTCATGGATTCACCTGCATTAGATTCGATTTTGTATTCGACAATCTTCAAGGACATTGGAAATTTCCGATGTATAACTGTTACTCGCTATTCCGCTATGAGTAGCCAGAGCCTCTGCAGAGTTGCCTCCATTGTAAATGTTTTATTTAAGTCCTGTGTGGGAGGATCCCTAGATTTCAGAGACTCTATGGGTATATGACACTTGTGATAGCGCCGCAGAGGTGTTGTTTACGAGCTTGGTCGTTGCTACAAAGCGCCAATACTCAAGCAAGACCCAGTTGCTGTAAGGCTGGATGGACATTTAGTGCCCGATCTTTGGTAAAGGTTTTATGAATTTTTGATCCCAGCGAAGAGCATATTTAAAAATAGAAATGGTATTTTTGTGGGCTCCGCCAGGATTCATACCCACAACCTTCCATTAACGAGTCAGAAGTGTTGCCACTGGACAACGGACCGGTCTAAATGTGAAATGTAAAGATGAAGAGGTGAAAATATTGTGTTATTGGTTTCTAAGGACGGCAGTCCCATACTGACTGAAGTTTTCTCGCCGAGAAAAAGTTTCAAATTCAAAAATGTTCTTACTCTGTAATTTGTAATATGTATAATAGATAATGCTCTAAGCATAACAGTACATAATAGTATGTTTGCATGCAGTACACGGTGTGGAATTGTAGCGCACGAGTGTGTGTGTACACCGCATCATTTGCATTACATTTTCTCATTCGGACACGTATGTTTTCACAAAACGGCAACAGATATACCACCAACATAAATAAAACAGTTTTTCTAAGGTTTGTGCATTCACGGAGTGATAATTCATTTTTAATATTCACAGCTTCATGTTCGATCTTCATACTCATCTTCATATTCCATCTTCATATTCACATTCAATAACTGTCCGATAGCGCTTAGGCATTTCAAACTCGAAAATGTGAAAATAAAACTGTTATAAAAAAAGTTATTTTTAATTAATGTTATAAATAAAACACTTCAATCATATAAACACTAATTTGATCTTCTTTTTACTTCAATGCAATGATACGAAAACAGAAAAGAAACGTATCTAATATGCACGTATGGTGTAACTTCATACCGCATTGTCCGCGAAGGGGTATGTGGAATGCGAAACATATTCATTTTCACAGGTAAAGGATAGTCTCTACGCAAACCGCCTCACTGGAAGTGGCGAAGAGGAGGGTTCCCAGATCCCGAGGGGGCTAGTTCTCATTTCTTGTGAAGGCTGTGTGAGCCTTTCCGGTATTTATATTTGGGAATTTTTGTAATAATCAACGAAACGTGAAATAATTTATTTAACCCTGTATGGAATGTGAATACTAGCACTTTGGCGTAGAACGCAAGCATTTTACCATCTGAGCAACTGTTTACTCAGTCATAACTTCAGTATAATACTATTTAGGTACTGCAGTGGCGAAGGGTGCCATACAAGCCGATTTCCATCGGTTTCCCGTTTAAAATGAGGCAAAAATGATAATGAAGTAGATTGCATGGTTTCAATGGGGAAAAAATACGTATCGCTTCTTTGGTTTTAAATGTATTTTTTTACTTTGTGCCTATATTTTTTAACTACTTACTTTGTACATCATTTTAAAAGGGAAGTCGATGGGAACCGGCTCGTATGGCACCCTTCGCCACTGAGTCTAGGTAGATTGAGCAGACACTAAAACTGGTACTACAATTAGGACAAGTGTCACCGGCGGATAATTTACAATGCTGTAAAATAAAAATAAATCCCTGATTATTGGGAATCCATTTTTTTTTGTTTACAGAGGAAATGTCAGAGGAAAGCGTGGAAGGGGAAGACCGAGGAAGGAATGGATAGACCAAATAGGTGAGATAGATTATATTATATAGATTATAGTCACCGGCGGAAATTTACAATGCTGTAAAATAAAAATAAATTCCTGATTACTGGGAATCCTTTTTTTTTGTTTACAGAGAAAATGTCAGAGGAAAGCGTGGAAGGGGAAGACCGAGGAAGGAATCGATAGACCAAATAGGTGAGATAGCGAAAGAATGGAACCTGCAGAGTGAGTTTAAAAGAAGAGCATGTATACAGAAAGTGAACAAAGTGGAGACGCATCTGCGGAGGTACCGGCCACCCCTAGTGAAACGGCAGCAGGATATAGTACAATACAGTTCAGACGTCAGTCAACTGAGGAATATTTTCAATGTGCCCAGTCCATTATCGCTATCGACATTACCTGCTTAAAAACCCCCAAGCAATTTCATCGCTAGACATTTTTTTACGCTATCGTACCACCTCTAGCCGCACTCCACTTTACCATAGAAAGTTTGCACTGACCGGCCATCACACCTTTCACCTCTCATCCCGCTCGCACACCACGTAAAAGCTGCACATTAGAGAGAGACGTCCTCATAGTCTCGGCTCTGCTTACAGATGTATCTGTCGATGAACCAAGCTGACCTCTCTGTTCGGCCTTGAGAGCTCCGCGTAGCCTGAACACGTTTCCAAGGACAGCCCCGCGAGTATGAATACTTACGACGTAACAAAGTCATCGAGAATTCAAAATATTGCTTGAAAGCTAACAGAGGCGCTATCCTATTTTCATACAAATTAATACTCAATGACTTTCTTTGCAAGTCAAGTTCTTTTTTTAAATATTCTCTAAGTACAGGAGTACAGGAGATCAGTCGACCGCCCGCTCTGTGCGCCCGCTGCCGAGGGGCGAGGAACTCTTCATGGGAGGAGGAGGTCGCTCAACCCAGCTGGCACCCTTCGCAGCCGCCATTTTAAATGCAGCGAATAATTTACTTCATTACTATGTGAAAACGCATCTAAAGCGTTAAACTGAATTTCTTGGATAGTTACCAGGCAATAAATATGATAAAGTGGTCTACCTTTCATTATAAATTATAATGAGATTTATAATACTGAAACTTCCTTGACTTATAGGTTGGTATGCAGCTGACCACCCATGCTGTAAAAATGGTTCACTTTGTCAATGTCACCCCTGTTACAGGGAAGGACGGCAAGAGTTGCAGGGTGTATGTCCATTTGAGATTGGGTTTTTATATTGTAGGTCCACATGCGGCATGTGTTAGCGCGAAATTTTGCATGTCTGCTTGTGGGAATGCATTTAATATAAATCTTAAATGATACATATATTTGCAGCTTAGATTAGATGGCGTCCTTGAGATGGTCCTGGATAATTAAATGGCGCCACAGAAAATAAATCATCCATCATCACTCAATCAATCAACTCCTATGACAAAACACAGAAAATACAACAATATGACAAAAAATCACAAGACAAAACCGTTTCATGTGCCTTTTATGGCATGTTCTGTTTTAGGTATGTGATGTTTTGTCATAGTGATGTTTTGTCATGTGATGTACTGTCATTGCGATGATCTGTCATGTGTCGTTCTACAATGGTGAGCTCGGGATCGAATCCCACGAGGGTGTCAGAAATGATTTCCCGTTTCAACGTTTATTACAAAACCCAAAATAAAATACCGGCAAAGTTTACTCAAACTTCACAAGAAATGAGTACCAGCCCCCTGGGTAGCTGGGAAACACCCACTTCAACTGAAGGGGTTGGCGTAAGGCTGCCCACCATTATCTGTACAAATAAATAGGTTCCACTCGACACATGCAATACCTACCCTTCGGGGATAACACGGCAAGAAATTACGTTTTATGTGTAGCTTAGTTGCGTAGATTGACTGCAAAGGGATGAATGAGAGTCGTACTACAAGTTTCCCTTTCTGAATGCTAGGCAGAAATAACTCGACCAGGCATACAGGTTCCCTTTAAGACAGTTTGAATTCAACCCTCTCTTTGACCCTCAGCCAGTGTAGCTCCCTCAGCAACGGTGAGCTGTGACTGTACTTGTTTATTCTAAGAATTGTCAAGGCAGCAAGCATCTGCAAAGGATCAACAGACTTCTTAATGATGATGATGATGATGATGAGTTGATGATTTCTTTATAGCGCCGTTTCGTGATGTAATCACTCCAAGGGCGCTTGTGCAAACGATGCCAGAAATTTGCTTGTCTTCAGTGCATTCCGGAACTTTCCATGGTCCTCTAGCTCTCTCACATTATGTGGCAGGTGGTTTCAGGCCAGAGCACCAGCAACTGCAAATGCACGCTCTCCAAACATTGTGTTAACTCTTCTTATAGGTTCTTCAATCCTTGATTTGGCTCCAGTTTCAGACGAGCGCAGTGTTAGGCTTTTTTTGCTGAGGGTGACTGGTTTGATCAAATCAGCGAGATATTTGGGTGTCTTTTCAAATAAAGCTTTGTGGATCATCGTGCACACTTTGAACTCGATGCGCTCCGGGATACGGAGCCAGTGAAGCTTCTGGAGAAGAGGAGTTATGTGTGTTAATTTCGACTGACCAGCAATCATGCGAGCGCACGTATGACAACCAATTGTAGACTATTCAATTGACATTTTGGTGATACTGATGACCAAGAAGTAAGGTCGACGCACCTTGTTATTGGCATGTTAGGGCGCTCACACAATAATTACCTATGGAGGAAATGCCGGAGTGCCCAATTTTCGGTTGTTAACCTCGGGAAGGGCCCGCAAGCTGGGCCAACCATTACGCAACATAAATTGCTTTTGCATATCGTCCCCCTAGTGCTTGTTTTGCTAATCTACCTTTTGATTCAAAGACGATGTTGAAAGAATAGATGGATGTCGTGGTAGACGAAGACTGTGAAAGGTATGAACGGACAAAATTTCTGAAATAGCGAATGAACGGAATATCCAGAGCTTGTATGAAGAAGGTTATGAAATGAAATAAGTATTTAAGGAAAAAAAGAAAAGGCGGTTGATCTGTAATGTTGGCGGCTAGGGTTTTCTAAATTGGAATGTTGTATTCTGTATTTGTTTTGATGTTTATACATAATTTTCTTTGTTGATTTTAAATATCTTTAAAATTAATTTCCCGTTTTCATAAGACACATTTGTCCAGCACACATAAAACATTGCTCCTGTGAAATCACCTCTGACGGACATGAGCCAAACAAGCACTAAGGGGACGATATGCTGCCGCAAACGTGATCCCATTTCAACATCCAAACTTTGGGCGTCAAATAAAAAAACTGCGAGGAGAAATTTCAGTACGATGTTTGTTACCAAGGAGGTTCTTAAAAAGAGTGCGCAGTGGTTTTTTATCCCTTTCAATTCAATTCAACTACTTTTTCTTGTTTTTAATGAATGATCTGGTTGTTGAACGAGAATCGTCCTCTTGGGAACGACAGCACCAGCCATACCCTAAACCTGTCGCTTTGTAAAAAATATATGTCACCCCGGTTTCAGGGAAGGACGGCAAGAGTTGCAAGGCTTATGTTCATTTGAGATTGGGTTTTTATATTGTAGGTCCACATGCGGCATGTGTTAGCGCGAAATTATACATATCTGCTTGTGGGAATGCATTTAGTATAAATCTTAAATGATATATATCTTTGCAGCTTAGATTAGATTAGATTAGATACCTCTGCGCTCTGTCAATCTGTATAGTACTGATCGGTCTGTAGTCTAGTGGTAATACTAATGCATCGGGCTCGTAAATGGGAGGTTGTGGATTTGAATCCCGAAGCACAAAAAAATATCATTTATATTTTCAAACACGTCCTTCGCTGGTTTGAAATATTCATATAATTTTACCAAAAACCGGTCACCAAAGGTCTATCCAGCCTTACAGCAACTGGGTCTTGCTTGAGAATTGGCGCTGTGTTGCGACGACCACCAAGCTCGTAAAAAGGTCGATAGCTCAATTGGTAGAATGCTTGCATTCCATCCCGAGAGCAAGGGTTCGATCTCAACGTTTACTCAGCCTTCACAATAAATGAGAACCAGCCCCCCTCGGGAGCTGGAAAACCCCGACTTCAACTGACAGTGGTTGGTGTGAGGCCTGCCTCTTTACCCGTAAAAATAAATAGGTCCCAAATCACCACCTGCGACCCCTTCGGGGATAACGCAGATGGAAAGTTACACTATATGTGTAGCTTAGTTGCGTTTAACCCGATGGGATAAGATCACATTTTTTCACCCCAATTGAAACACGCTGAATCCAAATTAAAAAGTAAGGGTCTAACCTAAAAATAATTTTAAAAAAGTAATGAGGACCGCACATGAATTGACAAAGACAAAATTGTGTTGTCACGCAGCCGGGTTGCTAGGGAAAATGCGTACAAAAGTGTTGTGATTGCTTATTAAGGAAAAGAGTCTCATGTAAGCGTGACTTTTCTCGCCGAGTAAAGAGCTACAAATTCAAACTTGTACCTAGCAGTGGCGGAGGGTGCCATACAAGCCGGTTCCCATCGGCTTCCCTTTTAAAATGATGTAACGAAGTAGTTAAAAAAATAAAGGCACAAAGTAAAAAAATACATTTAAAACCAAAGAAACAATACGTATTTTTTCCCCATTGAAACCGTGCAGTCTACTCTATTATCATTTCTGCCACATTTTAAACGGGAAACCGGCTTGTATGGCACCCTTCGCCACTGGTACCTAGTCCATTTTTCCTTTGTTACCGATTACATTATAACAAGATATACTGTATATTTTCTTTAATCATTAAAAAAAACATACTGTAAAAAGTGAATCAATTACGTGATCATTTAGCGCCTTAAAAAAGTGACAGAATTGTAGGTGCCACAAAAAAAAGTGTGACAGAAAATCAGCTGCCAAACAAGACATTACTAAACAATTTTCTCCCATTAAAAGGTATGAGATTTCAATTAATAATTGCTGTTTTTTTTTTGCAATTTGCAATAATCTGTTTCTAGGCCAGGCAGCGTGCCGTGCCATTTTTAAAAGCAAACTGCTGGATTTCCTCGTACATTTTGCACGCGAACTCTGTTTCGTGCAAATTTCCCCTTTTTATCTTCACACAGCCGTGATTTTCATTGTTACAAATACAAGCAGTATCATTTTTTGTACACAGTTTTATGTGGTGACATAACAAACGTAGTTTACTGTAAATTAAAAATCTATTGGTGTCAAGAAGCTTCCATGGGTAAGCGAGGGAAAGAAGCATAAAAAAGCTAATCTAATCTAAGTTGCAAAATATAAGTAACATTAGAGATTCACATTATATGCATTTTCACAACCTGACAAGTACAAGTTCGCGCTTAAACATGCCGCATGTAGTCCTACAATATAAAAACCCGAATCTCAAATGAACATACACCCTGCAACTCCTGCCGTCCTTCCCTGGACGGCAAGAGTTGCAGGGTGTATGCCCATTTGAGATTTGGTTTTTATGTTGTAGGTTCACATGAGGCATGTGCAAGCGCGAACTTGCACATGTCTGGTTGTGAGAATGCATGTAATGTGAATCTCCAATGTAACATATCTTTGCAACTTTGATTAGATTAGATTCGATGGAACTTCAGAAATTCATAAACATAGAAAAAAAACTTGGAACAAAATAACGTTTTTTTTGTAATCCCGCGAATCTGCGGGATCGAGATTTTTGTGCGAGATTGGCTTCCCTAGTCACAACCATTGATGTTAACCAATTGTTTTACAAGTTAATTACACTAAATTATTGCATTTCTTTTGTTTACATAATCCATTGAATTATATAAAACAAAAAAGATGGTTTATTTAGAAATACTGTTAATAATTGTAGTCCGATCGATAGCACAGTTGGTAGAGTGCCTGCATTCCACGCTGATAGCTCGGGTTTGAATCCCACCGAGGGTGTCAGAAATGATTTCTCGTTACGGTGTTTATTTAAAAACACACAAAATAAAATTCCGGCAAGGTACTCAGCTTTCACAATGAATGAGAACCATCCCCCTCGGGAGCTGGGAAACCCCCACTTCAAGCGAAGTGGTTGGAAAACAGCAGGCCCCCTTACTTGTAAAAGTAAATATTCTCCACTCGCCACGTGCAAAACTCTTCAGGGATAATGCGGCAAGAAGTTGCATTATATGTGTAGCTTAGTTACGTTTGCGTTACATGTTAATTATTGTATTTCTTTTGTTTATACCATCCATTGAATTATATACAACAAAAATATGGTTTATTTAGATATACGTTTATGGCTGTAGGACACAGGATGGCTGGTTTAGAATTCTCTGCAGTATCTGGTGCATACCATTGATTTTGGGGACTTTCCCTGTCATTCGCATGCAAATCCATCGTTGCTTCATTGTCAGAAAAACACATGCAAGTTCGGACATTGTGATGAGTCAGAACATTTCAAAGAGAATACTAAAAAGCTTGGATACTTCCAGTCGCTGCATTCTGAAAAAAAATCACAGTCCAATATAATTTAAAACTTAAATTCCCTAAACATTTACAATTATGAGATAAAAAGAAAAAACACTTTCTTTTCGATTACTCATAGTGACATGACACTTGTTGTAGTGCCGCAGAGGTAGACGAGTTTGGTCGTCGCTACAAAGCGCCAATACTCAAGCAAGACCCAGGTGCTGTAAGGCTGGATGGATCTTTTAGTGACCGGTCTTTGGTAAAGGTTTTATGATTTTTTTCAACCCAGCGAAGAGCATATTTGGAAATATAAACTGTATATTTTTGTGCTCCGCCGGGATCCGAATCCACAACCTTCCATTTACGAGTCCGAAGTGTTGCCACTGAACTACGGAACGGTCCAAGAAGCAGCCTTAAGCAGTACGTAGCACTTTGGTGTCTTTTCAATCTACCTACATTATTGTATTGATGTTATGACTGACTGTCCTTACTTTAAACAGGTCGAGTGACGTCACAATTTTCACTCTATTTTAAATGTGCCGACTCCATTTTCACTTACGGGTGCTTAAACTCTAGCGTGCGTTGTTACATGTAACATAATAATTTTATAATTTTATTGCTAGATACTAGTTTTCTTTCCGTTTGGCTGGCCATTGAGAATTCGTAACACTGAGCCAGTTATAAAATAATTAAACATTAAATAATGCGCGTAGCTCAGTTGCTAGAGTGTCTGCTAGCTGAGATGGAAATCTTTGGTTCGAATCCGTGGGTGTCAGACATCTATCTATAATCTATCTATATATCTATAATCTAAGTTGCAAGGATACTTTAACATTCAAAGCTCATATCAAATGCATGCCCACAAACAAACATGTGTAAGTTCGCGCTTACAAATGCTGAATGTGAATGTGAAATTACAAATTCAAATCTAAACCACAAATAAACATAAACCCTGCAACTTTTGCTGACCTTCCCTGGAACAGGAGTGACATTGGCAAAGTGAACCATTTTTTTACAGTACGGGTGATCAGCCTCATATCAACCTACAATACAATATATATACAAGAATACACCAATGAGATTGAGATGCTGCAGCTCACAACAGGGATTTGATGCTTTTGTTAAGCCGTCAGTATAGACTTTTCAGCCACATCGCATTCTTCATCTCCACGCTGTCATCTGTTTCTATTTTCTATTTTTTAAATTTATTTCTTTCGTTCAATGTTTTTCTTTATGTGGCTGGTCACGTATTGCACCCTCCGCGTGACCGGGCTGAAATAAAGATTTTATAATTAATATTATTATTACATAAGTCAAGTTCCTTGACTTATAGGTTGTTATGCGGCTGACCACCCATAATATAAAAATTGGTTCACTTTGCCAATGTCACCCCTGTTTCAGGGAAGGACGGCAAGAGTTGCAAGGCTTATATTCATTTGAGATTGGGTTTTTATATTGTAGGTCCACATGCGGCATGTGTTAGCGCGAAATTATACATATCTGCTTGTGGGAATGCATTTAGTATAAATCTTAAATGATATATATCTTTGCAGCTTAGATTAGATTAGATTAGAAGGAATACAAATAATAAATAACATCCTGGTATAAACAGGTAAAGAACAAAATTTTAAGTATAAATTTGTAGGTATAAAAAAAGTCAATAGGTCTACAAAAAATCGATAATCTAAAATAGGTTTATATTATGTTTACATTACAATTCCTTGACTGATAGTAGAAAACTCTGTGTTTTTATTTTAATTTTTATACTCCTTCATAGATTATAGGTATTGGATTAAAATTAAAATTGAATTAAAAATAGTTACTTTTTTAATGCATTTTTAATCTGAAATTCTATACAGATTGTGTACAGAATGGTTTACACTAATCACACGATTATTTTCCTGTTAACCAACAATAACGAATGTTATTTTGTGTGCAGAGTTTCACATTGTAAACCACATTCAATTCCTGCGTGTGCTTGATGAATGTGAGCAAATGATCAATGTGTACAACACAGAGTGGACAAATGTACAGTATCTTAATTTATATGTACACGCACTGACGCACGGATAAAACTGCCAGTTTTATGGAATGACAGATCAGTGAAATGAAGTAAAATTAGGGAAAGATTAATAGCATAGAAAAGGGCTTAAAAATAAATGAAACATGGTTGCAGTTGATTGGAGCTTTGAAAGACAGTTCTTTTCACGTGGTATTTAAGCTACAGCCCATTTGTCAGAAGAGCAATCCGTAGTCTAGTGGTAGCTCATAAATGGAAGGTCGTGGGTTCGAATGCCGGTGGAGCACAAAAAAATACCATTTATAGTTTCAGATGTGCTCTTCGTTGCGTTGAAAAATTCGTAGTATACCTTTACCAAAGACCAGTCATCAAAGGTCCATCCACTCTTACAGCAACTGGGTCTGGCTTGAGAATTGGCGCTTTCTATAGCAACGACTAAGAACCTAGATAGCTCTTAAGGTTTAATTCACACAAAACGGGCGCTCCCCAGATAAATCATACTAATTTATTATTTATTTTATTAACATAGCCGATGAAGAAGTTCTCTACTGCCAAGCGCTTGTTATAAAACTCCTATTCATTTGGTTAAAAATATGTTTTTTCTTCATTTTTCCCTTATTCAAGGCAATCCTTTTTGAGCTCATTTTAAGAGAAACATCACGTCATGTCAAGATCGGTCTATTTTACTTCTTCATGGAAAAAACTCTTGGGCCTTACATATGATAGTAGTTTTTCGTTTCTTTCATATGATTAATGTGTGTGTATATGTTTTTGAATAGACGGTACTTAACTGTAATTTTTCTGTGTAGTTAGTCATCTTTAAAAATGATTAAGCAATCCTAAAGACAGTGGGAGCATCCGCATGGTTAAAATTTGATTGTATGTCAGAAAGCCTACGCATTTCACTGCACGTGTGTGGTAACCTACTGTTATATGCCATACCCGTTACAGACGGTCATTCATGGATGCCATTTTTGCATCTAGCCGCAGCAGCTGCATGCCAGAAATCTATATTCGAAGTTGTAAAGATATATTAACATTAAAAATTCGCATCTTAACAGAAGCAAACATGTTTGAAATGCGTACTTAGAAAATAAATCTAGAAAATATTATTATCGGAAGCTCGGCTACTCATGCTCCCTTCCCCTGAAACAGAGGTGGCATTGGCAAAAGTTAACCTATTTTCACAGAATGGGTGGTCAGCCTCATAAGAGCCTGATAATCAAGAATTAGTCTGTGTAGTGTATACCTTGATAAATATGCAAGTTGTAAAAAAGTATAAATATATTCTTTCTATTCTTATTGATTTATATCTTTCGATATGTGATTTACGAAAAACCTTCATATCGGCTCATGAGTACTGAGATGAGGAAGTCCAGTAATTTTTCCCCCATTAAGGAGGTCTTCCAGCCGGTATATTTGCATCTCATTAACTACAATGTGTGCGAGTCTTTCGTGACTCATTCTAGAAAAAATATCTCTACAAAAACGAATCTTCCGAAACGAGCTTCCTGAATCTGCTCCATCTCACTATGTCCTCTATTTCACATGATTTTCGTATGCAGTCATTGCAGATGATTCTGCCTGTGATCATTCTGAGATCATTTTTGACGTTTTGCTAATCTTCTGTGAATCACAACTTAAAAGACATAAAGTTACATTAATTTTCAATTTAATACCATTAAAAACACACGCCCTGAGATGGCATGCAAAAATGACAACCATTAATGATTGCCTGTGCGCGTGTGCTACTGATTTGGCACACATCATTCATGCATGACATATTTAAGTATATATAAGTGAGCACTCATTAAGTACTCATGAATACTGAAAATGAGTATAATTACTATAGTACTCATTGTTAGCAATGTGCAGGGTTGAGTACTGCACAAAAAATATCTTATGTCATCGTTAAAATATACCAGATCTGATCAAATTAACTGCTACGTTTTTGACTCACAGTGTGACAGGCCCGTTCATAGCTCAGTTGGTAGAATGTTTGCATTTAAAGCCAAAAGGCTAGGGTTTGATCTTTAACAATGGTGTTTCCGTTTATGAGTTGAAATGATTTCTAGTTTTATGTGTTGATTTTAAGCCCAAAATCTAAAACAAAGGAAGGTTTACTCAGCCCCTATTTTAGAGTAAATTGGTTGGCGTAATGCTAGCCCTTATTGCCCATGAAAATATGTATCTGCATACATAAGTTCAAATTGCCATAAGCGTTAAGAATTTGCACAATACGTGCAGTATAGTCAAAAGTGATAATGAACAAATCTACCGGTCAATATATGTTAAAGATCAAACCAGTTGAAGCGTGTATTTGAAACCCTATAAACATAGTACCGGTAAGGTTTACTTCCTTCCCAATAAATGAAAACAATCCCTGCTTCAAGAGAAGTGGTTGGCGTAAGGCTGGCACTATGTGTTTGAGTTTAAAATAAATATTAAATACCGAAGTAGAAAATGATGTACAACACCCTTGGTGTGGATCGAACCGTAGACCTCTGCCTTTGAACGCAAGCGTTCTACCAACTGATTAACCAAACATACTTGAATGAAAAAAAAACTAATTATTTTGATTTGATAACCCTACAAGTATCAAGCACGATAGAGGCAAAAATAGTCATGACTATTCGTTTGTTGGTATGACAAGCAATTCACCATTTAATCATATACAATTTCAAATGGTTAATTCACTAAATAGGTTAAATACCATACAGTTTATGTACGAGTACGATTACTGCCCATTGTGGCTTATGATTAGTTTATGACATTTTGTGAAATATGCCTTTTTTATCATTGATGAGCTAATATTTTGTTTTTTTTCTGTCGATTGTACAGGAAAATTACCAACTGAATGGTACCTAGATTTAAATCAGGCACTAATCTGTTTTAGTTTTGACGTCCACACATAAAATATTATTATTTATTGATTTAAAAATGATATTTGTCGTGTACGTTCCTTGACTTATAGGTTGGTATGCGGCTGACCCCCCATGCTGTAAAAATGGTTCACCTTGCCAATGCCACCCCTGTTTCAGGGAAGGACTGCAAGAGTCGCAGGGTGTATGTCCATTTGATATTTGGTATTTATGTTGTAGGTTTACATGCGGCATGTGCAAGCGCGAACTTGTACGTGTCTGCTTGTAAAAATGCATGTAATCTCCAATGTAACATATCTTTGCAACTTTGATTAGATAAGATTAGATTAGACTAAGTACCAAAAAAATAACGTTATAATGCAACTAAGCTACCCATCTAGTGCAACTTCTTGAATGCGTTTCCCCAAAGGGTGGCGATTTGGGGCTTCTTTATTTTTAAGGAGGCCGACCTCACGTCAACCAATTCAGCTGAAGTGGTTTCCCAGCTCCCGAGGGGACTGGTTCTCATTTCTTGTGAAGGCTGAGTCAACCTTGTTTGTATTTATTTTGGGTTTGAAATAAACACCGAAAAGGAAATCATTTCCGACACCCTCGGTGGGGATCAAATCCTTGCTCTCGGTATAGAATGCAAGCACTCTACCAACTGAGCTATCGACCGGACTATCGACGGTATTGAAACACACGAAATGAAAAGGTTTTGGCCACTCTTAGAGAAATCAAAACTTCATTTTAAAAATTAGCCATTATTTGCTACCGGAAGATGGAGTTTCTCCAAAAATGTTATTAACGGCTAATCTAACTAAAAATAAAGTTTTTCATATATTCTACCTTTTAAAACAGGTAACCTTCAAAATAAAAATTACATTTTTATCTATATTCTATTATGTCAAATCATAAATCATTTATTTAATTACATTTCCATGTATTCAATTATGGGTACAGAACACCTGTAATCATTTCTCCAATTAGCTTTAATTAATGTTTAGAAAACTTGTTAATGAATGGTTAACGTAAGTCCTTATCGTGACACAAAATAATTAAAAACAATTAAATAGGCATTAGTACATAATATGATCCATTATTGACAGATACCTACAGGACAAAATTCCTTCCGAGAACTTCAGAAATGAAATTATAACGATGCATTAACGGAAACACATAAGACGACAAGAAGCTACATATTTTGTGCAACTTCTTGTCGCGTTTTCCACAAAGGGATTGCATGTGGCAGGTGGAAGCTAAGAGCCTTACGCCAACCACTTCAGTCGAAGTGGAGATATCCTAGCTCTCCAATGCTCATTTCGTGTGAAGGCTGAGCAAACCCTGCCGGTATTTCATTTTGGGTTTTTGAAATAAACACTGAAATGGGAAATTATTTCCAAAAACTTTGGTGGGGATTGAAGTACTCTGATATGGAACGCAAGATTTCTGTCAAATTAATTCCTTGACTTATAAGTCGGTGTGAGGCTGATCACCTATGCTGTAAAAAAGTTCCCTGGAATTTCAATGAAAATGTGTCTGTTTGTGGGCATGCATTTTACATGATTATGAAATTATATTTTGAATTGTTTGTGTATTAACACTGTGAAAATTCATATTCAATAATATTTTTTTATAATCGTGAAAATACAAAACAGTGTTTTGATTTGAATCTTTCAATTAAATAAATAAAATATTATTGATTATAAATGTTGATACATCTTTGCAACTTAGATTGTAGAACCATCTCCCGGACATGACGAAAATATACGTTTAAATAGAACAGTAAATAGGTAGGTACAAATGACAAAAATAGAATTAAAAGTTTATGTGATCACAAAAAGGAAAATTAAAATACCTGTGACAAATTCAATGCCTCCTTGTAGCAACAATTCAGAAATGTATGTGCGCACTTACCTGAAAAAAATAGAGAAAAATGGATAAGTTTTATATTCTCATAAATTTTAGCGTTCCTCAAGGAGCAGGTCCTGATTTGTTTTACTGTAACTGTAAATTGTTGTCATTCCACTAGGGGTGGCCAGAGCCTCTGCAGAGTTGCCCGCATTCTTTCCTTACCTTGCATACTTCTGTCAATTCATTCATATCTATCACCTTTTTCATACATGTCCTTCTTTTACATTCGCTTTTCACAATTTTACGAATCCGTCCCCTTAGTGCTTGTTTGTCTTATGTCCATCAGAAGTAATTTCACATGAGCAATGTTTGTATGTGAACCTACTGGAAATTTATTTAAAATGTATAAAACAAGTCTCACATTATCGTGTTTTACGTTTTTTTCTTAGCTCAGACAATTTCATTGAAAGGTCGGGTTTACATCAAATGATAGATAAGCCAAACAAGCAATACTGTAACTGTAACTCTGTCGCCATTCCGCTAGGGGTGGCCAGAGCCTCTGCAGAGTTGCCTCCATTTTTTCCTATCCTTACATACCTCTTTCAATTCATTCATATCCATCACCTTTTTCATGCATTTTCTTCTTTTACGCTCACTTTGTATATCCCATTCTTTCACAATCTCCTCAATCTGATCACTCCATACTTTTCTCGGTCGTCCCTTCCCTCTTTTTCCTTTCACACTTTCTTTGTATACATACTTTGTCAGTCTATCATCATTCATTCTTTCCACATGCCCAAACCATCTCATCACATTCTTTTGTACCTTAACTTTCACATCTTTCAAATTACATTATTTTTTTTACCCATTCATTCCTAACTCTATCCCTCAGAGTTTTTCCTGTCATGCTTCTCAAATGCTTCATTTCCACCGTACATACTTTACTCATTTCGCTATTGTTCACTGTCCATGCTTCACTTCCATACATCAAAGTCGGTAACAATATGCCATTGTGTACCGCCATTCTCAGATCCATCGTCCATCGGACGAATTATCAGGTTAATTTTACCGAATATAAAGTAAAGATTACTAGTACTTTGGATTCAGTTGGAAAATGACAGTAAAACATCGGAATCGAACTCAATATTCCCAGCCTTGAAAACGGATATTCTTCACTCTGAGCTATCGACAGAATTACCTTCTTTAATTTATTTTCCTTTCTCAGCCGATCATCCGCTGCCTTGAGTGATTTTCTGTACTAAACAGACGACGATCCACGCATCATCTACGGACCATATTATGTCTGAGAATAACATTGATTTTGCCGGGGAACGCACTTATTTGTTATAATATATGGTATCGAAAGCAAGGCAGGAATTAAGTGTGCTTTGCTCTTGAAAGCCAGCACAGAAGTCAAACTGGTTTCTAGATGGTTCCATGCATGAGTAGACAGACCCCGAAGTGCAAAACTCTGTGCTTAAACTCATAAGTAGCGTGTTACCAAAAATGCATGGAAATTAAAGCATTCACTTGATGTGCTGTTTTAGTTTTGATGCATTTTGTGGTTATGCGACCATGCCACGTCAAATTGGTCTAAGTCCTAAGATAACTCTCCTAAACGGTCCGTAGGCCAAGTGGCAACGCTTCGGACTCGTAACTGGAAGGTTGTGGGTTCGAATCCCGGGGCAGCACTAAAAATATACCATTTATATTTTCAAATTTGATCTTCGCTGGGTTGAACAATTCATAAACCTTTACCAAAGACCGGTCATCAAAAGGTCCATCCAGCCTTTTATTTTATTTATTTATTCTTAAAGACACCAACAGAACAAAGGAGTTGCACATACACAAAACACATAATACAAATACATAAGTATCTCCAATGCTCCAATAATAGGTATCTATCGCATAATATTATTTAAACAATAATTAATTAGCGGGAGAAGGTATTTATGAGTCGGAGTAGGTATATACACAATGCCGGTGGCGCTATGCTTGAACACACATACACAGTTACAAGTGCGGCCACACGCACATATACAGAATACAATGCTGTACAGCGATAACCAACGCACACACGCACAACGCACCAAATTCATAGAACGTCACGGGAAATGTCTTAGCCCTACAACAACTGGGTCTTGCTTGAGAATTGGCGCTTTCTACAGCAGCGACCAAGCTCGCAGAGGGTTCTTAAGGTGTGATACACACAAAAACAGCGCTCACCAAATAAATCAGCCTAATTTAATTTTTGTAACTCGTCCACAGACGGTTCGTCGATTTGCAGATGGGTCATACGACTTTTTGGTCAAAGATATTTCGGTAACATGCAATATTGGTCCATAAACAGCTCCATCACACAAAGCTTGCTCTATAAAAACCGTTGTTATTGCTGTAGTTTTCTGTGATGGAGCCGTCTATCGACCATATTATATTGTCTGTGACCAAAATGCAATTGACCAAAATGTCGTGGGGGCAAACTGTCTATCTATAATCTATAATTGCCCGTGACCGATGTGTAACGCAACGGAACTAAGCTACACATATAGTGTAACTTCTTGCCGCGTTATCCCCGAAGGGGTCACATGTGGCGAGTTGAACCTATTTATTTTTACAGGTAAGAAGGCCGGCCTTACGCCAACCACTTCAGTTGAAGTGGGGGTTTCCCAGCTCCCGAGGGCGCTGGTACTCATTTCTTGTGAAGGCTGAGTAAACCTTGCCGGTATTTTATTTTGCGGTTTGAAATTAACACCGAAACGGAAAATCATTTCTGACACCCTCGCCTCGGTGGGATTCGAGCTCACGGCATGAAATGCAAGCACTCTACCAACGGAGCTATCGACCGGACTATCGATGTGTCTGTAGACGAATTAGTTATTTGTGGCCGAGATATCTCATCCCCTCTTTTCCGCCGGCCGAGAAGTTCAGAAAGATCTAAATCAAGACAAAGAAGTATTTATAAATATGTAAATTTTATACAAGGAAGCAATTTTCTACAAGCTTATATTGTAGTGATTTTCAAAACCGCTGACCTCCCACGGTACCCTGATTATTTTGATTTAAATATCAGTCAGTTATTTCGCCTGTGGCACTAATTTTGCGTGCAAAATTTCATTCAAATTCTTGCGGTGTCAATTTTCGAGGTCATCTAAAAATCATGAATCATAAGACATTTTTTTGAAAACAACCTATGATCCAAGATCGTTGAAAATTAGTCCAATTTTTTCGATGATTATAACGAATTAGGGATTACTTTATAGCGCCGTTTCGTGATGCAGTCACTCCAAGGGCGCTTGTGCATGTGATGCTAGAACTTTGCTTGTATTCAGTGTATTTCGGAACTTTCCATGGTCCTCTAGCTCTCTCACATGATGAGGCAGGCGGTTCCAAGCCAGAGGACCAGCAATTGCAAATGCACGCTCTCCAAAAAACTATGTTAACTCTTCGTATCGGTTCTTTAATACGTGACTTCTTCCGTTCAATCACCTATAATCTAAGACCTAAGTTGTAAAAATTAAGATATAAATTTATGTATGCCGGTCGATAGCTCAGTTGGTAGAGTGCTTGCATTCCATGCCGTGAGCTCGGGTTCGAATCCCACCTAGCGCGAGGGTGTCAGAAATGATTTCCCGTTTCGGTGTTTATTTCAAACCCCAAAATAATAATGCCGGCAAGGTTTACTCAGCCTTCACAAGAAATGAGTACCAGCTCTCTCGGGAGCTGGGAAAACACCACTTCAATTGAAGTGGTTGGCGTAAGGCCGGCCCCCTTCCCTGTAAAAATAAATAGGTTCAACTCGCCACATGCGACCCCTTCGGGGATAACGCGGCAAGAAGTTACACTATATGTGTAGCTTAGTTGCGTTTTTTTTTTTTTTAAGTTGTAAAAGTTAAGATATAAATTTATGTATGCCCACAAGTTTTACGGTTCGCACATTCTGTAACATGAGGTGTGATAAAATATTTCTAGATTCTTGATTTTTTGGTTCCGGGTTTTGACCGTGGTCCATATTTTTGCTTCTCTTCTTATTTTTTCTTTTTCTTCTATCTTGATACTTCTTGAAGACTTTCAGCTGATGTTTCGTCTCCTCTGTATGCTCACTTCTCAACAAAGAAGAAGTCGGAGCTCTGCTCACTTCTCACCGAAGAAGTCACCCACAGAGGAGACGAGACGTCAGCTGAACTCTTAAATTAAACCATTGTTAATTCAGTTATACCACTTCTATTATGATTATTATTATAATATGGAAACAGAGAAACTATCAAAAAATGAAAACTAAGAAATCTGTTTTTCCATACATTTATAATTTTTTTGTAAAGTTCCTATATTTGTGTCTTTGGGTGTACATATACGTTCATAGTTACGTTACATCTGTTCCATTTTAGAACCTTACGTATTGTTTCCGACATCTGTTAGTCTATGTTTTACGTGGGCGAAAAGTAATTTAAATCTGTCAGTGTTTGTACTTACAAATTTTAAATAAGTGAGATAAAGGATTACTCTACTCCAGCGGTTCTGAATTTTTTTAACGATAGAACATTTTTGGTGAACAAGATATTTTACGGAGCCCTACAATAAACAAATTCAGAAAAGCTTCGTATGTCTGTTTTGAACTGTCGACCAAATGATGGTTTTATTTCCTGTGGCGCCATTTAATGGTCCAGGACCATCTCACCACGACTTCTGGAAAAAAGAAATGTCTTCAGTCTCTTTCTGAAGGTGGTTGTAACTTGTAGGCTGGTTCGCGCGAACACCGACGGGCAAATTGTTCCAGGCAACCAGCCCGGCCACCGCAAAGCTCCTATCTGCAAAATTATATTATGTATTCGCTCTTTTGGGCACCATGACCTTGTTGACAGCAGTGAGGGCAGAGCGCAGTGGTCGTTTTGAAGCCTTGTCGACAGAACATAGCTCATGGGGATGCCTTGCCGTTCAGGGCCCTATGTACAATGAGACACAGCTAAAATTCTACCCTCTTTCGGACCCTCAGCCAGTGAAGCTTCCTCAGCACTTTCCCTGTTTAAAAATTGTCCTGGCAGCAGCATTGATCAGATATATAGTAAAGGTATAATTGTGTTTTTCTTTTCAGTTTTCTCGAGTAGCTACTGAAATTTACGGACTCTTAGGGCTCCGCGGAGCACACTTTGAGAATGCCTGCTTTCCAGATCAAATCAGGACGTAAGAACCTTTTTATTTATACATGTACGGCCGGCCTTACGCCAATGATTGCATTGCACCAGCATTGGAGTGGGGTTTTGCCGGGAGGCTGGTACTCATTTCTTGTGAAGGCTGAGTAAGCCTTGCCGGTAATTTATTTTTGGTTTAAAAACGTGCCATCATTTCTGACACCCTAAGTGGGATTCGAACCCGAGCTATCGGCATGGAATGTGAGCACTCTACCACCTGAGCTGTTGACCGGTACTTATATTACATGCTGTCTATTAAATTCCAGATCAAATCAAGAATTTTTTTTTTTAACCTTTAATCAGTAAAGCAGATCTAACGAGCGGAAGTTTATCTATAAAAAATAATGATAGAGAAGCAATAGGTACTAATTAGTGTATAAAATTTCATAGTTAAATCATAAAAAAAATATATTAAGAAGATTCCTATCATCCTTTATAGATGCTATTAACTATTTAAAAACTATTTATTATATCTGACACATCATTACTACTAGTCATTTATTTTTTTGAAATAAATTCGGGAAGACGAGTGCAATTCACCAAATTATTTTTGACTCACCAGAAATAGATTCGTCATTTTCCCTTATCAATATCTTTCATTTATAGATTGGTATAAGGTTAACAACCCATACTGTACAGAATGGTTCACCTTACCAATGTCATCCCTTTTATAAAAAAAGGAAGATAAATGTTGCAGAGCTAATGTTTATTTGAGATAGATTTTTTTTCTTGTAAGTCCACGTGTCTGCTTGTTGGAATGCATGTAATATGAATCTTAAATGTAATGCATCGTTGAAATTTAGGTTACAGATTATTTAATCAATAATTAATTAAATATTATTTGTAATGAATCATTAATTCATAACTACCAAATGGCAACCAGGGTCAAAATTATCGTCAAAAGGACACGACGGGATTCGAACCTGCGCTTGTTCTGCACTTCACGTCAATGACGATACCATGTTGAAAGCACCGGTTCTCATCAGATCACCGAAGTTAAGCAACATTGGGCGCGGATGCTACTTGGATGGGTGACCGCTCAGGTACCGGTCCGCAGTCCAGTGGCAACACTTTGGACTCTACTGGACTAAATGGAAGGTTGTGGACTCGGATCCCGGCGGAGCACAAAAAATATACAATTTACATATTTCCAAATATGCTCTTCGCTGGATTGAAAAAAATCATAAAACCTTTACCAAAGACCGGTCACTAAAAGGTCCATCCAGCCTTACAGCACCTGGGTCTTGCTTGAGTATTGGCGCTTTGTGGCGACGACCAAGCTCGTTCACCTCTGCGGCACTACAAAAAGTGTCATAGACCCCTAGAGTCTCTAGAATCTAGGGAGTCTCCCGCACAGGATTTCCCGCACAGGAAAAAAAACACTAATTTGAGTACCAACTCCTTATCTGCAAGAGCCAGTGTTTGTCAACCTTTTTTCGCTCATCGTTCCTTTATGCCTACATAAATACGTGTAGGTACTAGGTATCTATAATCTATAATCTAAGTTGCAAGGATATATTCATTTAAAGCTCTCAGATGTAAGCCCACAAACCAACAAGTGTAGTTCGCGCTTACAAATGCTGAATGTGTACTTACAAATAAAATCCAAACCTCAAATGAACATAAGCCCCACAACTTTTGCCGACCTTCCCTGAAACAGGGGTAACATTGGCAAAGTGAACCATTTTTTACAGTATGGGTGGTCAGCCTCATACCAACCTATAAGTCAAGGAATAATTATAGAATATAATATAGAATAGTATAATTTAATAGTATAATTTAATAGTATAATTTAATAGAGTATAATTTATAGAATATAAAACTTTAAGAACCTCCTCAACATTTCTTAAATCACAGTACAGAAATAACAATGATAACAATAATACAAGTTTTTTATCACGACTACATATCTATGGATGAATCATTTCTATAAAAATATGTGTTTTAAAAGATTACATAAACTGATGAAAAACCGGTTTAAAAAAAAACGATAAGTAAGTAAATGATTAAAATACATAAGTTTATTTGTGAATAGTTAATTAAAAATAATAGAATTAAGATTATTTATTTCGTGAGCGCTGTTTTTGTGTGCGTCTCACCTCAAGAGCCCCCTGCGAGTTTGATTGTGGCTGTAGAAATCGCATACATTTTGTTGTAAGGCTGGATGGATTTTTGGTGACCAGTCTTTTTTATTAAGTTTTTTGTTTAACCCAGCAAAGAGAACATTTGCATATACAATTAATACTGTTTTGTGGTCCGTCGGGAAACGAGATCACTACATTTGGATTACGAGACCGTAGTATTAACCAATAGACTGCAGACCGGTCGATATATTTCTGTTATCTATAAAATATTTAATATTAATTGTTAGGGTGTGATGGTTCACACTGTGAAAGTCCATTGTATTTATTTTTATACAAAAAACACACAGCTTCAATTCACTTTTTATTTAAAGAATAGAATGTGTTTTTTTTATAAAAATAAATATTAATTGTAATTACAAAGATACTTATATAAGATTCATATTTAATGCATGCTAACAACCAAACACATGCAAGTCCGCTTTTCAACATTCTGCATTTGTACTTACCTAATAAAACCCAAACCTCAAATGAACCTAAACACTGCAACTCTAGCCGACACAGGAATGAAATCGGCAAAGTGAACTATTTTTTACTGTAAAGGGGGTCAGCCTCATAACAAACGTATTAGATAAGAAACGACCTTGTAACGAAAAATGTAAGTAGGTACTTATTATATTTTGTTATCAAATTGTAAAGAAAACCGTTAACAAGCTTCGTATTGTCAAAATTATCTAAGTTAAACAAATTTTTGTTTGACAAACAGTAATATTCTAGAATCTAGATCAGTGTTTCCTAACATTTTCTCGCCCATCATCCCTTTATGCGTAAATAGATAAGCCCATCGCCCCCTTGTGCGTAAATAGATAAGCCCATCGCCCCTTTATGTGTAAATATAAAAGCCCATCGTCTCCTTATGCGTAAATAGATAAGCCCATCGCCCCCTTGTGCGTAAATAGATAAGCCCATCGCCCCTTTATGTGTAAATATAAAAGCCCATCGTCTCCTTATGCGTAAATAGATAAGCCCATCGCCCCTTTATGCGTTAATATATAAGCCCATCGTTTCCTTATGCGTTAATATATAAGCTCATCGCCCCTTTATGCGTTAATATATAAGCCCATCGTTTCCTTATGCGTTAATATATAAGCCCATCGTCTCCTTATGCGTAAATAGATAAGCCCATCGCCCTTTTATGTGTAAATATATAAGCCCATCGTCTCCTTATGCGTAAATAGATAAGCCCATCGCCCCTTTATGCGTTAATATATAAGCCCATCGTCTCCTTATGCGTAAATAGATAAGCCTATCGCCCCTTTATGCGTTAATATATAAGCCCATCGTTTCCTTATGCGTTAATATATAAGCCCATCGTTTCCTTATGCGTAAAAAGATAAGCACATCGCACCTTTATGCGTAAATAGACAACCCCATCGCCCCCTCGTGCGTAAATAGATAAGCTCATTGCCTCTTTATGCGTTAATATATAAGCCCATCGCCCCCATATGCGTAAACAGATAAGCCCATTGTCCCTTTATACATCTTCCACAAAGGGGGGAGAGTAGGCACGCGATATTCATAACAATATATTGTCTCAAAAACCTGTTAACGGGGTGGGAGGGGGGGGGGGATAGGGACGCAAATACAAAAAAAAACATCGTCCGATTTCATCTTAAAACACCATCGATAACGGAGGAACGCAGGTTTCAGGGAACTGCAGCTCCCTCTATCGCTCCATCGCATCCCAATCGCCCCCTACGAAATTTTTGCCAACAGTTTGGGAGCCACTGTTCTAGATAATACAATTTTTTCTTCCTCCTTGTTCATACAATGAACTCGGCCCAATAAAAAAAATCCCACGTCTACGTGACGTCACCCGCAGTAAATAAAAAATATATTCCCGACAATCAGGGATTTTTTATTATTGTACAGCATTGTGAAACATACGCAGTTGACAGTTATGTTAAATGTAGAAAGAAGCGTTGAAGTTTTTTCAAACTGCCTACAAAATGAACAAGGTACCGCGAAACGGCGTTGAAAAAGTCATCATCAAACCTTGCCGGTATTTAAATTTTCTGGTTAGAAAAACACCGCAACGGGAATTCATTTCTGCCACGCTTGCTGGGGGTTGAACCCTAATCTCCTGGCATTGAACGCAAGCGCTTTACAAACTAAGCCAACAAAATAAGACCAAGCAATACCAATACTGTCATTTAGAAACAAAATCTTTTCAAATCTTTGTGCCTTGTTTTTCAGAGTAAATTGCATACAAAATCCATTGAACATCCTGAAAGACTTCTTCTGAATAATCAGCGGTGATTAAAATAAATTAAAAACTATGAATGACCTGAACGAATCGGTTCACTAATTCATAGTGCATCATTAAAAAAAATAATACGGAAAAATATGTTATTATTTGAAATGCATCCTATTACTTATAGTTTTTTTAAAAGACCAGTTTTTTGTTTACCGAAAATATCTAATTTTGTTATGAAGAAAATTTACAAGTTTTTTTTAGCAACTCAACTCACTCATCGTAGTCAAGTGGTTAACGCTTCAGATCCGTAATCGTCAGGTATCGGGCTCGATTACGCGAAAAAAAGAAACATTTGCATTTACTTGATATTGTTTTAGGTCGATAGTGTAATTTATATCCGAGTTCTCCACGAAGGGGTCAAATTTGACCTGTGGAACCTACTTATTTTTACAGGAAAGAGGGCCAGCTTTACGCCAGCTACTTCAGTTGAAGTGGAAGTTTCTCAGCTGCTGAGGGAGCTGGTACTCATTTCTTGTAAAGGCTGAGTATGCCATGCCGGAATTTTAACTCGGTTTTGAAAAAAAAACACCAAGACGGGAAATAATTTCTGATACCCTCGGTGTGATTCGAACACGAGCTCTCGGCATGAAATGCAAGCACTCGACCAACTGAGCTACTGACCGGACTACTAAATTTTATATTACGTATAATTTAACTAAGCACTTGTTTTTGTTAACTTAGATAATTACAATTTTTCTCAGACACATTAATCCGTCCAGTTGAAAATATATTAGGTAATAAATAATAGCGAACAATGCATTCATTCAAATCTTGTTAAATTTTAATTAAAATAATTAATTAATACCTGGATTGTGATTACCTTGATTTTTTCAGTACATGCCACAATTTCTAATTAATATAATTTTCACGTGTAACTGCGTAATACATTTTTGTCTTGAATGATTTATTCGGTTAGTTTGGTCGATAGCTCAGTTGATTCTCATGCCCAGGCAGAAGCACAAGATACCTCTTTAGTGCAGCAGTATCGAAGATGCAAAAAGCAAGGAAGATCGCAAATCTTCACTGAAGAGGAAAAAAAGAGGAAGAAGAAGGCGGTAACCATTGGTCTCAATCGAGGTTTCCAAAAAGCTATTTTGACTCCAATTGAGTCATAAATGCATGAGTCAAAAGTGATTGTGCTCTAAGACTTATCTAAAATTCTAAAACTGATATCAACATATATTATCTAGCACGATTCTGTATTGGATTAGAGATTGATCATTTAGATATTGGGTCAGATTTTGCAATATATCGAGCCTGACTGAGAAACTCCGAGATTGGATAATGCCCTTGAGGTGTGACACACACTAAAACGGCGCTCTCTTATTATGTTCATTCCTTTGCCGTCGATATCAAAACTATGAGAACTTGGTGTTTTATCACGACTCATTCCTTTGAAAAACTGCCCGCTTATGGAATGAGTTACCGGTATCTTTGTTCCCACCCCAATTTAATAATTTAATTTCTAATTTATTCAAAGTCAATATCTATCGCCATTTCCTTCCACCATCATCTCTTGTGTGCAAAAGTAATGATAGGCGAAGTAAAAGATTGAAGAAAACGAAGGAAAAGAACGAAAGTGATTAAGATGAAAAGAGTGAAAGTGGAAAAATTAGATGATGAAAATGTCAGGAATGATTTTGAAGCTGAAGTAAGCCAGATTTTGAAATCGGATGAATATAAGGAACTTGTGAAGAATGCATGTGTAGAAAAAATGTGGAAAACATTTAAAACATGTTTGGTTGAAAGCGCAAAGAAAGTATGCGGTGAAGTTACGATTGGGCATAAAAAAGGCAATGAATGGTGGAATGATCAGGTTAAACAAGCAGTGAAAGAGAAGAAAGAGAGCTATTTAAAATGGATTAATGACAGAAAGAATAAAGTGTTAGAGACTGAATACAAGGCAAAAAAATGGCTAGCGAAGAGTGAAGTTCAAATGAGTAAGAGAAGAATGGAAGAATAATTGAGTGAAAGAGCACAGAATGACTTCTCTGACAATAAAAAGATGTTCTGGAGCTGGGTGAGACAAAACAACGACAGTTGTAGGTCCACAACTCCAGGAATCAAAAATGTCAGCGGAGACATTCTGTGGAATAAAGACGATGTAAAAAAGAGATGGAAAGAATATTTTAATGAGGTTTTTGGTGAAAAAGAATGTGATTTAACTGTGAAAGGAGATTATGATGAGGGTAATGTTTTGAAAATATCGAAAGAAGAAGTAAGAAAGGTCATAAAGGAATTAAAGAATGGGAAAGTGCAAGTGTGGATGGTGTGAGACCTGAGATGATGAAAGCGGGAGGAGAATGTGTGATTGAATGGATGAAAGAGCTTTGCGAATTGTGTGTTAGTGTCAAGGAGGTTCCATCGGACTGGAGAGAGGCGGTCATTGTGCCAATTTACAAAGGTAAAGGTGACAAAAAAGACTGCCGTAACTTCAGACCGATCAGCCTTCTTAGTGTGCCAGGTAAAGTGCTATGCAAGATTCTTATCCAAAGGGTAAGATTATTCACCCAGGAGAAGGTCTCAGATATACAATCTGGCTTTATGCCGGAAAGAGGTTGCGTAGACCAGATATTCGCGCTTCGACAGATAGTCGAAAAACAGCTGGCCGTAAATAAAAAGGTCTACGCGGCTTTCGTAGATCTTGAGAAAGCCTTCGACTCGGTGGATAGAAGTATGATGTGGTGTGTGCTTGAGAGGTATGGTGTGAACAAAGCACTTCTGAACGCGATACGCGCCATCTATCTAAATAGCAGGGCGTGTGTCAGGGTGGATGGAGAATACAGCGAGTATTTTAATGTGTACAAGGGTGTGAGACAGGGTTGCATAATGTTGCATAATGAGCCCATGGTTATTCAATATAATCATGGATCATTCTGTGAAACAAGCGAATCTGGAAGGGCATGGCATACAGATTGGAGAGAGAAAAGTCGGAGTTCTGCTTTATGCTGATGACGCAGTATTAATTGCTGATTCAGCAGCGGAACTTCAGGCAATGTTCTCTAGTCTAAACCATGCTCTGTGTGTGAACAAGTTGAAAATTAATGCAAGTAAGACGATAGTACTGATTTTTGACAGAACGGATGAAAATGAAGAATGCACGTTTATGTTGAATGGTACGAAAGTTGAAATTGTGGATGAATTTAGATACTTGGGAAGTATGTTTGAGAAGAATGGAAAGATGACAAGAGAACTTGAGAATAGGATGTGTAAGGGCAAGCAAGTGGTCGGTGCAATAGGAAGAATAGCAAAGAACAAGCGATTGACGATGGATCTGAGAATGGCGGTACACAATGGCATATTGTTACCGACTTTGATGTATGGAAGTGAAGCATGGACAGTGAACGATAGCGAAATGAGTAAAGTATGTACGGTGGAAATGAAGCATTTTAAAAGCATGACAGGAAAAACTATGAGGGATAGAGTTAGGAATGAATGGGTAAAAAAATAATGTAATTTGAAAGAGTATGTGAAAGTTAAGGTACAAAAGAATGTGATGAGATGGTTTGGGCATGTGGAAAGAATGAATGATGATAGACTGACAAAGTATGTATACAAAGAGAGTGTGAAAGGAAAAAGAGGGAAGGGACGACCGAGAAAAGTATGGAGTGATCAGATTGAGGAGATTGTGACAGAATGGGATATACAAAGTGAGCGTACAAGAAGAAAATGCATGAAAAAGGTGATGGATATGAATGAATTGAAAGAGGTATGTAAGGATAGGAAAAAATGGAGGCAACTCTGCAGAGGCTCTGGCCACCCCTAGCGGAATGGCGACAGAGTTACAGTTACAGTCTCAAAACAACGGCAAAACAACACAACACTACGCAGCTAACAGTCGTGCTACAAAGGATAAGGACAAAAACCCAGACATTCCGATAATATGTTCGTGGCGTAAACATTAGACTAAGGACCGGACCTTGTCTTATATGTACGAAACTAGTAAAATATGTTTATAAATTATTATTAATCTCAATGTTAATTAAACTTTATGGACATTAGACGAACCTCTATGGGAGAACTAACACAATTCTCGACGCTTCGTTGGTGACGTAGCCAACGTCTTCAAGAGGCACCCTCACTGCACGACGACTGAGAATGAACCAACTCAACATTGAGAATTATCTAAGTTCTCCCATAAAGGTTTGTCTAATATCCGAAAAGTGTAATAAAAATTGAAACTAATCATAATTTGTATGCCAAACAACCGTAAATCCAGATTATACTTAACCTTAAAGAAATGTGTCCTGATCAGGCGCGTGAATTTTGTAGAGGCAAATATATTTAAAATATCACATAGAAAAATACTTCAAGTCATGCTCAGGGTTTCCTTTGGGAATGCTATTGTTGTCAACTTTATTTCACAACATTACCGGGGGCGGATAGAAACAAAACTTAAATTATAGATTCAGAGACAATACTTAGCTGAGTGTTTGGTGATTGAAAGTTGGGAACAATGCTGGGCGTACTATGTAAGGTAAGGCTACGCTTAGCACAGTGGTGCCCAACATTTTGTCTTTAGATTTCACAATCTTATTATTTTTACCATAAGGATGATTAATTTGGTGAGCGCTGTTTTTGTGCAAATCACACCTCAGAGTCCTCTGCGAGCTTGGTTGTCACTGTAGTTCTGCTGCGGTTCTGTAAATCTTCAGTTACCATATTAACACCCAAACCGTGAAGCCTCCAATGCAGGAGTTACAGAGTGAACCATATGTAATTAATTTAAAAAAATTCAACTGCAATTTTAATATAAGTAGATCCGAAATAAATCATAACAATACGGAATATATAATAGAACCTCTAGTGAGTGATTGAGTTTTCATCTATTTTTTCCATTTATACGATCGAGGAGAGATATTGATTTGTTGACGAAGTATTTGAAATATTTGTGACTTCGTATGCCCGAGGGTTTTTCTATGTTTTGAGTTCATCAATACGTAACAATAACGCAACGCAAAAAACGCAACTAAGCTACACATATAGTGTAACTTCTTGCCGCGTTATCCCCGAAGGGGTCGCATGTGGCGAGTTGAACCTTTTTTACAGGTAAGGGGGCCGGCCTTACGCCAACCTCTTCAGTTGAAGTGGGGGTTTCTCAGCTCCCGAGGGGGCTGGTACTCATTTCTTGTAAAGGCTGAGTAAACCTTGCCGGTATTTTTATTATGGGGTTTGAAATAAACACCGAAGTAGGAAATCATTTCTGACACCCTCCTCGGTGGGATTCGAACCCCAGCTCACGCGGTAGAATGCAAGCACTCTACCAACTGAGCTATCGATCGGACATTCTCACAGTAATCATTTAATCAAATCGGTACATTTCTTACAAAAGTTGAACATCACTGGCTTGGCGCCTAACCGATAATTGGGCCAAACGTTGACGCAAGCTGAGAGATTGTATCGCTGAACAAAAAATTAAATCACTGGTACACTTCTATAGTTTACACTCAACCACAACGTTTACCAAATAGTGTATGAAAACTAAAATACCCGCAGAGGCTCTGCTTCAATTCCTATGCGTTTTTTTATGTTTGATTGTTTTATACTTGAAGTATCGTATTACCTAGGTCGCGGAACAGTATGAAAGGTGGCCCAGATTATACCAAGTTACGAACTTGCATATTAAATCAATAGCTTAGCTAAGTTTATAAACGTGGTCTCACTTTATTTTAGATAGACTGACAGTTAATTTAGCTAAATGACTTATTTATAAGTTTGTGATATTTCTGTTTTGATTAGTCGATTAGTTTAAGTGACCGGTCTGTAGTTAGGTGGACTTCAGACTCGTAAATGGAAGGTTTTGGGTTCGAATCCCGGCGGATCACAAAAAATATACAATTTTTACTTTCAAACGTGCTCTTCGCTGGGTTAAAAAATTCATAAAACCATTATCAAAGACCGGTCACTAAACGATCCATCCAGCCTTACAGCAACTGGGTCTTGCTTGAGTATTGGCGCTTTGTAGCGACTACCAAGCTCGTGAACACCTCTTCGGCACTACAACAAGTGTCATGGACTCCTAGAGTCTGAAATAAAGGGAGTCTTTAAAAAATACATATATATATGTCGTAAGAATATCCGATTTACAAAATATCATGTCAAAACCAAATGTATTGTAAAGTAGGAATGAACCATTGCAAGTATATGTATACTGTATAGTCACCTGTAGTAACTTACTACTGTACATGATTTAAGGTTATGTCGTTATAAGAGAGGCCTTGTCATCCACCTCACGTCCACTCGTCATAATGAACTACGTGTCTTACGCACTTCCGGTCAAGGCAACAGCTTACATAATGGGAAATATGACTTCTTGTGGTCGCACATGAACTTGAAGGGTCAAACAACAAGTAACACCAATGTTACGAAACAGAGATGAATGGAGGCAATTTTTAAAGATGGGAAATCGTAATTCATGGTCTTTTTAATCGTTTCGAGGCAGTGGTTTCTAACCTTTCGTCGACCAGGGATCACTTTGCTTGTGTTCTATATTATATATTGTGTTTGTGGATTAATAAAATGTGCTATTAAGTGTTGGTTCATTATATGTTATTATAAGTGATGTTATTCTAGTGTTCACCACCCAATTGTCTAGAGCGCGGCCGAACACATTGAAGAAATAAGTGAATTAAAACTTTCTTTCCATTTGATTTTTTTAAATAATTAAAAATGGACTTTCACTGTTTTAATAATCCACCCTAAAAAATATACCTTATTGAAGATCTGAATAGCATCGTAAATATCGTCACAGTATATTTAAGTCTGAAAGAAAAACCCTCACAAGTAATTCAATTGTTTTTTTTTTCATCGAAAACTAATTTGGTTATTTTGTTTCGACTAGGGACCACTTTTCTTGCTGTTTTTCGTCGAAAAATATTCTGATTCTTGTTGTTCTTCTTCTCCTTCTTCAGCTTGTTTTAGGACTAGGTCCTGTTTATTCTCGGGTTCACTCCTGGGACGCGGATGTCCAGCTGTCCTTCCACCTCTTTGGTGGTCGTCCAGGGGGTCTGCTGGTTGATGGTATCTCGTCTGCCGCTATTTTCACCATTCTCACCGGATCCGTGATCTCTCCAGTAACGTCTTCTGTTTCTACCCCATCGCACGACATCCTCGACATCATAGATCCTCTTGTTGTTCATAATATAAATCACTTCTATTTCTTTGTTAGGAAAAATAATTTCAAATTGATTAAAACTCCGGTCGATAGCTCAGTTGATAGAGTGCTTGCATTCCATGCCGAGAGCTCGGGTTCGAATCTCATCGAAGGTGTTAGAGATGATTTCATGTTTCGGAGTTTATTTCAAACCTAAAATAAAACACCGGCAAGGTTAACTCAGCCTTCACAAGAAATGAGGGCGCAAGAGGTTGAGAGCTGGGAAACCCTCTCTTGAAATGAAGTAGTTGACGTAAGGCCGGCACACTTTCCTGTAACAATAATTATGTTCCACTCGCCACATGCGACCCCTCCGGGGATAACGCGCCAAGGGGCCGTCCACAAATTACGTCATCGATTTCGGCCGATTTTCGACCCCCCCTCCCCCCCACAATCATCCTATAGTCATTATCTAATGACCTCCCCCCCCTTTTGCTGTAATAATGGATGAGCTTAATAATTAATAATGTTATATTACTTCTATAATATTTTGTATATTTTGTAGTAATTGGTATTTACAAGAACGACGTCACTTTTGGTACTCGTATATCATTTACCATCATCCGCAGACCAGACTCCCCCCCCCCTTAATGCGAATGACGTAATATATGGACAGCCTCCAAGAGGTAACACTTGATGTGTAGCTTAGTAGCGTTTTAAGGCTTCGTGGTAGTGTAAGAAGCTACCAAAAACATAATTGCACTATCAATTCTCATAATACTATTATTCAACATGTTTTCCGAGAAGTGCCAAACAAATCCTCACGACTTCCTGGCACTGAGCTAATGGTGGACGGAGCTCGGATGACTTCATGCGGGCCAATCATCTCGGGAGTAAGACGATGTGAGGAAGAAAAAAAACGGCAGACGGACAAAGGCTGCTGCCAGCATCGTTGCTAGGCTTTTCTGATACATAATCACGAGTCATGATTACTGTTAAGGTGGAACAATTCAACTTAGGTTTTTGCAAGCAAATTTCATTTTTATTTCTTATAGTTGTGCATATTATTGCGTATCCGGACCAACGAGGAGCTGAGGTCTGTGTTTCAAGACCTAAACATAGTGTAGGTAATTAAATCAAGAAGACTCCGGTGGGCCGTACATGTAGCACGTGCAGAGGACTCCAGGATCATCAGAACTGTCTTGGATGGCGCCCCCTCAGGTGTTAGACCACTCGGACGTCCCAGTATGTGGTGAATAGACAATGTTGAAGCCGACGCCGAAGTTCTGGGAGTGAGGGGACCATGTAGGGAAGCAGCACAACACAGAGAGTCCTGAAGGATTGTGGTGCGGGAAGCTCTGAGCCTTCAAGGCTTCTGAGCCAAAGAAAGAGAAAAGAGGTGTGATTGAAAAATGGTTGACCTTGCACATGTCACTCCTTTTTCAGGAAAGGTCGGCCAAAATTGCAAAAGTCCAAAGTTGTTAGAGTCGAAAATCGCGTTGGATCAAATATCTAAATAGGGTAGGCAAAAAGAATACCTAACGCAAACTCTAATAAGCTACGCATATAGTTTAACTTCTTGCCGCATTATCCCCGAAGGGTTTCGCATGTGGCGAGTGGAACCTATTTATTTTTACGGGTAAAGGGGGGGGGGCCTTAAGCCAACCACTAAAGTTGAAGTGAGGGTTTCCCAGCTCCCAAGAGAGTTGACACTCATTTTTAGTGAACGCTGGGTAAGCCTTGCCGGTATTTATTTTGTTTTTTAAAATAAACACCGAAACAGAAAAACATTTCTGAAACCTCCTCGGTGGGATTTGATCCCCTGCTCTCGTGATGGAATGCAAGCACTCTACCAACTGAGCTATCGACCGGACTACTAAGAATAGAGAAGATTGGAGTACGCCAATATGCAGGAGTAGACTGAGAATGAGTGAGGAAGAATAAGGAGATTAGGGAGAAATCTGTCATGTTGCGTTCAGACTTAATAAAATACTTCTACAAAACAACAACTAGCAAAAAATCGTAAGAAGAATTCCGATGTTATCAAGTGTGTGTAATTACGTCATAGCTGGATGCTATTGTAGGATTGTTTTGATTTATCAAAAGGTGTGAGGCTGACCACCTGAAAGTCAATAAATCCACTTGCAAGAGATGAAGAGAAAACATTGACGAAACTAAGATGTTTATTTATTGCAACTTCTCACCACGTTATCCTCATGTGGAAAGGAACCTATTTATGTTTATAGGTAACGAAGCCGGCCTAAAGTTGAAGTGGGGATTTACCACCTCCCAAGGGGACTAATGGTCATTTATTTTTAAGGCTGAGTAAACTTGACAGGTATTTTATTTTTGGGCTTGAAATAAACACCAAAACGGGAAAGCTTTTCTGAAACCCTTGGTGGGAATCTTACCCTATTGTTCGGCATGAAATGTGAGAATTTTAGCAACTAAACTATTGACCGGACAACAAGAGAAAAAATATTATATAATAATAATTAAGGTTGACACTGAGAGCTGCTTTCTGGGATCTGTTGCCGTGGTCTGTGGGAGCTGTAGCTTCCGGACGTTTCGCCCACGTCTCTTTAACAGTTTCATCAACATTGCATCTCATAATTATCGCACTGACGAAGCATATCGTAGACATGGACGAAACGTCTTGAAAAAAATCTCCGGAATAATTTAACTCAAAAGTTCGCTATAACGAGTAGTGCCTAATCTAAATCTAAATCTAAGCTGCAAAGATATGTATCATTTAAGATTCATATTAAATGCATTGCCACAAGCAGACACGCATAATTTCTCACACTTACCGCATGTGGTCCTACAATATAAAAAAACCCAATCTCAAATGAACATAAGCCCTGCAACTCTTACCGACCTTCCCTGAAACAGGGGTGACATTGGCAAAGTGAACCATTCTTTAAAGTATGAGTGGTTAACCTCATACCAACCTATCAGTCAAGGAATTCAGAAAAGAATCAGAAAAGTAGTGTGAATTATATGAAAAAAGAATAGGAATACCAGATACAAATTTGATAGGATTTTAAAAATGTACGAAGAAAAACTTGTACTTACCACGAGTATTCAGGATCTTGAATTACAAAAAAAATCAGCACTTACCTGAAAAAAAGAAAAAAAGTATGGTTAGATTTGTTTCATTATGAACTTATGAATATAGTTACAAAAAGTGAAATAAAGCAGTCTTTTGTGGATGGAGAAAACAATATTATGGAGTGGCTATGAATGTAATTTAGTTCCTAACGACATAAAGCACCAGTTTTTTTCGCCTGACATTGTTGATAGTGCTGCCTAACTCATGACGTATGAAATGATGTCTCTATTAATTATGTTTTTTTATATTTTTTATGGTTTGTGTATTAACACTGTGAAAATTCATGTTTTTTTATTGTTATTTAATTATTTTTTTCTCTATTATTTCATTGTTGTCATTTTCTATGTAAATTACGTGTCTCTTTGCCGAATTCAATCTATATAGGTATGTACATAATACATATCACCATAGCAATCTATGAAATCGCCATAGCAACGATATTTGTTACGAACACCCCTCTAGTGCTCTCGAAAGTATAAAAATATCTGATACTTGTCAATGGTTTTAATACGCAAACGTAATTTTTTACCTTGATTTTTTGCTTGTGAGCATGCCTTAAATATGAGCCTTAAATGTCAATATATCTTGACAGCTTAGATTAAAAATTATAGATAGAAAATCAATCAATTAAGACATAATGGTCACTTATTTTTCAGACGTATAATAGAATACCAAATATTCTTTAGAAAAAAATATAAAGTGACTTGTGGTCAATGGATGGCAATTATAGGTTATAATTGGAAGATGTTATATGTGAACTTGTATTACATCCGAGGTCGTATAGTTTTAATACGCAAACGTAATTTTTTACCTTGATTTTTTGCTTGTGAGCATGCCTTAAATATGAGCCTTAAATGTCAATATATCTTGACAGCTTAGATTAAAAATTATAGATAGAAAATCAATCAATTAAGACATAATGGTCACTTATTTTTCAGACGTATAATAGAATACCAAATATTCTTTAGAAAAAAATATAAAGTGACTTGTGGTCAATGGATGGCAATTATAGGTTATAATTGGAAGATGTTATATGTGAACTTGTATTACATCCGAGGTCGTATAGTGGGGTAATAAAACATTTTTAATTATGTGTTATGTACGTGTATGCTTATTTGAGAATATATGGTTGTGATAATATCAATATGGAAAATTATAATACAACAAAGATTACATAACGAAAATAAGGTATTTTGTATCATCACATTTGAATGTATAACAGAGTGCTGATTCACTGATTTGAGAAATCGCGAAATTTTTTTTTTTATTAAGGGCAACTTCTCATAGTCTAAATCTAAATCTAAGCTGCAAAGATATGTATCATTTGAGATTCATATTAAATGCCTTCCCACAAGCAGACATGCACAATTTCACGCTTACACATGCCGCATGTGGACCTACAATATTAAAAAAAAACAATCTCAAATGAACATAAGCCCTGCAACTCTTGCCGACCTTCCCTGAAGTAGGGGTGACATTGGCAAAGTGAACCATTTTTTACAGTATGGGTGGTCAGCCGCATACCAACCTATCAGTCAAGGAGTACAAGCAATTAATACAATCAAATATATAAAACAAATAAACTCTAAACAATTAAACAGTAAAAAAAAAATAAACTACAAAACTAGTCAGAGAACTAATTATGAGGAGGTGCTCAAGAAAAACGTTATAACAACAGCATTTTCACAACTTTAGAGTTTTTTTTATCTTGGAAAATATGGGAAACCCTGCATTTATTTAATGACCCCATGTTAGCTTAATATGTCACTTATTAAGTTGTAACTTTTTTTTTAAATAGATCTGTGAAGAGGTATGCAATTCATCAAGCTATTCTGCCTGGCCAAAAACAGGTATTAATATCATCAATTAATAATTCATTATTGTCTATTGTATATAAAAAATAATTACCCAATTACATCTGTTGAACCAGGTTCAAAGTTATATTCAAATGACCCAGGCGGGGGTTAAACCAACGTTGTTCTACTCCAAACACGCTAGAAAGATCAGCCCACTTGACCCCTCGGCCGTAACACCGACTTTTTTTTTACCCATGAGGTATCAATATGCTCTCTTAATTTTGCCGCCTATCCCTCAAACAGGTGCAACATTACGAAAAAGTAAACCATGTTTTACAGTATGGGTGGTCAGCCTCGGCAAGATTCGTTTTCTTTATTTCAAGATTCATTCACAACTTTGTTCACATACCTTTCGTTTTTCTTCGGCTACCTTTATTACCACATTATCTTGTTTCCAAGTATACAACTTTACATTTCAACCCAACCACAGCGTTTCCCCAAAAATATATCAAAACTAAAACAATCACTGGAGGTGCTGCTTTAATTTCTTATATTTTTTGGTGAGTTCTCGAGGGTAATGTTTCGAAAAACTCGGTAAAACGACTCGAAAAATCTGAACCAGCGAAAACTTGTTCTCGACGAAACAGTGACACATTTGAATGGATAAAAACGTTAATGAATCGCAGCCGGTTTTTTAAACCGGGCTTATGGACACCCGAGGTATGCAGAATATTTTTGGGACGAAATACTTGGTAAACAACCGATTCTGTAGGTGTACCATACTTTGAGATTTTGGAGAGACTGAAAAAAATATATTTATCGAAAAGCTTCAATCGAAAAATAGTAGCAAATGTTGATCTTTTGGTGTGGAACATTTTTTTCGAGATTTTCTTGAAAACGAGTTGTCCTCGTGCAGAACATGTTAAAAATAATATATCTACCAAAAACGTCTGTCCGTAAGTGTGTGTAACTGTAACTCTGTCGCCATTCCGCTAGGGGCGGCCAGAGCCTCTGCAGAGCTGCCTCCATTTTTTCCTATCCTTACATACCTCTTTCAATTCATTCATATCCATCACCTTTTTCATGCATTTTCTTCTTTTACGCTCACTTTGTTTATCCCATTCTTTCACAATCTCCTCAATCTGATCACTCCATACTTTTCTCGGTCGTCCCTTCCCTCTGTTTCCTTTCACACTTTCTTTGTATACATACTTTGTCAGTCTATCATCATTCATTCTTTCCACATGCCCAAACCATCTCATCACATTCTTTTGTACCTTAGCTTTCACATCCTCTTTCAAATTACATTCTTACTAAGTACTGAATCTAAATATTCAAAATTTTGAACGTAGACCTCTTAAACCTTGAGATTAACATTGGCAAAGTGAACCATTTTTTACAGTATGGGTGGTCAGCCTCATACAAACTTATAAGTCAAGAATTTAACTGGGGAAAAATACATGTAAGCTTTTCACAAACTTGTGTATAATAAATTCATACGTTACTTTAATTATGTGCAAACAATTTCAAAAGCAAACAAGATAAAATACGCCTGTAAAAAATAATAGTTTGAAAAAATGTTGGTCTGAATTTAGCCTGACATCTTGTCAAAATACAAGATGGAAGGAATATACATATATCTAATTGCCATAGAAATTGAAAAGAAGAAGAAGACGCTTTTTCGTCTAATGTCAAATTCTTGTCGCCTCTCTTTCTCTGCCGGCGTTTGTAGCTTGTAACAAATATACGGCGTGTTGACAAATATCGAGTTTTAATTTCTGCGAGTTGTAGTCCTCTCCAGTTTTATACAGGATCCCTCTTTCTTCCTACTTTTCTTTCCCAATCCAGATTCCGACTAAATGTCCCGATTAATTTTCGTCGTGTATTGCCCCACTACAGTCTGGGCGTTCGCAAACATTGGCCAAGTATACACACATGCTGGAGAGTGTCCCGAAATACGCCCAGTGTATTTATATGAGCGCGACACCCTGTTGACCCGGTCCTCGAGGTGTGACCCACTGGGGAATACATTCGAAGAAGCAAAAGTAATACAAAAGTGCTTCTTCATTTCAACTTGCGATTATTAAATTCTTCAATATTATTATCTCAATAGATGTACACACAGATACTCGAAGAAGCCAAGGTAATAAAAAAACTTACTTCTTCGTTTGAACTTGCAATTATTCAATTCTTTAACATTATGGTCCCAATTGATCGTCCCCTTAGTGCTTGTTTGTCTTATGTCTATCAGATTTAATTTTATATGAGCAATGTCTGTACGAGTGTGTGTACTGGACCAATGTGCCTTATGAAAACTAGAAAATTCTTTTGAAAATATTTATATAGTAACTCTCACATTATCGTGTTTTACGTTTTTTTCTTAGCTCAGATTGTGTAGAATGTGACTCTTAAGACAATTTCATTGGAAGGTCATCTTTGAATCCAACGGTAGATAAGTCAAACAAGCACTGAGGAGACGAAATATATACACAGTGTAAGATACTCAAAAAATGCTTCTTCATTTGACTTTCAATTATAATTAAAACAGTTTTTGAGTATCAAGTTTTTCAGTATACATTAAATTTAATTTATATTAACCTGTATGATGACATTTAAACGACCGAATAATTTTGTTGTTTTATTTGATAGAAAAGTAGTAAAAATAACACAATATATAAACAAGTTAATTTGCTATTTTCTCAGATGTTTCTACAAATAAAAAAATATTTTCACAGTCTTAATACTAAAAAATAATCAATTGGTTATTAAATTAACTTTTAAGTACTAGATTACCGCCTAGTACTAAAACATAATAAAAAAATCTTACTAGATCTACCTAGTGCCACCTAAGTACATATCAATGTTCTATGTAAAATGCAGAACATTGATCACACGCCATGATTTCTAGAACATGACATATATCATAATGTGTAGAACATTTATGTACTGGTCAGTAATACATGCAGATTATGTACTAAGCTTTATAATTACCTATTCACATACGCAATTTCGCATTTTTATGGAAATGCATTATACTTACTTGACAGAGAAAACTTATATTAAATTTCAAATAATGAATGATGAACAGCTGACTTGAAGAATGCACTTAGTTTATGCGAGATGATGATGATGATGAGTTGATGATTTCTTTATAGCGCCGTTTCGTGATGTAGTCACTCCAAGGGCGTTGGTGCAAACGATGCCAGAAATTTGCTTGTCTTCAGTGCATTCCGAAACTTTCCATGGTCCTCTAGCTCTCTCACATGATGTGGCAGGTGGTTCCAGGCCAGAGGGCCAGCAACTGCAAATGCACGCTCTCCAAACACTGTGTTAACTCTTCTTATAGGTTTTTCAATCCTTGATTTGGCTCCAGTCTCAGCTGAGCGCAGTGCTAGGCTTTTTTTGCCGAGGGTGACTGGTTTGATTAAATCAGCGAGATATTTGGGTGTTTTTCCAAATAAAGCTTTCTTGGAAATTTTTAAAACTCGATGCTCTCCGGTATACGGAGCCAGTGAAGCTTGTGGAGAAGAGGAGTAATGTGTGTAAATTTCGACTGACCAGCAATCATGCGAGCGCACGCATTGACAACCAATTGTAGCCTATTTAATTGTCATTTTGGTTGGCCTGCATATAAGCTATTGCAGTATTCTATTTTAGATACCACAAATGCATTTACTAAAGTTTTCCTTGCTTCCATTGGTAGACAGTTATTAACAAGCTTGATTTGCCGTAATCCGTAGAAACTCGAACTAACGGTCTTATTTATTTGAACTTTCATAGTCAGACAACTGTCTAGGTGAACTCCTAGGAGTTTGATAGAGAGATAGGAGAGACGTCTTTTTATTTTCACAGGTAAGTAGAGCTGTCTTAAGCCAACGATTTGAGTGAAAACAGGAGTTCCGTGTTCTCGAAAGAGTAAAATTTAAGTTTTCAAATTGGTTAAGTGAAACGTTGTGGTACGCCATTTTAAAAAAGGATAATTTAAAAAAACAATAAGATTTAGTATTGTAAGTGCAACCGAAGTTAGTATTGTAAGTGCAACCGAAGATGGTGGGAGCAGAGGCGGCTCCTCAATAAAAATGTTAGCAGTTCAAAATTTCTGCAATTTCAATTTTTCTTTAATTTTCCATTTTGCTTGGAATGCAATTGCAAAAAATACATGCATATAATATAATGGTTTATTTAGGTACAAGAGTACTCACCTGCACCCGTTTTGTTGCATAAGAAATAAATGAGCAAATACCTACTTGCAGTTATTTGAAATGTAAATCCATACTTCGCTTCTTCATTTGAGCGAAAGCCTCAATGCCAACTCAAATGCAGCACAAAATTGAACACAAACAATTATTCTATAATCTGTTCTTACGCACTTTGTCATTAAACATTTTAATTGATTCTCTACAACCAACATCACAAGCAATTGTCGAATATCTGTTTGACCTAATTAATTTAAATGCATTACACGCTCAATGCACATAAGTTTGCAAAAGTGCATGCTTTTTAACTTTGTTAGTAAGGTGAGCGAGATCTACATATGACAACACCTTTTCACTCCAAGATTTTTCACCACCAATAATAAGACACGGGAAGCAGAAAAAAAGTATAATTAATCATTCACAACCACACAGACAAGATGCTTTCAAATAATATTCTTTTTAAATACCCTATTCACTTTTTTACACTTAGCTTTACATTGTTGAATAATTTTGAATTATGATCTAGGAAGATAACAACTTTTTATAAAAAAAAATGATCGAAAAAACTACGATTTTTCTTGATAAAGTCAAATTCATCGTCAGAAAATTAATTAAAAACAAAATTGTAATAAATTCACGATAACTTTGAAAATATTCACGCTAAATACAGACAGAACCGGCAACAGTACGTTTACATGTCAACTAACAACGGAATGGAAGTGAGTCACCGAGATTTCAATATTATTTTCAATCAACAAACATTGTTTTCTTAAAAATGCTTCAGGACTAAATTGTGAGGATTCATTGTGTCCAAGGCAAGTCGAATATTTTATAATATTTCGGCGCTGCACCAAACCACCGTTTTGCGTCTTTGTCTAGCTTGATGAAATGGTAATGTTTTATCTGCTTTCTCGCTCTATGGCACGGATTTGGAGCAACCACATAATATGTATGAAATTTTTTGAAATCCTCAGTTCACTTTGGATTTTGCACGATGAGTAGGTATAGGTACCTAAACTATAATATCATGTGTTATGTACGGCGCCTTTGTGCTTCGCGAGCGCTCCATAAAATTAAGTCGGTACTTATTTATTATTGATTTTTACTTCAGCGATCTTTCAAAACAACTTCCACACAACATATTTTTTTTAAAAGGATATACATTTTTTTGATATTTTTTTTTTTTATAAAATCTAGGCAGTGCATTGAACGGCTGCACGTTATTGGCGAACCGCCTCTGGGTGGGAGTACCCACCGAAAACGTTTTTGCTATCTAATAAAAAATACTCAAAGTGGTAAAAAACAAGGTTTTTTGATTTTAGTTTTTAAAAATAATTTTATTGTTTTTTTAAATTATCCTTTTGTAAAATTTAACTTTCATCAACAATTTTGTTTTCAAGTGTTAGTAGTAGTTCTATAATAGTCTATAATCTAAGTTGCAAAGATATATTAACATTTAAACTCATATCCAATGCAGACTGACACTTGTAAGTTCGCGCTTATACATATGCTGAATGTCTACTCACAAATTAAAACCAAACCTTAATGAACATGAATCCTGAAACTTTTGCCGACCTGCCCTGAAACAGGAGAGACATTGGCAAAGTGAACCATTTTTTTAATTATGGGTCATCAGCCTCATACCAACTTATAAGTCAAGGAAGAAGGAATTCGAACAGAAACATACGTTACAATTCCACGCAGAACAAAGCTCAGAGCTTTAGTCTGAAAAATTGAGTTCAAAATTTGGTCTGGACTCTATCGTTTATACTCAATAGTCCATACCTTATAACTCAATGGCCTAAGTTCAAATATTTGAATATTTTCTTTAAGATTTTTTTACGATGTATTTTCTTACAACGTTCACTGGCTTTGGAAGCTGGAGGCGATATTTTTTTAAGGTCACATGCACGCTAGAGTACCCACACAGACTCCCCATAGTGTTTCCTCCTATCAGAATATTAACGAGTCATAACAGAAAATATATGGACGTGATTTTGACCGTTCAAAATTATGGTCAGGGTCAAAGGTTCATGGTCAAAAATGCGGGAATAAAGATTATAAGAAAACCATTGTCAAATCCTCGAATTATGCGATTCTTCATAATGAGTTTAAGCTACAATCAAGGCCTGTTAGTAAATTAAAATCAACTTAAAAATTAATCAAATTGTTCGAATATTTGAATAAAGACTATGATGAGTTGATGATTTCTTTATAGCGCCGTTTCGTAATGTAATCACTCCAAGGGCGCTGGTGCAAATGATACCATAAATTTGCTTGCCTTTAGTGCATTTTGGAACTTTTCATGGTCCACATGATGAGGCAGGTGGTTTCAGGCCAACAACTGCAAATGCACGCTCTCCAAACATTGTTTAAACTTTTCTTACCGGTTCTTCAATCCGTATGCTGGCTCCGGTTACTGCCGAGTGTTTTTGAGTGGGCTCAAATAGGACAAATCGTTGTAGGAGAACTAATAATATTCTCGACGTTTCGTTGAAGTTGCAGTCAACGTTTTCAGGTAATCGAATTTGCATGACGATCAAAGATGAACTGATTCCCATAACACATTATTTATATTATTTTAAATTTTGTTATGTACCCGCGAACGTAAATCATAGTTTAGAATAATCAATATCTATAATCTTAGTTGCAGATATATATATATACTAGCAGACTGACCATGCTGCGCACGGCTGTCTGCTAGGCCCTTCGGGCAGTGTAAGTCTGGCTTCGCAATAATTTTTCCTCACACCTCCTTCATAGTAATTAAATGCTTTAAGAAGTAATTTGAAAAAAAATTGCGGTAAAAGGGTTATTTAGTTCTTTCATGTTCTGAGTATCTTGTATGAAGCATGAGGTATGAGTCTGACCTCCCATAGGTACCTTAAAAAAATGTTCACTGAACGAATGTTTCTCTGTTTCTGAAAAGGCCGGCAAAAGTTGTAGGGCTTATGGTCAAGAGAGGCTGAAATTTGTATTTGTAATTACACATGCAGCGTTTGTAAGCGCAAACTCACTCATGTCTGCTTGGGGGCATGCATTCAATATGAATTATAAAATGTATGTATGCAACTTAGATTTATATTCTAAAATTAAAAACATCAAGTGCCACAATTATATGTTAGCGTGAACAAACATTTGCCTGCCTGAGCGTGTGAATTATATTTGAATTGATTTGCATTGAATATGAATTATAAAATGTATCTATGCAACTTAGATTAATATTCTAATATTAAAAACATCAAGTGCCACAATTATATGTTAGCGTGAAAAAACATTTGCCAGCTTGTGGGTGTGCATTGTATTTGAATCATCAAATCTCTTTTGTGCAACTTTAGATTATAAATTAAGATAACCGTTGTTTAAGGATTTTTCAAACTCAAATTCCTTGACTTAAGGGTTAGTATGAGGCTCACCACCCATATCGCATAAATGGGTTCACTTTACTAATGTTCCCCCTGTTTCTGAAAAGGTCGGCAAAAGTTGCAGAGCTTATGTGCATGAGAGGCCTTAATTTTAATTTGTAAGTTCACATGCAGCATTTTTAAGCGGGAACTCACTCGTGTCTCCATGGAAGCATGCATTGAATATGAATTATAAAATGTATCTATTCAACTTAGATTTATATTCTAATATATTAAAAACATCAAGTGCCACAATTATATGTTAGCGTGAAATGACATTTGCCAGCTTATGGGTGTGCATTTAATTTTAATCATCAAATAAGTTTTTTGGCAACTTTAGATTATTAATTAAGATTAACGTTGTTTAAGGATTTTTCAAACTCAAAACCTTGACTGATAGGTTGGTATGCGGCTGACCACCCATACTGTGAAAAATGGTTCACTTTGTTAATGTCACCCCTGTTTCAGGGAAGGATGGCAAGAGTTGCAGGGCTTATGTTTATTTGAGATTGGGTTTTATAATGTAGGTCCACATGCGGCATGTGCCAGCGCGAAATCATACATGTCTGCTTGTGGGAATGCATTGAATATAAATCTTAAATGATATATATCCTTGCAGCTTAGATTAGATTAGAAATTCCTTGACTTATGGGTTAGTATGAGCCTGAATACCCATATCGCAAAAAATGGTTCATTTGAAAAATGTTTCCCCTGTTTTTGAAAAGGGTGGCAAAAGTTGCAGGGCTCATGTTCATTACAGGCCTTAATTTGAATTTGTAAGTTCACATACAGCATTTATAAGCGCGAATCCACTCGTGTCTCCAGGGGGGCATGCATTGAATATGAATTATAAAAGTTATTGTATCTGTGCAACTTAGATTATATATTCTAATATTTAAAAAAAATCAAGCGCCACAACTATATGTTAGCGTGAAATGACATTTGCCAGTTTGTGGGCGTGCATTCAATTTGAATCATCAAATAACTTTTTTTGCAACTTTAGATTATAAATTAAATTTAACGTTGTTTAAGGATTTTTCAAACTCAAATTCCTTGACTTATATGTTAGTGTGAGCCTGTATATCCATATCGCAAAAAATGGTTCACTTGAAAAATGTTTCCCCTGTTTTTGAAAAGGTTGGCAAAAGTTGCAGGGCTTATGTTCATTATAGGCCTTAATTTTAATTTTTAAGTTAACATGCAGCATTTATAAGCGCGAACCCACTCATGTCTCCAGGGGGGCATGCATTGAATATGAATTATAAAAGTTATTGTATCTGTGCAACTTAGATTATATATTCTAATATTTAAAAAAAATCAAGCGCCACAACTATATGTTAGCGTGAAATGACATTTGCCAGTTTGTGGGCGTGCATTCAATTTGAATCATCAAATTTTTAAGGTTTTGTTATTTTTTATATTTAAATGTAATTTATTATTCATATTCCTTGACTTATAGGTTGGTATGAGGCTGACCACCCATACTGTAAAAAATGGTTCACTTTGCCAGTGTCACCCCTGTTTCAGGGAAGGTCGGCAAAAGTTGTGGGGCTTATGTTCATTTGAGGTTTGAATTTTATTTGTAAGTACACAATCAGCATTTGTAAGCGCGAACTACATGTGTTTGTTTGTGGGCATACATCTGAGAGCTTTGAATGAATATATCCTTGCAACTTAGATTATTATTATTATTATTAAATAACTTTTTTTGCAACTTTAGATTATAAATTAAGATTACCGTTGTTTAAGGATTTTTCAAACTCAAATTCCTTGACTTAAGGGTGCGCTCCACGCATATTCAAGATTTTTGTTTTTAAAGTATGTTTTCATTTATTTTTTTAGAGCATCATTAAGACATAAATTAATATTTTAAAAAATTACGTAAGATTAATCAACATTTAAACTATATATCATATTTTTTTCAAAAGTCAAATAAATTATTTACGTATATAAATCAAAGCTTAATCTGGACTTGTTTTTGCTAGTTGCGGAAAGAGCTTTGCTAAAAAGCATATCCTCCAAAAACAAAAAAAAAATCTTAATTTTTTCTATGATAGAATAATTTTAAAAGAGTTTGTTGAAGGCATGATCAGATTACTTTTTTGAAATTTGATATTGTTTTCATTATTTTACCTTTTGAATATTGCAAAATTTTTTTTTTTTTTGTATTTTTCGTACACGTTTTTTTCCGACATTCAATGTTTAGAAAAAAAAATTAAAAAAATCCCATGTAGATAAAGTCTTTTTTAAACCTATAACAACAAAACAAATAGTCAAAATATTTTTTTTCATGGATTTTTTCCTTATTTCGCAAACCTTTAAAATTCTGTTCAAAATGAATCAGTCTCCCTTTGTTCTTCAAGGGGCTCGGACGTGGGATCTGTGCCGCTTGCTTGTCCAACCTCTCTACCGCACGGTACTTCTCCCTCACACACGCAGAGCATATGGGTTAAAGACAACGTGTATTACAAAAACTATCTCCTCGTCTGCTGCGATACGAGCGTAAAAAAATACGAATAAATATTGAAAATAACACATTAAAACTTTGAAGACGGAAAGTTTTCTTTCTTTTATTAGTATTGTTCGTAAACACAAAGCAATTGTATGTGGTCAAATAGGTTCAAAACGCACATCTAAATCTAAGTTGCAAATATATGTATCATTTCAGATTCATATTAAATGCATTCCCACAAGCAGACACGCATAATTTTACGCTCACACATGCCGCATATGGACCTACAGTATAAAAAACCCAATCTCAAATGAACATAAGCCCTGCAATTCTTGCCGACCTTCCCTGAAACAGGGGTGACATATTGGAAAAGTAAACCATTTTTTACAGTATGGGTGGTCAGCCTCATACCAAATAATAATAATAATATTAGGATGATTTATTTGGTGAGCGCTGTTTTTGTGTGTATCACACCTGAAGAGCCCTCTGCGAGCTTGGTCGTCGCTGTAGAAAGCGCCAATTCTCAAGCAAGACCCAGTTGTAAGGTTGGATGGACCTTTCAGCGACCGGTCTTTGGTAAAGGTTTATGAATTTTTCGACTCAGCGAAGAGCACATTCGAAAGCACACTGGTATATTTTTTGTGCTCCGCCGGGATTCGAATCCACAACCTTCCATTAACGAGTCCGGATGGTTGCCACTGGACTACGGACCGGGGCAAGATGCCAACGACACGCGGTGTACCTGAGCGGTAGCCCATCCAAGTACTATCCGCGCCCAATGTTGCTTAACTTCGGTGATCTATGGGAACCGGTGCTTTCAACATGGTAACGTCGTTGACCTATAAGTCAAGGAATTTATTTGTTACACATAGGTGTAATAAATTTACAGTATGGGTTACTTGATTAGTACGTTTATTAATTTATTTAATAAAAAATATTAAAACTGAATAAAAAGTTGATATGCGAAAAAACGTGTTTTTTTTTGCTCCTGGCGAGAAATTAAATTTTATTTATTGGTAAAATTGACCGGTCCGTAGTTCAAATGGTAACGCTTCGGACTCGTAACTCGAAGGTTGTGGGCTCAAATCCCGGCGAAGCACAAAAAATATACCATTTATATTTTCAAATTTGCTTTCGCTGGGTTGAAAAAATTCATAAACCTTTACCAAAGACCGGTCATCAAAAGGTCCATCCAACCTTACCACAACTGGGTCTTGCTTAAGAATTGGCGATTTCTATAGCGACGACCAAGCTCGCAGAGGGCTCTTGAGGTGTGATTCACACAAAAACAGCGCTCACCAAATAAATCAGCCTATTTTTTTTAAGCCTACAGCTCCACAGTAATAGGGGCTTTCTCGAGAATAGGTGCATTCCATAGCGACGGTAAAGTTCGGCTCTTGAGGAGTGTTTCGCATCACCTTAGAATAAACACAACTAAGCTGCACATATGGTGTAACTTCTTGCCTGCGTTAACCCCGAAAGGGTCGCATGTGGCGATTCGGGACCTATTTATTTTTACAGGTAAGGAGGCCGGCCTCACACCAACCAGTTTCAGTTAAAGTAGGGGTTTTCCAACCTCCGGCTGGTGCTCATTTCTTGTGAAGGCTGAGTAAACCTTGCGATCGAACCCTTGCTCTCGGCATGGAATGCAAGCATTTTACCAATTGAGTGATTCCTTGACTTATAGGTTGGTATGAGGCTGACCACCCATACTGTGAAAAATGGTTCACTTTGCCAATGTGTCAGGGAAGGTCGACAAAAGTTGTGGGGCTTATGTTCATTTGAGGTTTGGATTTTATTTGTAAGTACACATTCAGCATTTGTAAGCGCGAACTACACGTGTTGGGTTGTGGGCATACATCTGAGAGCTTTAAATGATTATATATCTTTGCAACTTAGATTATAGATTAATATATGGAAGTGAAGCCTGGACGGTGAGTGAAAGGGAAATTAGTAAAGTCCATACAGTAGAAATGGACTATCTAAGAAGTATGATTGGGAAAAAACGAAGTGACAGGGTGAGGAATGATTTTGTAAGAGAAGAATGTGGTGTAAGGGAAAGTGTGAAAGTGAAGATTAAAAGAAGTATGTTTAGATGGTTCGGGCATTTGGAGAGAATGAGTGATGAAAGATTGACGAAGAAAGTATATGTTGCTAGAATAGATGGATGTCGTGGTAGAGGAAGACCGAGAAAAGTATGGAAGGATCAAATCTCTGAAATAGCGAATGAATGGGATATCCAGAGTCATAATAAAAGGAGGACTTGTATGAAAAAGGTTATGACTCTGGATGAAATGAAAGAAGTATGCAAGGACAGGAAGAAGTGGCGGCTAATCTGCAATGCTGATTTTTAATGTTGGTTTATTGGCTTGCTACATTTTTTGCATAAGACTTTTTTTTTTTTACTTTTTTTGTATAGATTTATTTTTAAGGTTTTGTTGTTTTCTTATACTTAAATGTTATTTTTTACTCGTATTCCTTGACTTATAGGTTGGTATGAGGCTGACCACCCATACTGTAAAAAATGGTTCACTTTGCCAATGTCACCCCTGTTTCAGGGAATGTCGGCAAGAGTTGCAGGGCTTATGTTCATTTGAGGTTTGGATTTTATTTGTAAGTACACAATCAGCATTTGTAAGCGCGAACTACACGTGTTTGTTTGTGGGCATACATCTGAGAGCTTTGAATGAATATATCCTTGCAACTTAGATTATAGATTATAGATTATAGAGCTATCGACCTTTTTACGAGCTTGGTCGTCGTCGCTACAAAGTGCCAATTCTCAAGCAAGACCCAGTTGCTGTAAGGCGGGATGGAGCTTTTGTTACCGGTCATGAGTAAAGGTTTATAAATTTTTCAACCCAGCTAAGAGCAAATATGAAAATATAAATGGCATACTTGTTGTGCTCCGCCGGGATTCGAACCCACAAATTCCATTCAGAGTCCGAAATGTCACCACTGAACTACGGACCGGTCATCACCAGAATAATTTCTATTATAAGGATTATGAAAAAAAAGGCATTTTTTTGTGCAAAATGTCGTCATTGTAATATTATGTCTTTCAATGGAAATAGGATAATATGTTAAACAATGGTTCTTTGTTCAAATTTTACCTACCCCCATAAAAAGGATTCTCGATTTTTGAAAGACATTTTTCTATGACTTATGCTTACCAAGTGATCTTATCTAAACTGCAAGGATATGTTACATTGGGGATTCACATTATATGCATTCTCACAAGCAGACACGTACAAGTTCGCGCTTAAACATGCCGCATGTGTACCTACAATATAAAAACCCGTATTTCAAATGAACATAAGCCCTGTAACTCTTGTCGTCCTTCCCTGAAACAGGGGTGACATTGGCAAAGTGAACAATTTTTACAGCATGGGTGGTCAGCCGCATACCAACCTATAAGTTAAGGAATATACACGACAAATTACATTTTTTAAATCAATTGTTAAAATTTGGCCAAACGCTATATTTTTTGTGCTCCGCTGGCATTCGAACCCGCAACCTTTCATTCAGAGTCCGAAGTGTTATCATTGGACTACGGACCGGTTTGTTTTAAATAATATAAATTATATTCCTTTGCACTCCGTGGGGATTCGAACCCACGACCCTTCATGTCAATTTATTTATTTTAAGATTGCCGCCTTTGATTCTATACGACTCATCTATAATAGACTTCAGGTAGAGTCTTTTGAATTACCAACAAAGAAATTAACAATACATTAGTCCGACAAGTTAAGCTGATTCCTAGAAAACCCCGTCTACCTTAGGACTCATTTTGTTGACATAATGACTTGTGTTTATAGTTACTTGCAGATTGATTTTTTTGTTTTCTGGTTTTTATTTGGTTGGCACTGTGTGACTGTATAGTCACAGATTTCATTTTTAAAAAAAGAAAAATATATTTTTTTCCGGTCGATAGCTCAGTTGGTAGAGTGCTCGCATACTACCCCGTGAGCTCGGGTTCGAATCCCACCGAGGAGGGTGTCAGAAATGATTTCCTATTTCGGTGTTTATTTCAAACCCCAAAATAAAAATACCGGCAAGGTTTACTCAGCCTTCACAAGAAATAAGTACCAGCCCCCGACACCCACTTCAACTGAAGTGGTTGGCGTAAGGCCGGCCCCCTTACCTGTAAAAATTAATAGGTTCAACTCGCCACATGCGATCCCTTCGGGGATAACTTGGCAAGAAGTCACACTATATATGTAGCTTAGTTGCGTTTTAATCTAATCTATATCAATAGGTACAAAATATTTTATTATGTATTTATCTACTTTTAATTAGTTACTCTATTCAAATGTCACTATGAAATATGTAATATAATGTCGGTGTTATAGCCGCGGGGATCGAGTCAGGTTATTTGGAACCGGATAACGCTGGTTCGAATCCCGCGCCGATAACTTCGACCCTGGTTCAACAGATGCCGTTGCATGCACACAAGCTTCTGTTTTCGCATGAAGACAACTGGCCAGGTAAAATAGGTTGGTGAATTGCATTCCTTTCCACAAATCTATTTAAAAAAAAAAAAAAAAAATACTATAGTAGCCATTTATAAAAGTTCAATATATCTCAAATTCATAAACCTACCTGCTTACATTTTCGGGATAAAAATAAGTACAAAGTGGAAATTATGGGAAGAAGCAATGGATATAAATGAACTGAGATCAGTATGTAAGGATAGAAAAAAGGAGAGGAGACTTTTCTAGAGGCTTTTTTTTTAAGAAACCCTGTCCTATAGTCCGGTCGATAGCTCAGGTGGTAGAGTGCTTGCATTCCATGCCGAAAGCTCGGGTTCGAATCCCACCGAGGGTGTCAGAAATGATTTCCCGTTTTGGTGTTTATTTCAAACCCCAAAATAAAATACCGGCAAGGTTTACTCAGCCTTCACAAAAAATGAGTACCAGCACTCTCGGGAGTTGGGAAACCCCACTTCAACTAAAAGTTGTTAGTGTAAGGCCGGTCCCCTTACCTGTATAAATAAATAGGTCCCGAATGGCCACATGTGACCCCTTCGGGGATAACACAGGCAAGAAGTTACACTATATGTGTAGCTTAGTTGCGTTTTTTTTTTGCGTGATGGGAGATCCACAAAAGTCGTATGTAAAAAAAAATCTTCAAACGGCAATAGCAAGTCGAGCATATTTTGTGGGGCTAAATCCATACGGTCTGAGGCGAAAGGGGATGGGGGGAAACGGGTCGCAACTTTGACAGCTTTCGGCGCGGTGCAACATGAGAGCGCCCCCTTAAGGGTTAGTATGAGGCTTACCACCCATATCGCATAAATGGGTTCACTTAACAAATGTGTCCCCTGTTTCTGAAAAGGTCAGCAAAAGTTGCAGGGCTTATGGTCATGAGAGGCTGAAATTTTTATTTGTAAATACACATGCAGCATTTGTAAGCGCAAACTCACTCGTGTCTCCGTGCAGGAGTGCATTGAATATGAATTATAAATGTTAATGCGTCTATGCAACTTAGATTGTATATTATAATAATACTTAAAAAAAATTAAATGCCGCAATAAGTATGGTTTCATATAAAAAGTTGACCTAATCGATCGTCATTATTTCTAAAAAATACATGTTATAACAGCTGGTTGAAGTATAATTTTGAAATGAATAAAAAATATAGGTAGGTAGGTACTCAACGGAATTCAACCGAAAAAGAATCGACTTGGCAATGGCAGCGATGGCAACTTTGAAGCCTATGTTGAAGTGCGGGCAATTTATTTGAAATTCGAATGTCAAAATGAGTTTTGTTTCTCGCATAGGTTTTACATAAAAAGGTGTTGTGATTGATCATGTTTATTTATTTAAAAAACAACAATTTAAAATCTACTAATGATGAGGAAGCACATCCCAAGTCCTGAACAATATTTGTTGTGAATATGACGTGCATCTGTTCAGGAGTTCTTCAGTTTGAATGCCATTAACGCACAATTATTTTGTATGGGGAGGCCGTTCATTTTTATAAAGATAAGGGATAAGGGATAAGGGATAAGCATTAAAGATTCATATTAAATGCATATTGATAAGCAGACACAAGCAGAAGTTTGCGCTTACACGTGCTATATGCGTACTAACAAAATAAAAACGGAAATCTAAAATCAAGACAACACTTCTCTGGCACGGGATTGACATTGGCAAAGTGAACCAACTTTTGTAGTATAGGGGTTGAGCCTCATGGTATTTCAACCTTTAAGCAAAGGTACACAAATTAAATATTTTTTTCTTGAATCGTATAAAAGCAGAAAATAAATGAACAAAATCTGAATTAAAAACGAAAATTTTGTAACTGACAAAAAAGTGAACTCCAAAAATACATAAACAGCATAAGTAGAGGTCCAAGTATACTAGTACGTAGTACCCTCAGAAAAAAAACTGAATTTTCAAACGAAGGCACCCAATATTTTATTCTTACTCCAAAAGAGCCGGGTTTTAACCTTGGATGACCCTTGCAGTAAAAAATTACCTCAATTACGTATTCTAAAGGCGTTAATTTTTTTACTGTTTTTTTTCTCCAAGTTACATAACTCATCAGATAAAAATACCTATTGCTATTCTTCATCGCCTTCCACCTCAATTACCTTCAGTCCACTCCTAGTCGCAGGCCTCCTCCAGTCTTCTCCATGCCTTTCAATCGGCTGCAGTGATCAGCTTTTTTAATTCAGCATTTCAATGTTTAGTTTGAGGGAGCTGGCAATAAATCAACACGTTTGCCAGACGAGTTGGTGACTAGCTGTTTGTTGGCGGAGACTATTTTATTTCATACCTAGTCTTTTTCTCAAACGCCTAATTAAATTAAAAGTAACAACGGTAAAGGTAGAATGCTTGCATTCCATGCCGAGAGCAAGGGTTCGATCTCAGGTTTACTTAGTGTTCACAAGAAATGAGAACCAGCTTCCCCGGGAGCTGGGAAACCCCCACTTTAACTGTAAGTGGTCGGTGTGAGGCCGGCCCCCTTACCCATAAAAGTAAATATGTCCCGAATCGCCACATGCGACCCCTCCGGGGATAACGCAGGCAAGAAGTTACACAATATGTGTAGCTTAGTTGCGTTAACAACGCTCAATTATTTCCCCTATCGCGCATGGTGGAGACAGACTTGATTTTCCCAATATTCAATAATGATAAGAAAAAACACATGCTGCTTATCTAATCTAATCTAAGTTGCAGAGAAGGCAACACACACCACAGCACTGCGCAGCTAACGGCCTTGCAACCGAACAAGGCCATCAACTGCCACATCACCAACACCTCTGCGGCACTACAACAAGTGTCTTAGTCTCCCGCACAGGGTTTCACAAAAAAAAATGTAACATCAGGGATTCATATTATGTGTATTCTCACAAGCAGACACGTATAAGTTCGCGCTTACATATGCCGCATGTGGACCTACTAATCCAAATCTCAAATGAACATACACCCTGCAACTCTTGCCGTTCTTCCCTGTAACAGGGGTGACATTGGCAAAGTGAACCATTTTTACATCATGGGTGGTCAGCCGCATACCAACCTATAAGTCAAGGAAACCATGCAGTCTACTTTATTATCATTTTTGCCTCATTTTAAAAGGGAAACCGATGGCAATCGAGTTGTATGGCACCCTTCGCCACTGTAACGCACTAAAAAAATAAAACGATTCAACTATTGCCGCCTTTCCCTGAAACTTATTATCATTTCTGCAATAAAAAATTGTACAAATCCAAATGAGAGGATTTTTTTTGAAAGTGAAAAAAATACGTAAGTAGGTAATAATAATTGGAATGTCATTCACCAGTCGGCCAGTGGGCAGTTTACACAGGTTTTTGTTTAAAAAAGCAGATGCCGCGTCGCAATTCAAATACTGTTGAATAATTTATACAAAAAAAATATCGTCTCTTTAATGGCTTATCCAATCGTAAAAGCATCAACGCAAGGGGAAAGGAATACGTATTCATACAGGTTCCATGTTAGAACGACACAGTGACAAAATGACATATAATAGAACGACACATGACAGAACATCACAATGACAGTACATCATATGACAAAACATCAAAATTGCATTACATCACAGGAGAGTACATCGCATGGCAAAGCATCACAATGACAAAACATCACATGACAAAACATCACATATCTAAAACAGAACATAGCATGCCGTTTGTGATGTGTCGTTCCGTCGTGTGTTGTTCTGTCATGTGTTGTTATGTCATGTGTCGTTATGTCATGTGTCATTATGTCCTGTGTCGTAATATCATGTGTCGTTTTGTCATTGTGCCGTTCTAAACTGTCACAGCTCATACAAAAATGTTATAAAGAATCAAAGCCGGTAATCTAAGATTTTTTCCATAACTAAAAAACGGCACATGAAAAAAAACATCACAAACCAGAAGACACCATAAACAGAATGACAAAAGAGTGAGACATGAGAAAATGGAGCTCATGCATATATTATTTGGTAAAGCTTAAAAAAAATTAAGGCCCCGATTGTCATTGTAAGATACAAAACCTAACTAAGTGCCACATAAATAGCAACTTCTTACCGCGTTGTCCCCGAAGGAGTCATATGTGACTCCTTCGGGGCGTGTGGAAGCAAATTCACGGTTTGTGTTGTTTGTGATGTGTCGTTCCGTCGTGTGTTGTTCTGTCATGTGTCGTTTTGTCATTGTGCCGTTCTAAACTGTCACAGCTCATACAAAAATGTTATAAAGAATCAAAGCCGGTAATCTAAGATTTTTTCCAAAACTAAATAAATACTCGTACATACATGGAACCTCATGATAAAGCAATTGTCTTTGCTTTCGTATATTTTTACAATTTTTGGAAACAAAGCTATATTGCCAATTTTGATTGTTTTTATATCAAATCCGTCCTCTAAGTGCTTGTTTGACTTATGTTCATCAGAGATAATTTCACATGAGCTATGTTTGTATGCGTAGGTACTGGACAAATGTGTTATGAATGCTGGAAATCGATTTTCAAAATACCAAAAACAACTCTCACATTGGTTAAATACTTTTTTCTTAGTTCAGATTGTGTAAAATGCAATTTCGTTTAAAGCTCGTCTTTAATTCGAATGGTTGATAAGCCAAACAGGCACTGCGCGGGCGAAATGACTGTTCACATTGAAATGAAAGCGAAATCTTGCTTTAGGTGGGAGACTGGACATATATTGGCAATCACCCAATGTTGAATATTCATTTCACATTTCATTATTTGTTTCTTTTTGGTGAGGTGATTAACGGTTTTATTGACTTTTTCTAATGATGATAATGACGACGGCGGCAGACACATTTAAGCAGGAGTATGTACAGTCTTCTCATCAAAACCTATGTATGGAGTATCTTGATGTACGGCTGCGAGACATGGTGCCTATCCAAAAGAGATAAACAGAGACTAGAGGCTTTCAAGATGTGGTCATATAGAAGACTACTAGGAATTTCCTGGAGAGACCACACTACAAATGAGGAAGTTCTCCAAAGAATCGAAGGAGGAAGGCATCTGCTAAGGACCTTGTCTGAAAGGCGTGCAAGATGGATCGGCCATGTAATACGATAAGAAGGTCTCTTGCATGCCATAATGGAGGGGATGACCGAGGGGACCAACTCTAGGGGACGCCCACGCCAAGAATACCTGGAGGACCTGTTGGTGGACGTGCGTTGCTCATCTGCCAGATATGGACCATGCATACCTTAAAAGAGCCGCACAAGACAGGGAACAATGGACGAGAAGAGTGAGGGAAATTGCTGCAAGCCAATCCCAGGATTAAAACTAGAGAAGAAGATATACAGTCGTGCCATTTTTCGTGTCATTGAGGATATAGCCTAGATTTCCGAAAGAGACAATTACACGAAAATGCCTGCTTACCTGAAACGCAAGGTCTTTGAGTCATGCGTGCTTCCTGTATCCACTTATGGCTTGGAAACAACAGGGCTCACTCAGTATAGCGCCAACAGAATGAGGACGTGCCAAAGAGCCATTGAAAGGAGGATGCTGGGAATCAGTCTCAGAGACAGGGTTCCAAACCAGGAGATCGGTAGATGCACTGGTGTCACTGATGTCATACAGCGAGTAGGCTAGGCATAATGTTTGCCGGTCTTTGAGTCTTTGATAGAAGTGGCACTGAAAGAAGAATATGTAGATAGCCGTGATGATGATAATGATGATAATTGTGAGTTCGTACAGAGCCGTTAGCGAAAACAGTTTTCATTTAAATAAGTTTGTATGGGAGACATTACATTTCAAATCGTTTCAGCAAGAGTGAAAATGAGCAGGTAATTTGCTGTGAAAAAGAAAGTGCTTTTCAGTTTAACATGAAAGTATCGAGTACCTATATTCTATAATCCAAGTTGCAAAGGTATATTGACATTTAAAGTTTATATAAAATGCATGTCAACAAAGCAGGCACATGTAAGTTCACGCTTACACATGCTGCATGTGTGCTTCCCATTATTTTGTTAGTACACGTGCGGCATGTGTAATTGCGAACTTAAAAAAGAGGTTATAGTTGTCGTGCCGTTTGCTTCTAACTTTACAGGAAGGACTTCCGCCACTTGTAAAAATTTACAGCTTTGTATGAGCATCCATATGCTGTGTGTCCTTCTGACATATACCAACCCGTACCAGGAAGATTTAAGCGTTACAAATTAAATGTTTGACAAACTTAAAAATCACATTCTACACAATCTGTGCTTAGAAAAAAAACGTATAAGACGATACTGTGAGAGTTGTTTTAAGTATTTTTATAATCAATTTTCAGTTTTCATAAGACACCCACACGGACCTATATTTGAAGGTGACAGGTGGCGTATCCGGACCAACGCGGAGCTGATGTCCGTGTTTCAAGATCCAAACATAGTGTCAGTAATGAAATCAAGAAGACTGCAGTGGGCCGGACATGCAGCACGTGCAGAGGACTCCAGGATCATCAGAACTTTCTTGGATGGTGCCACCTCAGGTGTTAGACCACTCGGACGTCCTAAGATGCGGTGGGCAGACAACGTCGAAGCCGACGCCGAAGTTTTGGGAGTGAGGGGACCATGGAGGGAAGCAGCACAAGACAGAGAGTCCTGGAGGATTTTGGTGCGAGAGGCCCTGAGCCTTCAAGACTTATGAGCCGAATAAAGTAAAGTAAGAAATAAGATAGATTGGTCCAGTACACAGACAAACATTGCTCATTTGAAATTACCTGTGATGAACATAAAATAAACAAACACTAAGGGAGTCGTTTAATAAAAATAAACCTAAACCTAAAATTAAAACCTAAAATAAAAATAAACCACGTTAAAAAGTGTGTTTGCGAGAAGTTTGTAAGACGACTCTTGAGAGAAATAAGCCGATAGACTTATGAGTTAATTTCCTTACATAATAAACTCTAGAATGTGCAAATATCGGCGTAACAATTAGGTAACTGAACTTACACACGCTTCGTGGGAAGCCGGAGACCCCCGATCATGTTCGGGAGACAATAGGTGTAGAGTACGCGGCAATGAAAGAGTGTGGGATTCGGTGTGACTGTTGAGGGAGCGCTGTGTGAAACGCTGACAAAGGTTCGAGTGACTTAACTGATGAATCTTTGCAAAAAAAAAATAATGCACGTGGCTTGGAAGGTAATAGGTATGCAATGAAAAGAGTCGCAAATAAAAAGCAACTAAGCTACACATATAGTGTTACTTATTATCAATAAAATTAACTAGATACATATATACGCCTTTTTGTGATTTACATCACTACAAAGGCGCATGTGAGCTCTAGCGGGAAAACAAGAATGCTTTGAGCATCTTCCTGAAGGCTGTCTCATCTACCTGGACTCTCAGCCTCTCTGCGAGAGCATTCCATGCCGCTGGCCCGGCAACACGGAAAAAGCGGTTCCCGAAGACTGCATGACTGTCTTTTCGGCAGCTCCAACAGACTGGCACATGACCCAGCTGACCTCAGAGTAACTCCCCTTTCATTTAAACAGGTTCTCCTCGTGAGTTCCACTAGATAGTCAGGAGCCAGCCCATGCTTAAAGACCATCAAGCAAAGCTTGTAGTCTATTCTTACCTAGATGCGAAGCCAGTGCAAGTTCTCAACCAGAGGAGTTATATGGCAGTACTTGGAGTCGCCTGGCTGCAGCATTTTGAAGGGACTGGAGTCGTTTGGTGTGTGACATCGGTTGACCAGCATAGATGACATTGCAGAACTCCAATCACGAAACTTCAAAGACATTTACCAGACTTATTGTCTGCGTTATCTCTGAAGGAGTCGCATGTGGCGATTCGGGACCTATTTATTACGACTAAAGGAGCCGGCCTCACACCAACCACTTTCAGTTGAAATGAGAGTCTTTGTATGGAAGATTCAAAAGCACCTCTAGTAAGCGTAAATGGTAACGCGAATCTCTATACATTTTTTCAATAACACGGTCGAGGGAATTTACGCAACGTAGTCTTAACCGGTCTGTAGTCTGGTGGTTAACGCTTAGAGCTCGTAATCGGAAGAGGTGGATTCGATTCCTGGCGTAGCACAAAAAAAAAAAACAAAATTTATACTTTGCTCGGTTAAAAAATTCATATGCTTTTACCAAAGATCGGCCATCAAAGTTCCATCAAACCTAAAAAAAAATATGTATTGATTTTGTACTTGGAGCTTTCTATAGCGACGCTCAAGCTCGCAGAGGGCTCTTGAGGTGTGACAAAAAAAGCATTCAACAAATAAATCATCCTCCTACTTATTAACAAACAAATATTTTATTTAAAAAAAAAATGTAGAATTATGATATGCCATTTTAAAAAATGTCACATTTTTTTTTGCAATTTCTCCATAGGTAGTTAAATTAAAAATTTAATAAGGCGAAAAGATATTAAAAAATTAAATATAAGAATGGTGTCACGATTTGAGGCGGTCGTGTTTCTCCGGCTGTCAAAAAACTGAAATAATATAATTATTATTTGACACATAATTCCTACACACAGACTGTAGATCATGCACGTCATTTCTGCATGTAGCCACGGAAGACACATGCCAGTTTTTTTTTATTAAGAAATCCTGTGCAGGAGACTCTAGATTTCAGAGACTCAATGGGTCTATGGCACTTGTTGTAGTGCCGCAGAGGTATTTACGAGCTTGGTAGTCGCTACAAAGCGCAAGCAAGACCCAGTTGCTGTAAGGCTGGATAGACCTTTAGTGACCGGTCTTTGGTAAAGGTTTTATGAATCTTTCAACCCAGCGAAAAGCATATTTGAAAATATAAATGGTATATTTTTTGTGCTCCGCCAGGGGTTCGAACCCACAACTTTCAATTTACGAGTCCGAAGTGTTGCCACTGGACTACGGACTGGTCATTTAACATTTATTTATTTATTTATAGACACACGTTAATTTTCCTGAACTTATACGTAGGTCCAATTGAGGCTGACCACTTTAATGTATTATCTATACCTAATCTAAGTTTCAACGATATAGGTATTATTAACATTCAAAATTCATATTAAGGGCATGCCAACGCGTGTAACAGACGCGTGTAAGTTCGCGCTTACAAATGCTACGTGTGCACTCAAAATTAAAACGCATACTTCAAATGAACGTAAAATCTGTAACCTTCCCTGAAACAAGGGTGAAATTAGCTAAGTAAACCATTTTTTACAGCATGGCTTATAGGCGGGGTATGAGGCTGATCTGATATTTTTTTTTATATTTCCGCGATTGGGGGGAGTTTACATAAATTCTATAAAAAAAAATTATCCTTGTTCACTTAACCTTAAAGTCTCACCTCTCGCCCCACAATCCTCCAAGAAATGAGAATAACTGTCAACATGCAGAAATGCCACGCAAGAATGATACACTACGAATGGAATAATGGTAAGTGTCCCATTAGAGCTCGCGCAAAGTAAAGTAAAGCAAAAGTTGTTTTAATTTAATTTATTTTACATTAAATTAAATTAATTTAATGTAATTTAATTTCGTTTCGCTTGTTCTGCATTGATGCAACCTCACGCCCAGACTGTCGCACCCTCGGCGTCTCCATGGCAACCGCAGTGTTACAATTTTAATGACAAAAATTATAACATTGTGAAAATATTGAAATTTTTTCGTTAAACAAAAAAACAAAGAAAATGCAAAAAAATCCTATTAAGAGCTGCAGCATCTAAAATAAAAATCTTCATGGTTATCTTAAATCTAAAATGCGAAGAAATATTAACATTTAATGCATTTTATCGGTGTTATGGCCGAGGGAGTCAAGTGGCTGCTCTTTCTAGCGTATTTGGAATAGAATAACGTAGGATCGATCCCCGCCTGGGTCATTTGACCATAACTTTGATCCTGGTTCAACAGATGCCATTGAGTAATTATTAAGGCACACAAGCATTCCCTTTCGCCTGAGGGTTAGATTCTAATAACAATGAATAAAAAAGAATAAAAAATGTAAATAAATAATGTAATCTATTTATAAATAAATATTTTTTTTTTGTGAATAATTGATTAAAATATACAACAATGAATTATTAATTGATCATATTAATACCTGTTTCTGGCCAGGCCGAATAGGTTTGTTAATTGCATTCCTCTTCACAAATCTATTAAAAAAAATGCCCACGAATAGAAATTATACATATGCCGCATGTGAAGTAACAATTAAAAGAAAATCTCAAATGAACATAAGCCTTGCGAGTTATAACTCTTGCCACCCTTTCTTGAAACAGAAAAGTGAACCATATTTTACAATTTGGGTGGTCCCATGTCAGCCTCATACCAACCTATAGGTTAAAAAAACAAATACGATGTTGTCAATTCACTTTTAACGTTCGAAATTCAAATTTTAGATTGGAAACGATTCAATTTCCATCCGTCGAAAAATTCAAATTCAGAACTAACGAAATCAGTGTTGCCAGCTAATTGCCATTACAGAGTGTTGCAAGTCATAAATAATAAAATAATTAATTCTACTTCGTTAGGTATAATGATTTTACATTAAGCTCTATTTTAACGGTTCAGCAAGATTGTCGAGCGTATTATTTTAAAACACAAACTCATTGGCTATTTATGCACTTTCTCGAGTAAACAATCGCGTTTCGATTTTCTTTATCTAAAAGCAAACATCTGCTATGCTTTGACGCTACTTTCTAGCCATTGGAATCCAGCAATCATCATCATCAATGGTCGAAAAACCCGGGGTAGGTTTTGGCCTCTTTGATCAACCGCAGCCACCGCTGCCTGTCCAATATCTTCCTTGTCCTGTTACCCTACCCATAACGTTTAATAGTCTGCCACCACTCCGTCAGGGATGGAAGTTGCGAAAGTCATCGGTAGATCTTACCGAACTTATTTGACGATAGGACGGGATAAAACATGTCGTTGTCTGAACAGGTGGTCGTTGTTAATTATAAAATAGATCAGCTGTTGATACGCCGCCATGTTCTATTTCGTCCTATCTTCAAATAGATACGGTAAGATCTATCGACGGCCATCACCTTCTACCACACATACTTTAATTTATTTACAATTGGTACCTACCTACATTTTTTTTCATAAGTATTAAAAGTAATTAAAAGTATTCCGATCGAAATCAAACTTCACACGATCCATCTCGAGGTTAATTTACATGTTTGCAATTTACGCAACGTAACTATACTGCGTAATAGTATCATTACTCGCCGTATTATCTCAGAAGGGATTGCATATGGTGATAAGGACTAATCGTTTTTTACAGGTAAGGGAATCAGACTTACGACAACCACATATTTTGAAGAGGGGATTTTCCCTGTTTCCGATGAAACTAATTCTCTTGTTTAATTTTTTTAATCCGACTTCATTGAAGGATAAAATTTAATCTAAAAATAGGAATATTATAATTGAGTCATCATTTTGTACGCATTAAAAAAAACTAAAAAAGAAAACGTATGACGTCAGAAATATAGTACCTGTTTTTGTAATTTTTACAAAAAAATATGGAGGATCCGAATCAAATCGTGACCGGACGGTTCATAACCAAAGAACCGGATCTTTTTCATTGAAATTACCATTGACTAATAAAAACTCAAATAGACAAGAATAAAAATTATCGTAATGAAAAAAAAATATATTGTACTGAAATTGAAACTGCAGCTGAGACGCCATTTTGCTCAGGGTGGCCAGAAACTCGGTAGATTAGCCTGCATTTCTTCTTATCTTTAAGTACCTCTTTCAAATCATTCATACCCATCACCTTTTTCATACATTTCCTTCTTTTACATTCAATCGGTATATCTTATTCTTTTCATAACTACACCTATTTATTCAATCCATACATTTATCGTTCTTTCTTTCCACTTTTACTTTCATATTCCCTTCACGTCTTTCATACACTCTGTAGTCTTTCATCATCCATTATTTTTACAAGTCCGAGTAATCTGATTAAATTTTATCTTGTGTATCTTTACTTTTACATCCTCTTTCAGCTTGCATTTCTCCTTTACCCATTCATTCTTACTCAATCTCTTAACGTTTTTCCTGTCATACTCTTTATACATTTCAACCTTACATATCATACTCATTTCACTGACGCTCATAGTCTATGCTTCACTTCCATATATTAATGTCGGTATAAATATGTCATTGTGTACCGCCGCTCTCAAATCAATTCATTTTTTTACTGACATTTTTTTCTGCCAATTCTTCCTATCGCACCTACCATTTGCTTTCCCTTACACACCTTATTCTCAACTAACAATTTTCGTTTTTATGTAAACAAACTTCATAACAAGTTAATCCAAACTTTTGTACCATTATTATAGTACATTAATTTACCACGTAAGTACACGGTGTATATTCTTCTTAATACTACTTTTATGTCCACACATTTACTAAGTTTACAAAAAACTACATATTTCTTGCTATAATAAAATCTTCAATACTAACCTTCTAATGGTTAATCATTAGCACACTTGACCTTGAAGATTTTTCCTTAGAAATGAAAAAATTACAACCTTACGAATCAAAAGATGATCCCACTTAAGATCGTGACGTCTTCAGTGCATGTGTGTATTTTTTTGTTCATTTTTTGTTAACATCTGAGGTCGGATTTTTGTAAACATCCGGAATTTTAATTATGTAGGTACATACTTCAATATTCTAAGATACTTGTCTACCTGTTTTTCGTTTAGTGTAGCGACGATTGATACATCCCTTTAAGAGCAAAGTCAAAGCGCTAGGGTTCGATTAATAATAATAATAATATTAGGATGATTTATTTGGTGAGCGCTGTTTTTGTGTGTATCACACCTCAAGAGCCCTCTGCGAGCTTGGTCGTCGCAGTAGAAAGCGCCAATTCTCAAGCAAGACCCAGTTGTTGTAATGTTGGATGGACCTTTCAGTGACCGGTCTTTGGTAAAGGTTTATGAATTTTTCAACTCAGCGAAGAGCACATTCGAAGTATAAATGGTATATTTTTGTGCTCCGCCGGGATCCGAATCCACAATCTTCCATTTACGAGTCCGAAGTGTTGCCACTACGGACTACGGACCGGTCCAACCTCGGTGGGATTCGCACCCGCACTCTCAATAGAACAATTACTTGACTTATAGTTTGGTATTAGTCTGACCCCCCATACTGTAAAAAAATGGTTCACTTTGTCAATGACACCCCTGTTTCAGGGAAGGTCGGCAGAATTTGCAGGGTTTATGTTCATTTGAGGTTTGGACCTAAATTTGTAAATAAGTACACAGGCAGCATTTGTAAGCGTGAACTTACACGTGTCTGTTGTGGCACGCATTTAATATGAATTTTAAATGTTAATATAGCCTCCTGCCAGTGCTCGTTTGGCTTACCTACCATTTGTTTTAAAGATGACCTTTAAGTTAAATTGTCTTGAGAATCACATTCTTACTAATCTGAGCTTAGAAAAAAACGCAAAACATGATTGTGTGAGAGTTGTTTTAAATGTGTATTTTTATAGTCAATTTCTAGTTTTCAAAAGACACATAAAAAGCAACTTAGATTATAGATTATAGATACACACTACAACAAGAGAAAGAAGAAGAAGGTTGATAATAAACTTCAAGTACACTTGGCTAGAGAAGTGAATTGTAACAGGACGAAAGACGTGACTGGGTTTTCGAAAACTTGCAAATAAGGAATGTTCGAATAAATTACGTCTAGTTCATCCTGCACTCCATCTTTCTCGCTCTATCTCTACTCAGATGGATATAAATTGCAAGGCATTAGACAGAGACAACGAGGCGGATGAGTTTTGATGTTACATTATTTATCGCATAGGAAAGGTACAAAACTTGACGTGTGTTCGAAATTCGAATATTCGAATTGCTAGTTGCCTTAAAAAACAATATATTTAAAAATAAAAAATGTATGCAATGTTTTACTATTTGATAATTTACCACATAAGAAAGAAATTTATAAACATGCGTAAATAATAAAATTCTACTTTTTGGGTATTGGACGAACCGTTATGGGAGAACTTTCATTTTTCTCAAGGAATGATAAGAAAACTCTGAGTTTCAATATCGCCACCTTAAAGGTACAACTGAATAATTGTTGATTTACTGAGTTGATAAATCGTGGATAAAACATGTAATCGGGAGTAACTTCTCATAGTAAGTGAACTAATTATAAGGAAGTGCTCATGAAAAACTTCTAAACTACAGGATTTTCACTCTTTTTTAGTATTTTCTCTCGTAAAAAAAAGGTGCATTTATCTGAGAAACCCACGTTAGCTTAATATGTCACTTATTCATTTTTACCTTTAAGATATCTATATTTAAAAATTTAATTTGTCGTGTATGTTCCTTGACTTATAGGTTGGTATGCGGCTGACCGCCCATGCTGTAAAAATGGTTCACTTTGCCAATGTCACCCCTGTTTCAGAGAAGGACGGCAAGAGTTGCAGGGTGTGTGTCCATTTGAGATTTGGTTTTTATGTTGTAGGTTCACATGCGGCATGTGCAAGCGCGAACTTGTACGTGTCTGCTTGAGACAATGCATGTAATGTGAATCTCCAATTTAACATATCTTTGCAACTTAGATTAGATTAGATTAGATTAGATATAATCATCTCATTAACGAAACTTATACCTACTCAATTGTCGTGTTTGGTTCCATACGGCTAAAATAGGTACATACAGTTTTTGATTTCAATAAAAATATCAATAAAAATGTAAAATTGATGATTTACAACAAATAAAAGAAGAAGAATCAGTTTAAAAAAATCCAAGCGTTATAATCTATAATCTAAGTTGCAAGGATATATTCATTTAAAGCTCTCAGATGTATGCCCACAAACCAAAAAGTGTAGTTCGCGCTTACAAATGCTGAATGTGTACTTACAAATAAAATCAAAACCTCAAATGAACATAAGCCCCACAACTTTTGCCGACCTTCCCTGAAACAGGGGTGACATTGGCAAAGTGAACCATTTTTTACAGTATGGGTGGTCAGCCTCATACCAACCTATAAGTCAAGGAATATGAATAATAAATTACATTTAAATATAAAAAAGAACAAAACCTTACAAAGAAATCTATACAAAAAAAGTCAAAAATTTCCTATGCAAAAAATGTAGCAAATGAATACACCAACATTAGAAATCAACATTGCAGATTAGCCGCCACTTCTTCCTGTCCTTGCATACTTCGTTTTTCAATTTTCGGAAATTCGAAAACACTCGTTCGAAATTTGAATTCGTTCGAATTCAAATGATTCTAACTGTAGTGTTTAAAATGGGTTGTTGGCAAAAGGTATAAGTCCCAGATACAACCATCTAAGGTATTTTGATCATTAACTTCTAGAGGGAAATGCACATGTGTTGAATATAAAACATCTAATAAATAGTTCAACTATTTATTACAAGGTTATTTACGGCTTCACCGACAGTCCTACCATGTTGGAGAGTTTTCAGCTTTATGTGCCGGATGACTACGGTAAGAGAAGACGGCATGATCTATTTTATGTGCCTCTCAAACTGATATCATTTTACAAGTCACATTTTGAAGAGAAAAACTAATCTAATAGGACACTAGATAAGACGTAGAACCCCTCTAGCAACATTCTTAAAGGAAAAATCTTAAGACGATCAAGAGGTCACCCAAGAACTTCGTACTTCCAGGATTTGAAGTGGCAAATGGATTTCTCATCATATTTGCAGCTCAAGAGGATGACAACTAACATACAAGGCACTGCCTTTAGAAGTGATGAAATTCCTCATCTTAGTACTTGTTTGTCTTATCTACAACAGAGGTAATTTCATATAAGCAACGTTTGTAGTTTATTGTACCAATGTGTCTTATGAATGCTTGCACGTGATTTAAAAAATATTTAAAAAAAAACTCTCACACTATCGTGTTTTTTATTTTTTTCTTAGCTCAGATTGTGTAGAATATGATTAAAAAAAAAGTTTCATTTAAAGGTCATTTTTAAATCAAATGATCCTTGACTTATAGGTTGGTATGAGGCTGACCACCCATACTGTAAAAAATGGTTCACTTTGCCAATGTCACCCCTGTTTCAGGGAAGGTCGGCAAAAGTTGTGGGGCTTATGTTCATTTGAGGTTTGGATTTTATTTGTAAGTACACAATCAGCATTTGTAAGCGCGAACTACACTTGTTGGTTTGTGGGCATACATCTGAGAGCTTTAAATGAATATATCCTTGCAACTTAGATTATAGATTATTATTATTATTATAGATCGATAAGCCGAACAAGCACTGAGATGATGGAAAGTAGATTGTATACCTTATTAACATCAATTTCGGTTTTATATTTAAAAAAAACCCCAATTATAATATTTCTACTCCCAACTGTAGGTACTGTTTTCGCAATAAATTCATCTCAAACTTCCGACAAAGATAATTTATTACATTATCCAGAAAAGAAGACAAATTGTTAAAACAGAAGTTTAAAAATAAAATATCATTCATGCATGTAGAATATTAATACGTCGCATGAAAAGATCTCCTCTCAGTGAGCTTCTGTCGGTGGATTTTATTTTTGACATAAAAATAAACATGCGTGTACTTTATTTTTCATTCGTTGGTGAAATGTGAGAAAAGGATGGTTGCGCAGAGCAGATGTTTTAGTTAAAATGCTGTCTCTGTTTTTTGTATGCGATTATAAAGAGATGAACGATTAACTGAATGGGAATTTTCGGCTTACACGGCCGGCTGATTATAATCTAAATCTAAGCTGCAAAGATATATATCATTTAAGATTCATATTAAACGCTTTCCCACAATGCCGCATGTGGACCTACAGTAAAAAAAAACCCAATCTCAAATGAACATAAGCCCTGCAACTCTTGCCGACCTTCCCTGAAACAGGGGTGACATCGGCAAAGTGAACCATTTTTTACAGTATGGGGGGTCAGCCTCATACCAACCTTAAAGTCAAGGAATGATCATCCTCATTATTTCACTTTGAACGATTAACTGTTTGATAGGATCACAATTTCCACAATGATGGCTTATTCACTCTCTCTTAGTATGATGGAAAGAGACAACAGTTTAACGTGCAGTTTAAAGTGTTTTTGTATAAAATAGGTGGGTATGTGGATTTAATCTCAGTCTGGATCTTATTCGCTTAACTTCACGACGACGTTTACTAATGCCCCGCCGGACTGTGAAGAAGGAAATAAAAGACATCGAGCTCACGTCCCACGTATCTCATTATACTGCCATAGCACTAAATCTCGGCAACGTGCTCTCTGCCGCTGATAAAAAATATACGCTCATCTGCTGAAGATATCTAATCTAAGTTGCAGATATATGTAACACTAAAGATTCACATAATATGCATTTTCATAAGCAGACACGTATAAGTTCTCGCTTAAACATGCCGCATGTGGACTTGCAACATAACAACCAAATCTCAAATGGGCATACACCCTGCAACTCCTGCCGACCTTTCCTGAAACAGGGGTGACATTGACAAAGTGAACCATTTTCTACAGCATGGGTGGTCAGTCGCATACCAACCTATAAATCAAGGAAATCGATCTAAGCAATTTACTCATTCAAAAGTAATGTTAATAGCAACTTATATCGATATACCGTATGGGGTACTTTCGAAATAAGACCCTCAAATAAACGTAAAATGCGATAAGAGTTGCAGAGATTGTGGTCTTACGGGGTTTTTATTTTGTTGTATTAGTACGAGTATAGGTACATGCAGCAGTCTCCTATTTTGCATGAATATAATAATTATTGAATCTCACATCTTTCCCGATTTGGAAAATTCTCATTTCTTGTGAAGGCTGAGAAAAACACGAATTGAAAAATGCATATTTTGCCTTTGGCACGCATGGGGTCAACGTGTTTCTTAAGCTCTTCATAAAACGAATAAATCTCTACCGCACGGAAGTGGAGAAAAAAATATCTCCATTCATTTATGCATTCCTCTCATATGCAGCGGCCGTCTAGCGTAAACGCATTCTTAGAATAACAATTCTTTCAATAATTCTAAGTCCTCATATTTGTCGACTAATCTATAATCTAAGCTGCAAAGATATACGACATTTGAGATTCACATAAAATGCATTTTCTCAAGCAGACACGTAAAAGTTTGCGCTTAAACATACCACATGTGGACTAACAGTAAAATAACCTAATCTTAAATGAACATAAGCCCTGCAACTCTTGCCGATCTTCCCTGAAACAGGGGTGACATTGGCAAAGTGAACTATTTTTTACAGCATGGGTGGTCAGCCGCATACCAACCTATAAGTCAAGTAATACATGAAATTTGAGATTCATATTAAATGAATCCCACAAGCAGACACGCAGTTTGCGCTTAAACATACCGCATGTGGACTTAAAATATAAAAACCCAATCTCAAATGAACATATGCCCTGCAAATCTTGCTGACCTTCCCTGAAACAGGGGGAAATTTGTAAAGTGAACTATTTTTTTACAGCATGGGTGCTCAGCCTCATACCAACATATAAATCAGGGAATTCACAACAACAAAAATTGCAGACAAATCAAATAGAAAAAAAAATTGACCGATAATAATTCGACCCCTTAGTGCTTGTTTGTCTTATGTACATCAAAGGTAATTTCACATAAACAATGTTTGTATGTGTACTGGATGATCAATGTGTCTTATGAAGACTGGAAATGGATTTAAAAAATATTTAAAACAGCTCTCATATTATCGTGTTTTACGTTTTTTCTTAGCTCAGATTGTGTAGAATGTGATTCTTACGACAATTTCATTGAAAGGTCATCTTTGAATCAAATGACAGATGAGCCAAATAAGCACTGGGGGATGAATCGTCGACTAGTAGCTGGTTTACAGCAATGAAGCATTGCACGATTCATAACAGTCACCCACTCATGTCAGACACAACATTGGTGTAGATTCGAGAATTAACTAACTTAACTGGTTTTGTAATAAAATTATTGATAAATCTTATTTCAGACATAAATGATCTATTTTTGATTTTAATTAAATCATTTGATTAAAAACAGGTTAAACAATATCCCCCATACTTATAAACTGGTTTTAATTTTTAATTCGGCTTAAAATTTTATTTTCCATACATAAAAGAAGGTTTAAGCCATATTTTTGGTTATACAAAATAATTTATAATAATCTGTAATCTAAGTTGCAAAGATATATTCATCATTTAAAATTTATAGTAAATGCACACCCACAAACAGGTACGTATAAGTTCGCACTTAAAATGATGCATGTGCACAAATTAAAATCCAAACCTCAAATGAACAAGAACCCTGCCACTTTTGACTATCTTACCTGAAAGTGGGGTGGTATTGGCAAAAGTGAACCAAGCTTTAAGCATGGGGGGTCTGTACCCTTAGTACGAGTTGCAAAACTTGAGTAATGTAAAGTTTACGGCAATTATTAACGAGTGATTTCCCCCAAAATCTGCCGCTTTTGTTTGTTTAAACTTGATTTTCTTCATCATTGTAACTCTTTTGCTAACACCATAAAGTGTAAGAAACAAAAACGGCAGATTTTGGGAGAAATCACGTTTTAATATTTTCCGTAAACTTTACTTTACTCAAGTTTTGCAACTCGTACTAGGGTACAGCTCCATACCAACTTATAAGTCAAGGAGCAATGATTTGAATATTTCAAACTGACTTTTATACAATCAAAATACAAAACTTTAAAATGCCACAAGTTTGACAAATATAAAATAATAGAGTATTGTTGCCAGGTAAATTTAATAAAGATCAATAATTAATTATGTTTTATTGCAGCATTTGAGTCACGACCGTTGTTTTTATTTTCATATCTATTAAAACAATTCCTGATAGGTCTACATTTTGATTTTTATTATTTATGGTTAGGTATTCTTGACCTTCTGAAATTAAAAAAAAAATAGATCCAATTCATGTTTCCAGCCCCCTCATTTCAAATGTCAACCATTTTTAAATCTTAACAATGCCGTTTGTTAAATTGAAAATATAAATAAAAGTGTTGAATGCGGATTAGAAATGTGGACATTAAAAATAACATTTTGATGATTTATTTTAGTTTTGTTCTACCGACGCGTTTCTTGAGTAGAAGTTGATGTATCATTTTATTAGCAAATATTTATTAACATTTAAGATTCACGTTTTAATGTACGTCAATCGAGTGAGGTCTACATATCGATGGGTCTACACATAAACTGACAAGACAAACTTGGCACATCCCCGGGTTTTCTATGTCGAAGGCAAACTAATATTTTGTTAATGGTTACTAAAACGCAAAAAAAAAACGCGCAACTTAGCTACACACATAGTGTAACTTTTTGCCGCGTTATCCCCGAAGGGGTCGCATGTGGCGAGTTGAACCTATTTATTTTTACAGGTAAGGGGGCCGGCCTTACGGTAACCACTTCAGTTGAAGTGGGGGTTTCTCAGCTCCCGAGGGGGCTGGTACTCATTTCTTGTGAAGGCTGAGTAAGCCTTGCCGGTATTTTTATTATGGGGTTTGAAATAAACACCGAAATAGGAAATCATTTCTGACACCCTCCTCGGTGGGATTCGAACCCGAACTCACGGGGTAGAATGGTAGGTAGCAAGCACTCTACCAACTGAGCTATCTAGTTTAATGGACTTGTCATGGTTGCATGCGAAAAAATGGTGCATAAAATTACCCAGGAATTGGGTCTTATAATTCCCAAGATTTTGTCATCATAATTCGTGGAATTGTACCTTTTAATTCCTTAAAATTAATTATTAGAAATAGTGCCCTAAAATTCATAGGAAATGATCCTAATAATGCCTAGGAATTGTCCATTATAAGCTATCTATCTATAATCTATCTATAATCAAAGTTGCAAGGATATATTCATTTAAAGCTCTCAGATGTATACCCACAAACCAACAAGTGTAGTTCGCGCTTACAAATGCTGAATGTGTACTTACAAATAAAATCCAAACCTCAAATGAACATAAGCCCCACAACTTTTGCCGACCTTCCCTGAAACAGGGGTGACATTGGCAAAGTGAACCATTTTTTACAGTATGGGTGGTCAGCCTCATACCAACCTATAAGTCAAGGAAAATGAATAATAAATTACATTTAAATATAAAAAAGAACAAAACCTTACAAAGAAATCTATACAAAAAAAAGTCAAAAATTTCCTATGGAAAAAATGTAGCAAATGAATACACCAACATTAGAAATCAACATTGCAGATTAGCCGCCACTTCTTCCTGTCCTTGCATACTTCTTTCATTTAATGCTTAGGAATTATCCATAATAATGCCAAGGCTTTTTCCATAATACTTATGTAAATACTAATTCAGAGGAATCGTGTTTTCAAATTCCTAGGAAATGATCGTAATGATGTTTGGGAATTGCCCATCATATTACCTAGGAATTGTCCATAATATTGCCTAGGAATTGTCCAAAATAATGCTTAGGAATGGGTCATAACAATATCTAGAAATTGAGTACAATAAGGCCTAGGACTTCATTATGATAATTCCGAAGAAAAGTGCCTCAAAATTTATTAGAAATCATCATAATAATGCCTAGAAATTTCTTATAATTTTGCAGAGTAACTGTCCAAATTTTTACCTAGGAATTGCTCATAATAATGCCTAGAAATCGGTCATAATAATTCCTAGGAATCGAGCATTGCAACGCCTAGGAATCGTTCATTATAATGCCTAGGAATTGAGCTTAATATCTCCTAGGAATGGTACATTAATAATTGTGCATTATTATTCGCTCACCGACATTTTTACAAAGAAACTGCACACAAATACTTGCAGCAGACCAGAGTCCATCATTAAGTGCATTTTTAATTAAATTCTTCCGTTGAGATTTCAGCAATTATAAAATGGCCGTCATTCCTAAGCTTTGTATGTAAGTGTTATACAGAAACATGTTTGTAATCTAAGTTGCAAATGAATAATCTTTTCTATTGCGCTACAGTCCAATTTGCCGCCATGTTTTATTCCGTCCTCTCTTCAACTAGATACGATAAGATCTATCGACGATCGTCGAGACTTCCACCCCTTGCCTCCATATCCTGGACAAATTGCAGCTTTAGTCTCTGTTTGAATTCAGGTGTCTGCATGTCTCGATGTACTCTCTCGTTAGCCTAGAGATGAAAACCTTTCCCTTGATGAAATCTTAGTTTTATGATCTCTGATGAGAAATATCTCGACTTTTCAACCGATATGATCGAAATATTGCAAGTAAGAAAACATGGCTAAGATCGAGATAGAGAAGTATCTACTAATTTCATCCTCACGAGGTCTCCACTCCACTATCCTATTAATCTATCAATGGTCATTGCATTTGACAACACGCCCACGACCACTTCACAAGCGCTATTTTGCTTAATTCCTTACAATTTTGGATATCAATCCAAGTCGGAGCTTGCAAGCGCTTGCGAAAGAACTTTATAGAAAAATCACATTAGGTACACCTTATTTTTGGACAGGAATCGCTATCTCGTCGCTTTAAGAACGTAAGGAATTCAGCAGAATACGGTTTCAGCTTTGCCACTCTTTTTATGTCATTAATTCCCGATCTTCTGCGTAGTTTGTATCCAATCTGACAGTCGTATGTGTAATACGGCGTCATCATAAATTACTTGGCCTATTTAATGATCGTTTCAAATGACTTTCAAAGCCCTCGTGTGGGGCATTGGATGCTTTAAGCCGTGTCACGAAAAAAAGTCCATTGACAGAATGCCCACATTTTATCAGTGGGCATTACGTCGGGTGGACACTTTGTCTGAAGACAATGTGTCACGTAGACATTATGTCAGTGGAAATTTTCTCGCGTGGACATTTTGTCTGTGGACATTGTGTCGTTGGACATTCTGTCTATGAACATCTTGTCGTGAAACTGTTTAAAGCACATTTTATCGGTGGACATTACGTCGCATGGGCGTTTTGTCGGTGAACATTATGTCAGTGGATATTTTGCCGATGGACATTTTGTCGGTGGACATTATGTCGGTGGACATTATGTCGGTGGATATTTTGTCGATGGACATTTTGTCGGTGGACATTATGTAGGTGGATATATATTGTTACGTGAAAAATTGTCACTGGGCATTTTATCGAGTGGACAAATTGGTCGCGTGGACATTTTGTCGAAGGAAATTATGTCGACGGACATTTTGTCGGTGGACATTATGTCGGTGGATATTTTGTCGATGGAAATTTTGTCGGTGGACATTATGTAGGTGGATATATATTGTTACGTGAAAAATTGTCAGTGGACATTTTATCGAGTGGACAAATTGGTCGCGTGGTCATTTTGTCGAAGGAAATTATGTCGGTGGACATTTTGTCGATGGACATTATGTGAATAGACATTTTGTCGCGAGGAAATTTTGCCGATGGACATTATGTATGTGTACATTGTGTTGTCGGACATTACGTCTATAGACATCTTGTCGTGGAACCGTTTTAAGCACACAAGTCTATGAAGTACCTGCATGCCTACAATCCGTTGACGATGACTCGGATGGGTTTCTGGTTAGTTATTTAAGTTGCAGCGATGTGGGCACATTGTTGATGGGGTCAAATGAATGATGTCACTCCATGTCGTGTTGATTGGATAATGATCCATTTGCTATGGCTTTTTAATGTGAAAACTCCATGTCACAGACTGTGATGCTCCATCCCATACACTCGTAACTTTCTTCTGGTCGTTATTTTTAAGGCAATTTTATGACATTTTGTAAAACGAATATAATTGGTAGAGCTTAGTAGTTTTCTTACAGTTTGTCATAATTTTTTAGTGCCCATATTAATTGAGAACAAAAAAGAATGCAAGTTGGAAGCAGACGTAAGAGGAAAGATATAAAATAATAGGATGACCCTCGAGTACTAGTAATTGATGCTTTTTTACTAAGCTTCACATATAGTATTACTTCTTGCCACATTATCTCCAAAAGAGTTGCATGTGGCGAGTGGAACTATTTATTTTTACAGGGAAGTGAACCAGTCTTACGCCGACTACCTCAGTTGAAGTGGGAGTTTTGCAGCTCCTTTCGACACACAAAAACGGCGCTCTTTTATCATGTAGAAAATAAAAGTTAATAAATCATCCTCATTTATATACATTGTTGCGAATGTGTTATTGTGTGGCTGTGTGAGTTGGCCTGTGTTAGTGTCGGTGATAAGTTTGTGAAGTCTCTAGATGCTAGGTAACTTAATGATTGTACTTGTATTTGTTCGAAATTATGTGGAGTGTTTACTCGAATATTCTAAGTGGAATGTTCTGGTGAAATCATGCATGCTCCAGTTCCCAATGTTTCATGAGCAACCCTTACGGCAGCTATAAAAAGGGCCAAAGCTGTCTGCAGCGTGAGACTTGTATCTAAGTCGTCGAGCCATACAGTTCAAAAGCCACTCTGTGTACGTGAACCGTATCTTAAAAGAAATTGTGCAGAATAAATAACCACATTTTCTATTAAATAGAACCCATTAAAATCACAACAATAACTATCATAGCTTTATTTCTTCTGTGCATTCCAAAGACCATTTCGATCTTATTGCATTCCTCTTTTAATTCGCATTGTTTTTTGCATCAAATACAGATCTGTTTTATTTATGGCTCGATTCATCGCATTTATTCCGAGACCTTTTGTTTATGGATTCGATATGGGAATAACAACAATTTCAGTTACAATCAACAGCAAAAACCTTAATTCAATTATAACTCCAAATTGTTCAAACCAATCGTGAGCATTGTCTCTTCCATACAACTTTCACCGATGTTTTTAACTACTTTTTTCTGCGCTCTCCAAAGACGTTTTTGTTTAGATGTCAACTCGTCTTAATCTTGTTGCTTTGAAATGTTGGTTTTTTATTGTTTGTAGAACATCTAGAAGCCAAACAAGTTTTAAGAAACCAGTGAATGTATCTCGCTTTAGGTTTAATCGGAAGGTTAAAAAAAATCAGGATGATTGATTTGAGTGAATCACTCCTCATTTGCTGTAAGGCTGGATAGAAATTTTGGTATTCAGTCTTTTTTTAACGCAAATTATTTTTTCAACTAAACGGAGAATTTTGTTCTCCACCACGGAAATCTAAATCACGACATTCATATTACGAGTCCGTAGCATTATCCACTAGACAGTAGACTACTGACCGCTCATTTATCTATAGTCTTAAATCTAAGTTGAAAAGATGTATTAACATAATTTTAAAGTTCATATTAAATGCATGCCGACAAATATATAAACAAGTTACTTACAAATTTTGCATGGGTAGGTACTTACAAATTAAAATCCAAACCCTGCAAACTTTTGTCTAACTTCCCTGAAACAGGGGTGACATTTTGCAGTGATTTTTTTTTACAGTATAGGTGGGTCAGCCTCATACCAGCATGTTAGTCATTCTTCTTCTCAATCTTGTTCCATATTGCTGAGGGTTGTGAACGTGTGAAAGTAACGGTTAGTCATAATGCATTCAACAACAAACACTGGTACTAAGGGAACAGTTTATATGCAGAACCAATCTAATAGGTAATAAATCTATACTCTATAGAATATTTCACAAATGCTCTGAACAGAAAAGGACGTGACACAGAGTTTAGTTTTTATGGCTATAAAACTATCGCCTTAATGAATCACGTAGATATAACAATACGGAAATTTTTATGATATCAATTATTTGAAAGGCCTTTTTATCTATAAAAAATATATCATAATAGACCTTCGAACAATATTGAAAAATAATTTTGTTATAAAAATGACAGTTTGAAAATGATAAAGATTGATTGTAATATGGAGTTGAAGGCGTAACGATACGAGAAAGATTTATAAAACATCAATAACTCGTTCACTTACAGCTCCTAGAGCAAGTAAAAAGGGAAGTATGCCTGTTCACACACATGCTCTGCTGACTTCCCTTCTTACTCGCCTCGCGCTAGGAGATGAATGTAAACACGGTAATGTTTATTTACAGAGTGAAAATATGTATTTTTGTGTATTTATTAGATTTCTGACCATTATTGCTGAATAGATGTTGGACTCAAATAAGGCTCTAATTTTAAAATTATTGAACTTCAAATGCAGTAAGCTGTTTGGCTCCATAATATGCCAAAGCAAAAAACTTACATACGGTTCTATGTCCCTTTTAAAGAGTTAAAAACTTGGTACAAAAATATGATCTGAAGTTACTCTTTTAAATTTTTGCAAAAATAAACTTTTCATAATATTTTTCTCAGTTTGACCACAAAATGGTATTTTGGTTTTTAACCAATCGCTAATCGTATTCCTTGACTTATAGGTTAGTATGAGGCTGACCACCCATACTGTAAAAATGGTTCACTTTGCCAATGTCACCCCTGTATCAGGGAAGGTGGGCACAAGTTGTGGGGCTTATGTTCATTTGAGATTGGGTTTTTTATATTGTAGGTCCACATGCGGCATCTGCAAGCGCGAAATTATGCGTGTCTGCTTGTGGGAATGCATTTAATATGAATCTCAAATGATACATATCTTTGCAGCTTAGATTTAGATTTAGATTATAGCTAATACTGCCCTAGCGCTTTTGACATTCACCCAGCAATCATCAGGAGCTAACCGCACTAGAGCATTCTATATCCAAAGTCAAGATTCTGAATAAAACTCAGCTAAAAGTTGAACAAATACAAAATATACTAAATTCAAACAAAAACAAATACGTATTTTTACAAAGTAAGTCTGTTTCATATTTTTTGTTGTTCTTTGAATAATTGTTTTAGGTAGGTATTTATAATGAGGCTACCCCCTCATGCTGTACAAACTTGATTTACTTTTTTCAATGCCACCCTTTTTTTTTAGGCAAAGACGGCAATAACTCTATGGTTTATGTTCATGCGAGATTTGATTTATTTTGTAAGTAGGTAGGTACATCACGTGTTGAACGTGCATTAAATATCAAAATATCTCTGCATCTTAGATTATGGATGGACAATTTATTTTGCACCATTATTCAGTGTACCGTTGTACCTTAAAATAGGATTACTTGAAGCAGGAAGTCTTGTCAAACATTTGTCTGTTTGTTTATTTGTTTGTTCGAGGAACGGATGCGTTTAAAAAACAATAAGCATGGGGGTGTCTTTTTAAAATCTATCCAGAACATATGTTCTTCATCATCGTACAAGGTTTTCCCAATTATCTCCTTCTGGCAAAAGGTTAAAGAACAGCTTGTCATCCCAAACAAGAGACGATAGAAACTAATAATAACAGTAATATACGAGTAGTAATAATATTAGGATAACTTATTTTTTCAGCCCTGTTTTTGTGTCAATCACACCTCAAGAGGCCTCTACGAGCTTGGTTTTTGCTAAAGAAAGCGCCAATACTCAAGCAATACCCAGTTGCTGTAAGGTTGGATGTACCTTTGGTAACCGGTGTTTGATGAAGGTATGTATATATGAATTTTTCAACCCAGCGAAGAGCATATTTGAAAATATAAACGGTGTATTTTTTGTGCTTCGCCGGGATTCGAACCCAAAACATTTCATTTATGAGTCTGAAGCGTTAAGCACTAGACTACAGACCGGTCTATGTATCTACACGATTTAAACTGAACGTGACAAAAATCAGAACTAACTTCACCATATTGCAAAATCTTTTGATAATTCAATGGGACATTAGCCGAATTTTATTGAAAAAAAACACAATTTATAATAAAATTGGTTTGAAGGCCCTACAGTCAACAGCACCCTCCTTTAGCTATCATAAAGCGCATCCATACAGCGATCAGCTGTTTCCATGCCGCCATGTTTTATTTTATTTAAGAAGAATAAACGGCTATATAGCCTTTTACAACATTGCGATAAATATAAATATGTAGGTACATAAGTAGGTACTGTATCTATAGGTATAAAACTAATATCTTAAAATATAACACAAATAAATGACACATAAATAATATACAAAGATGTAAATATACGATGGTTATAAAGCAATAGAACTAACAATTTAAAAATAATAACAATAAACTTTAAAAATAATAATGCAAAAACCATAAACCAGTGTAAGCAATTGTTGTATACAAAAATTGTTGTAATAAACAACAAATTTTCATTATTTGATCAGGGTTGTCACAAACATAATATACTAAATCAGGTGTAAAATTTGCTAAAATTAATAGAATAAACAAAAGATCATTTAAAATTTCAAGGATTTTTTTATAAAAAAATTTCATACAATGCAATACAACATACAATTTACAATGTGTTGTGCAAAGAAAGAAAGAAGATGTGAAACTAAAGGTACAAAAAAAAATGTGTTGAGATGGCTTGGGCCTGTGGAAAGAATGGATGATGAGAGACCGACAAAATGCGGATACCTACATACTATTTTTTTTTTTTTTAAATGTATAGAATCCCGTGGAGAAAATATCAACCTCCAGCTTGTTCGCCTCCCTGGGCAGTCGCTGAAAAGGCGAGTAATACTGGTAGTTCACGGCACAGTCTGCCACATCAAAAGTATCCACGTTACGCGTGTTCCTTATTGGGACACGGAAATTAATTTTTGATAGGAGTTGGGGCGCGTCGGTCAAGCCATTAATGAGTTTGTATAGAAAAACCATGTCAGCAGCACTTCTCCGAGCCGAGAGCGGTGCAAGTTTATACGATTCTCGGAGTTGGTTATAATTGATATCCGAGATGGGTATTCCGAGTTTGAAGTTGATAAAGCGAAGTAGTTTGTTTTGTACCTTTTCTATACTACGTATATGTACCTGGTAGTGAGGAGACCACAACACGGAGTTATACTCCAGCAATGGCCTCACCAAACTTGTAAAAATATAAATAAAGGTGTGCACGTTATAAAAATTTTCACACAGTCGTAAGGAAAATCCTAATGTTCTGAGTGCCCTATCCACAGTTGCCTTTATGTGTGGTACAAATGTTAATCCCGCGTCCAACAATACTCCCAAATCTTTGATTTGCGCAACCGACATAAGCCGTGTACCATCAATCGAGTAAGGGTACACCGTGGGATTCTTAATTTTGTGGAAACGCATTACTTGACATTTTTCTATGTTTAAAGTTAAATCATTCTTCACACACCAGTCATAAAGCACGTCAATATTTCTTTGTAATATCTCGCAGTCACCAATACAGTTAACCACTCTGTAAATTTTCAAGTCATCAGCAAACATGACAAATCTCACCCCGTCAAACCCGCTCAGGAGATCATTGACAAATATATTAAACAAAATGGGTCCGAGATGTGAGCCCTGCGGCACACCGCTCTTCGCCAAAAAAGGAGATGAAACAACGCCCGACACACAAACCCTAAGTTCCCTTTCAGCAAGATAGCTCGAAAACCACGCAAGGAGTGCACCATCAATACCAAGAGAAAGAAGCTTTGCCAACAATATTGTATGGGAGACGCGGTCAAACGCCTTGGAGTAGTCTGTATATACACAGTCCGTCTGACTCCTGGTAACAAAAGCATCCATGATATCACAATGAAATTCCAAAAGGTTTGTCAAGGTCGATCGGTTTTGCATAAAACCATGCTGTTGGTCCGATATAACGAGTGCTAAGTCACTCTTAATCTTACTGAGAAGAATACATTCGAACAACTTCGGTATGCAGGATTGTATACATATTGGGCGATAGCTAGTGACATCAGATTTATCTCCCTTTTTGAAAATTGGAATAATGTTGCTAGATTTCCAAGCTGTTGGAAAAATCCCGATTCAATAGATTTATTAAATATTTTTTGTAAAATCCAACACATAACATTTGAACAATTCTTAATAAAAACAGGCGGCAGTTGATCAGGACCTGCAGATTTATTAGTATTCAGCGAATCAATACCACGCTGCACGTCCGACACGGAAAATATCACACGCGCGATATGAACTCGATCAGTCAGCGGGAGCGCCGGAGTGTTGACACCCATGAGAACGTCCTCGTAGATTGACAGGAAGTATTTTCTAAATAAGTCCACTACATCACTCACGCTATTGGCAGACCTGTCATTGAAATACATTATTTTCGGGTAATCGCTATGATCGTCTTTTAAAGATTTGGCAAGTTTATACAAATTCACGGAGGTTCCTGGTAACTGACTCTCTATGTTTCTATAAAATTCACGTTTTAGCGCTGCTGAAAGCACCTGGCACTCCTTTCTTACCCTACTGAATGCTTCGTAGTCACTGGGGTCCCCAGTTGCCTTATACTGGGCATGCAATCTTTTTTTCAAACTAATCTTATCAACAAGTTCGCGTGTGAACCATTTGGGGTAGTTCCCCCATGGTGGCCGTTTGATAGGCACAAAATCGTGAACGGAACTATTTATAACGTTGTAAAATTGTGACACAATTTCATTTACGTCGGTATTTGTATCAAGGAAAGACCAATCAACCTCATTAAGATGGTTATTTATGACGTCGTAGTCACAAGTTTTGAAGTTTTTTGTAATTCTTTCCGGCAAGGACTCCCTTTCATAATTCACAATAAAATCTATCTCTAATGGGGGGTGATGGGCATCAGCCGGCAGGATGATCTCCGCGGCTGTGGAAACATTAAGACCATCAATATCTGTAAATATTAAGTCCAGTAATCGGTTTAAACTGTTACGTACCAGATTACACTGAACCAAACCAAGGAACGAGGACATGTTTTTAATTTCGGCGGTACACTCATCATCTATCACCGCATTGGCCTCACACTCACACCATTCGGCACCCGGCAAATTGTAGTCCCCAGCAACCAAGATTTTAGCGTCTGGATATTTAAAACGGATTCTTTCCATATCTTTACAATGATTGGAGTAGGATTCAGAGTCTGAACCTGGCGGAATATATACGCAAGCCACAATTAAAATTCCAATCGGGAGAATGATTTTAACAAATATTTGCTCCAATGAAGTGTTCAGACATTTTATTATACAGGACCTGAACCTTTTGGCAACGCAGATCATAACACCTCCTCCCCTGGACTTGCCACTATCTTTACGATCACGATCTCTCCTATACACACAGTAACGGTCAAAACCAAGCTCTCCGTCACGCACACCTTCATTCAACCAGGTTTCTGTAAAAAACAATATATCATATGAAGTTAAAGATGCACTAATAGATAATTCAGATAGTTTTGTGTTTACTCCACGGACGTTCTGATAGTAGGCAGTTGCGCCGATTCTCCTGGTAAGTTTTTTCGGAGCTTTACAATCTTTGGAATTGAATCGAAAAATTTCACCGTCAGCTCCTCCTCACCAGCCATTCGCCTCTCCTCGACTTCCTTCCATAGACCCCGTAGATGTTCCCTCTGTGAGACAGTCAGATCAGCTTTAGCTCGCACACCATCGCCAAGAAGCCTATTATTACGCAGCACATATCTGGCCTCCGAAGAATCAGCAAAGGAAACTTTAACAGGCCTTACTTTGTCAGCCGCCACTCTTCCAACTCTGGATACCTTGATACAATCCGTTTTGACTTCATCGAACTTACTGACGATATTCATGACAGTGTTGCGGTCATCATTCAGTCGCTGCACCTGGGTAGAGGCCGCGCTTTCTGGAATATTCATCAACATTACATTCTTAGATTTTTCACGTCATTCCTCGAGTTCGCTAATCGCATCGAAGATAGAATTATGCTTTGAGTCCTCCGACTCGCCCATTGAAATGGGCTTACTCTTGAATGTCTGCAATTCCCCTTCCATTTTGCCGGTTAAAACTCCAATCAGGGACATCGTTCTTGCCAGTCCCGCCGTCGTGGGTAGCAATTTAGAAGTCAACTCCTTAACTGCCTTCACTGCAGAATTATTGCCATTTATTAGCGCCAGTTGCATGGTATTCAAAAGGTTTGATGCCTCCGTTATTAGTTGAACAACGTTTGATTCCATTGTTAAAAATCGTTGGACAAGAGGAAAAAAAAGAAGTTACTTGTAATTATAATATATATTTTTTTTCTCACGGGTTATTTAAGTTTTATATTATTTAAGTATAATATTATTGTTTTATGTCACAGGTACAATTTATTTGATTATTGTGTTTATTTTTATTTATCCCAATTGCAGTGACAGCCCTGCTACAAAGTCTTCAGCAATAATATAAGCAATTATGTTTATTGGCTGCAATTTATTGGACAGATTTGCAAAAATAGTCCTTATTGATATTACAAGCGATGAAACATTTATTTTTAATTTGAAAAAAAAACACACAAGCAGCAGTCAGAGAGAACCGCGAACAATTTGTGATAAAAAATTGAGTTAGCTTTACACTGTAAACACCAATACACTTCACGCAATTCAGTTATTACAGATATTTATAATTATTTATTAGCAAGCAAAAATTTGGAGTGCACTACTTATGATATCATTCAAGTAAGATTCATCATTTTATTGCTTTCTATCTACGGCCAGATCTACCCGGCCCAGGTAATATTGTGCCTACCTTATGTATACAGTAATTGTGTGCTAGCCAATCGGAAATTACACAAAACTGAAGCTTACTTTCGGTAGGTACCGAAGCGATCGGCCTTCCTCGGATTATCACAATCCGAAGATGGCGCACATTTTTAGCCAGTGGCGCGTGCTTTCCACGCCACACCGCTTTCTAATAAGACCTGTCCGACAGGCTGCGAATACCTGTCGATTACATGTTTTACTGCCTCTTGTGTGCAACTTATTCAGTGACAGCTTCCGCGTATAGGAAGGCATTCCTCAACCTAAACAATCGATAAGAAATACAATCACAAATTTACTAGGATGATGATGATGGATGATTTATTTCCGGTGGCGTTAGATTAGATTAGAATTTATTGAACGGCGTTCTGGTGTGAGCGACAAATTGAAGAATGATCTGGAATATGCGAGAAACATCGCTTTTGTACCTATATAAACGGACTACCAAGGGCATCAGTGAAGTAGTTGCATCCAACATTTGGACGTGGATACCATATACGCAGAGATTATCAATTATCGTAAATTGTGAGCAAATTTCTTGACTTATAGGTTGGTATGCGGCTGATCACACATGCTGTAAAAAATGGTTCACTTTGCCAATGTCACCCCTGTTTCAGGGAAGGTCGTTAAGAGTTGCAGGGCTTTTGTTCATTTGAGATTGGGTTTTTATATTGTAGGTGCACATGCGGCATGTGTGAGAGCGAAATTATGCGTGTCTGCTTGTGGAAATGCATTTAATATGAATCTCAAATGATACATATCTTTGCAACTTAGATTTAGATTTTATTTAGGCGCCGTTTAATGATCACGGACCATCTCAAGGGCGCCGTGGCTCTTCGAAAACAGCATTTTCTTAAGTCCTCTTCTGAAAGCGATGGTGGAATGGTCAGAGCGAAGGTCAACAGGCAGCTTGTTCCAGGCAACTGGCTCAGCTACCCCCAAAGCCACGAATAGGAATCCAATCCCGCGCCACTGCGAGATCGAGGTCATCAATCGGACAGATTTGCGGGATTTGCTTCTATCTATAATACAGGATCGAGTTCATCAATCCGGAGGTTTTACGGGATTCACTTCTAGCTAAAATCCCTAAGTTGCAATCATACATATTTTTTTAGATGCATATTAAATACAGAAAAGATACGTGTAAGTTCGCGTTCATCCAACCCAACGTTTTCAACATTGGATGAGCATTTCTAAAAGGTTAACCGGTTCGAATTCAAGCAGTTTTTTTTATTTCAACAGAACCGTTATAGAGTGTTTTTTTATAGGTATCAATAAATATTTTATGATTGTCTCGTAAATCTATATTTTTAAAACATAGTAAAACAAATTAAACTACTAAGCTGCGCGTGGGCATATACTAACAACATCTTTCCGTGCTGTCCCTGAAGGAGTTGCATTCTTCAAGTCAAGTGGAACCTATTTATTTTCTCAATTCTCAGGAATGTTTTTTTTCAGTTCTCAGGTTGAAAGGCAAATGCAAGTTGAAAGAGGATGTGAAAGTAAAGGTGAAAAAGAATGTGATGAGATGGTTTGGACATGCAGAAAGAATGGATGATAAAAGACTTACAAAGTATATATAAAGAAGAAATGTGAAAGGAAGAAGAGGAGAGCGAAGACCGAGAAAAGTATGGCTGGATCAGATTGAGGAAATTGTGAAAGAATAGGATATACAAAGCGAATTTAAGAGAAGGAAATGTATAAAAAAGGTGATGAATAGTTGAAAGGGGTATGTAAGGATAGAAAAAAATGGAAGGTAAGGGGGCCGGCCTTACGCCAACTATTTCAGTTGAAGTGGGGGTTTCCCAGCTCCCAAGAGATCTGGTGCTCATTTCTTGTGAAGGCTTAGCTAACCTTGCCGGTATTTTATTTTGGGTTTAAAATAAACACCGAAACGGGAAACCATTTCTGACACCCTCGTCTTCGGCGGGATTCGAACTCTGCATGGAATGCAAGCGTTCTACCGACTGAGCTATCGACCAGGCTTATAACATACTTACCTAATTTGTCAAGACAATGCCGATTCTGACTTTCATCTTTCGCAATGTCTGCTGAGGAATTTGTTGAAAATATTTGCAACGCGTGGACTGCCCGATGAATCACAACACCTCTGTTGCGATGATGATTGTATTTTAAAATGTCCGAGCAAATCTTTGGCAAGTTAACAAAAAACCTGCCAGACCAGTTCCTGATTCATATTTTTTTCACCCATATCGATTAAAAAAGAAATCCTTCGTTAATGCGAGTTGCAAAGATATCGTCCCCCCAGTGATTGTTTGGTTTATCTACCATTTGATTTAAAGATCATCTTTCAATAACATTCTACAGTGTAGGATGTTATTGAAAGAGAGTTTTTTTTTGAAGAAATACAAAATAATATCCATTGATTTTATGATTTTAAAGGCCGCAGAGTCATAAAAGCGAGTAGATATTTTAATTTTTGGTTCAAGTTAATACCGAAACGAGAAATCATTTCTTACACCTTTGGTGGCGATTGAGCCCTAGCCATTTAGCATGGACTGCAAGAATTCTTCCAACTAAGCTATCGCTCGACTAAAGGTAGACAAGGAATACTAATAATAATATTAGGATGATTTATTTGGTGAGCGCTGTTTTAGTGTGTATCACACCTCAAGAGCCCTCTGCGAGCTTGGTCGTCGCTGTAGAAAGCGCCAATTCTCAAGCAAGACCCAGTTGTTGTAAGGTTGGATGGACCTTTCAGTGACCGGTCTTTGGTAAAGGTTTATGAATTTTTCAACCCAGCGAAGAGCACATTCGAAATATAAATGGTATATTTTTGTGCTCCGCCGCGATCCGAATCCACAACCTTCCATTTACGAGTCCGAAGTGTTGCCACTGGACTACGGACCGGCCCAAGATGCCAACGACACGCGGTGTACCTGAGCGGTGATCCATCCAAGAACTATCCGCGCCCAATGTTGCTTAACTTCGGTGATCTATGGGAACCGGTGCTTTCAACATGGTAACGTCGTAATGGTGGCTTTGTAAATGCTCTGGCTACTCTAAGTAGAAAAATGACGTGAAGTTACAATTTCAGTGCGACTCACAGATCCGGCTTGTCAGATTTCGGCAATTATCACTCAGATTTTTTCACCAAGATGATTAGTGACTAACTCAAGTATTCGACTTTAAACATGGTAATATTATTTGTAGCTTACACGACTTATTATGTCTCTATACGTATTTAACTTTACGTTTCAACTCAACCGCAACAAAAACAGTTTGTTTGGGCAAGTTTTAGTTTTATATACATGCCAAAGGTACTAAGAAGTAAGCAAGATGATGTTTCAATAGTCGATTTGTTTCTATAATCTAAGTTGCAAAGACATATATTATCATTTAAATGCATGCCCACAAACATGCACGCGTAAATTCGCGCTGGCAAATGCTGCATGTGTACTTGCTAATTAAAATCTAAACCTCCAATGAACATAAGCCCTGCAACTTTTGCCGACCTGCCCTGAAACAGAGGTGAACAAATTGAACTATTTTTTTTCAGTGTTGGGTGGTCAGCCTCATACCAACCTATAAAGTCAACGAACATAATGAGCATTTCCTTAAAATTAGTTCACTTACTATGAGAAGGTTACTTACACTTACTGACCGGTCCGTAGCTCAGTGGTAACACTGCGGACTCTAAATGGGAAGGTTGTGGGTTCGAATCCCGGCGGAGCACAAGAAATAAACCATATATATTTTCAAATTTGCTCTTCACTGGGTTGAAAAAATTCATAAAACCTTCACCAAAACCGGTTACTAAAAAGGTCCATCCAGCCTTACAGCTACTGGGTCTTGCTTGAGTATTGGTGTTTTGTACCGACGACCAAGCTCGTACACCTCTGCAGCACTACAACAAGCATCATAGACCCCCAGAGTCTCTAGAATCTACACAGGATTAAAAAAAAAAACAAAGGTGGCGATATATTTTTGATGACGCTATGCTCGAGTTAAATTGCTGATTTCTGTACTCGAGCTGCTGTCTGGATGTCAAGCAATGTCGGCCTTGACTGGCAGCTGCCGGTTTGCACTCATTAAAATTCAATACGTCAATCTTATGAAATGAATATTTTTAAGGTAAATAACCTAGTTTATTTATAACGCCAATTTGACAATGATCAATTTTTAACCAACATATTGCCACCTCAAAGGATATATTGAATGAGCGCTGATTCACTGATTTGAGAAATCGTGGATTCAACATTTTAATTGGGGGTAACTTTAATAATAATAATATTATGGAGGTTTTAACTAAAGAGGAAGACCGAGAAAGGTATGGATGGACCAAATATCCGAAATTGCGAATGAATGGAATATCCAGAGTCATACTAAAAGAATAGCCTGTATGAAAAAGATTATGACTCTGGAAGAAAATGAAAGAAGTATGTAAGGACATAAAGAAATGGCAGTTGATCTGTAATGTTGGCGGCTAGGGTTTATTAAATTGGATTTTTTTCTGTTTTAGTTTTGATGTCCATAGATATTATTATTTATTGATTTAAAAAATGTAATTTGTCGTGTTGCGGACGCAGCGAGCCTCGGATTTCTCATTTAAGCTGATGAAGGCCCTTCTTAGGGCAACCACAAAAAATGCGATAATTGCGGCGACCTCGGTATGTGTAATGTGAAATGTGGACCCTCAATAAAGAAACACTTCAACTTCAGGGTCCACTATCACAAATACCGGGGGAGCTCTCAGTTTACCGATTAATTGATAAAAATACAGATTTTGTCTCGTTTGTACCGAAACTCCCACGCCCCATCCCTAGTTTTCGTTCCCATCCCTATTTGTGAGAATTCCCGTTATCCCTATTGTTTCCTAGAATATAAATATGCGTGTGTTCTTCGAAATAAATCACTTGTTCTCCGACTTCCGACTTCTTACTACAACGCTTCGCTTTCTTCAGAACTTCGACCTGCTACTCTTCCTGACCATCTCTTCAGATCTTCGATACAACGACCCGCCGCTTTGCCCCCTGACATCGAGATCTTGAATTATTGGAAAGGCAGCTGCCTTACAACCAGCTGACAGAGGAACAGTGTGAGAAGACGGATCCAGTCCACCCGCGCCTGTAGAGCGTCAGCTACATCTGGTCCTTCGCAGCCGGATCCCGTCTTCGACAGCAAGTTCACTTCCTGATGCCTGTGAACAGATCTCCGATCTCAACACGCTCAGGCAGAAGAGGCAACGAAGAAATGGAAGGAGACCTGGCTGAATCCGACTCGCGATCGTCCGAATCTGAACGTACGACGGCGGAGTCATCAGCCATGGAAGTGACGATGCGTACCGTGGTCGAGTTGAAGGGAATGATGAGTGAGTTCTTCACATTCATGAAGGCTCAGGCCATCCCTGCCGCGCCCGTAACGCAAGGAGTCAAGTCAACCGAGCAGCCCGCCGAGGCGGTTGCTACACCGGAGCCGGCCGCACCAGGTCCCACGATTGCCGGGACAGTTCATGGGGCGGAGCCCGGACAGGATGAGCGCGCGGTACGTGCAGATACCGCGTCGCCCAACGACTCAGCATACAGAGATGCTGAGGCCAGACGACTCACCGGGGAGTGGGTTAGGAGTGCTGGGGAAACTTCCCAGCCACTGATGGACACGATGGCTGCAGCCTTTGTGAGGGCCATGAAGACGAGCAGCACATCGTGGAGCTCACCAACGCAGCACCAGGAAGAGGATCCGAAGATGGCATCGTTCATGGCCAGGCAAACTGGTGCGAGAGACCTGCCACAGTTTTCTGGAGATCCACTGGAATGGCGCATCTTCAAAGCACAGTTTACTCAGTCAACGAGCATGTGCAAATTGTCGAACGCGGAGAATGCTCTTCGACTACAGCGGGCGTTGACTGGACGGGCAAGGGAGGCAATTGGAGATCTCCTAGTGGACCCGGAGAACGTGCCAGAAGTACTGCAAATCCTGGAGAGGACGTACGGACATCCTGAAGTGGTGATTAATAAATTAATCGAACGAGTGCGAAGGATCCCCAAGCTGTCGGATACAGCTACCGAGAATATGGTGACGGACTTCGCCATGACAATACGTAACATTGTGTCCACGATAGAGGGATACGACAGCAACCACTTGGCGGCACCGAAGCTTCTCACAGAGATGGTGATGAAGCTTCCCATGTGCTTGAGGTGGATGTGGATTACCTCAAGATCTCCGGAGACCAAGGCCACACCTAAGGAATTTTCCCAGTTCCTCGGGAAAATAACGGAAGGCGTGCCGAATGCGGGATTCGTTGGTTTCGAGTTGGAATCCAGGAGGAACGAGAAGAAGACACCCAGACGGGAAGGACACGTTCTCTACGTTACCAACAAGAATGTGTCAAAGTGTGTGTTGTGTGATGGACCACATCGTTTGGAGATGTGTAGTGAGTTTGCTGGACTGGAGTTACGTGCCAAGTGGGATGTAGTGAGACAGCGACAATTGTGTTTTTGTTGTTTGAGTGAGCGTTGTTGCGCGGCAAAGTGCCGCGCACCAAAGTGCAGTGAGGTAGGCTGCGTACGCAGGCATCATCGGATGCTTCATGACCCGCAGGCCTCCGGCAATAAATCAAAGGTTCTACATGTGGTGCGTAGTGAGGGTGCTGTCGCGCTCAAAGTCCTGCCAGTTTCACTGAAGGGGCCAAAGGGGTCCTTGGATACATATGCCCTGTTGGACGAGGGCTCCACAGTGACACTAGTGGAAGAAGAAGTGGCTACTCTTATAGGTGCGAGAGGACCGCGCTCAGTATTGCAGATAACGGGAGCAGCGGGAATATGCGCGAAAGACGCAGGCTCACGCCGCGTGAGCATCTCCATAAAAGGAGCCACAGACGACGTGTACGAAGCTGTAGGGTACACGGTGAAGCAGCTGCGCTTACCAACGCACTTGGTACGCGAGCGAACAGCAGGAGACTCCAGGCTTGCGGAGGTGAAGCCTAAGATTCTTATTGGACTGGACAATGCGAGGCTAATTGTGCCCCGTGGTGAAGTGCAGTTCAGAGAGGATGGGATGATTGTGAGTGACACGCTGCTGGGCCAGGTGATATTTGGCCAAGTGTCAGCATCAACATCGGAAGCTGTAGTGAACAGTGAAAAGTGCGGTGAGAAGCAGACGGTGTTGATGACAAAGAAAAACCCGTCTTGTGATGACGCGCTGGAGGCGCTCATAAAATTCAATTTCTCTCTTGAGTCGATAGGAGTCTCTATCGCACCGCGGATAAATATGGCGGAAAAGAGAGCTCTTGAAACTATGAGTGCAACGACGAAGCAGTTGACCACTGGGAGGTGGGAGACTGGCCTCATTTGGAGTGAGGACGACTCGGCACTCCCAGATAACAGAAAAGCCGCCGAGAACCGACTCGACTCGCTCGAGAAGAAGTTGAAAAAGGACCGGGCGCTTGAGGTGGCGTACCGGGCGAAAATGAACGAGTACGAGGCAAAAGGATATGCGGTCGAATTATTGCAAGGCGAAGAGGCGCAGGAAACCCCAAGAAAATGGTACCTGCCACACTTTGCAGTAAGAAACCCCAACAAGCCTGACAAAATAAGGATTGTCTTTGACGCAGCAAGCAGGCACCGAGGAGTGTGCTTGAACGACCGCTTGCTGACGGGTCCGGACCTCCTGACGTCACTCGTTGGTGGTATCCATCGATTCAGGGAGGGAAAGATCGCCATCGCTGCAGACATCAAGGAGATGTTTCTGAGAATCAAGATCTCGCCTAGCGACCAGATGTCGCAGTTGTTTTTGTGGCGTCGCCTACCAAGTGATAAAGTGCGTACGTTTGTGCTCACGTCAATGATGTTCGGGGCAAGATGTTCTCCGAGCAGTGCTCAGTTTGTGAGGAACCAAGTGGCAGCGAAGGACGCGAGCAAGTGCCCGAAGGCTGCGCTGGCTGTACAAGAAAAAATGTACATGGATGATTATTTGGATGCTGTGGATGCAACTGAAGAGGCTGTCGGATTGTTGAAAAATGTAAGGACCCTCTTGAGCTCAGGAGGATTTGAGCTAACAGGGTGGGCATCCAACAACGTGGATGTGCTGAGGTCGGTCGAAGATAAAGACCGAGCCAGGTCAGCCATCATCATTGGGAAGTCAGCTACCACCGAAAGGGTTTTGGGTGTGCACTGGGACCCGCACGATGATGTGTTCGTGTTCCGGTATGACGGAGAAGGGAGCAGTGCACCTGACTGGCCTACAAAAAGACAGCTTCTGAGCGAAGTCATGAAAGTGTTCGATCCCCTCGGATTTATAGGTTGTCTATCAATAAGGAGTAGAATATTGCTACAAGCAGTATGGCGTTCCAACATAGGTTGGGACGAAAGAATACGAGAGGAACATGCGCAGAAATGGGACGAGTTTCGACGTCTGCTGGGATACAATAACTGCGTTATCCCAAGATGCTGCATTAACCTGAAAAAAGAAGAAGTGACGCTGCACCTCTTCTGTGACGCCTCGGAGCAGGCATGTTGTGCCGTGGCGTATTTTAAACATGGCGATGGTACCAGCTTCTTAATGAGCAAGTGCAAAGTGGCGCCGCTGAAGCCACTCTCAGTACCGCGCCTGGAACTGCAGGCAGCCCTACTTGCTGCGCGGTTGGCGGCGAGCATAAAAAGAGAAACCAGGGTCAAGATTAGTCGGACAGTATTTTGGACCGACTCAAGTACGGTACTGTGCTGGTTAAGGAGTGACCCGCTCAAGTATTCGACTTTCGTGGCAAACAGTCTTGGAGAGATCGATGAAATAGCTGGCACGAGTGGGTGGCGCTGGGTACCCACAAAACTAAACCCAGCCGATATCGGGACGCGTGACATCCAGCCGCCGGACATGTCAACAGACGGACTATGGTTCGGAGGCCCAAAATTCCTCTCCTGGCCAGAGAGCGAATGGCCTCAAGAGAAGAGGATGGCCACACCTCCACAAGATATTCTGGAAATTAAACCTCCGCGTTATTTTGTAGGCCACTGCAGCGTGGTGAAAGGCCTACCAGACGTGACGCGTTTCTCATCGTGGATGAGACTGTTAAGGACGACAGCGTCGGTGATGCGTTTTGTGGAACGCTGCCGGAATCCCAGGAAAGGGGAGCAGCTGAAGCAGCCCGGTGGTGATTTTGAATTACGGGCTGACGAGATCACCAACGCAGAGATGATATGGGTGCGCCTATCCCAGAGGCACGCATTTGGTGACGATATGGAGGTTCTGAGACGGGGGGAGCAGCTCCCGCCTGGTGGGCGCTTGCGAGCCGTGACGCCGTACATAGACGGCGACAACGTGCTGCGCATGGACACACGCCTGCAGGGGAGTCAAAAAGCCGCACCACCGATACTAGATGGAGACGACGAGTACGTGAAGTTGATGCTGAAATACGTACACGCAGCTGCTGGACATCCCGGTGTGGAGCGCACCATAAGTGACGTGAGGGCAAAGTTCTTCGTTCTGAAGCTTCGCACCTCCTTACGGTGCATCGTCAAAAGCTGCCGGGCGTGCAAGATTATGCGGTGCACGCCGCAGACACCGCTGATGGGGCAGCTACCAGCCGCAAGGTTGGCCGAAGGAGAACGACCATTTAGCCACTGTGGGCTAGACTTCTTTGGACCCATGACGGTGAGGATTGGAAGACGCACCGAGAAGCGGTATGGTGCACTCTTCACCTGTATGACGACGCGGGCAGTGCACATCGAGTTGGCAAGTTCGTTGTCCGCGGATTCGGCCATAATGGCCGTGAGAAGGATGGCTGCACGACGTGGCTCCCCTAAAGTTTTGTACTCTGACAACGGGACAAACTTCGTTGGGGCTGACCGTGAAATGAATGCAGCCATCAAAAGCTTAAGGAATGATGCTGGATTCCTGCAATTTACGGCGTTAAAGAGGATAGACTGGAGGTTTATCCCGCCGTCATCACCGCACTTTGGAGGTGCCTGGGAACGACTAGTTCGTTCAGTGAAAAAAGCCTTGACGGCAATGGTGAAGGAGAGGTCTCCGCACGAAGAAACGCTAGTGACAGCGTTGGCAGAGGCAGAAAGCACCATCAATTCACGCCCGTTGACTCACGTATCAGTGGATGCCAAAGATGATGAGCCTTTGACACCGAACCACTTCCTGTTGGGGTCAGCGGGTGGTATGACCGCCCTGGCAAGATACGACCAGGGAGATGAAAAGATCTGCCTGAAGAGACAGTGGAGATTGTCGCAACAAATGGCAGATATGTTTTGGCGACGGTGGGTACGGGAGTACCTCCCCACACTGGCTCAACGTCCGAAGTGGAGGAGCCCAGCGGAGCCGATTCGAGAAGGCGATTTAGTGCTGATCGCGGACCCTAAGCTGCCGCGTAACACCTGGCCACGGGGACGGGTAACGAAGGTCAACCCAGCAGCCGACGGTCAAGTGAGAGTAGCCCAGGTGAAGACGTCAACTGGGACATACACGCGGCCAGCAGTGAAGTTGGCTGTGTTCGACTCAGGAGACAGCAGCGTCCGGACTTAGTACAGCAGAGACTGCACGGGGGGAGTGTTGCGGACGCAGCGAGCCTCGGATTTCTCATTTAAGCTGATGAAGGCCCTTCTTAGGGCAACCACAAAAAATGCGATAATTGCGGCGACCTCGGTATGTGTAATGTGAAATGTGGACCCTCAATAAAGAAACACTTCAACTTCAGGGTCCACTATCACAAATACCGGGGGAGCTCTCAGTTTACCGATTAATTGATAAAAATACAGATTTTGTCTCGTTTGTACCGAAACTCCCACGCCCCATCCCTAGTTTTCGTTCCCATCCCTATTTGTGAGAATTCCCGTTATCCCTATTGTTTCCTAGAATATAAATATGCGTGTGTTCTTCGAAATAAATCACTTGTTCTCCGACTTCCGACTTCTTACTACAACGCTTCGCTTTCTTCAGAACTTCGACCTGCTACTCTTCCTGACCATCTCTTCAGATCTTCGATACAACGACCCGCCGCTTTGCCCCCTGACATCGAGATCTTGAATTATTGGAAAGGCAGCTGCCTTACAACCAGCTGACAGAGGAACAGTGTGAGAAGACGGATCCAGTCCACCCGCGCCTGTAGAGCGTCAGCTACATGTCGTGTGTGTTCCTTGACTTATAGGTTGGTATGCGGCTGACCACCCATGCTGTAAAAATGGTTAACTTTGAATATCACCCCTGTCTCCGGGAAGGACGGCAAGATTTGCAGGGTATGTCCATTTCAGATTTGGTTTTTATGTTGTAGGTTCACATGCGTCATGTGCAAGCGCGAACTTGTAGATACGTGTCTGGTTGTGAAAACGCATGTAATGTGAATCTCCAGTGTAACATATTTTTGCAACTTAGATTAGATAGAGATTTATTCTGTAAGCGCTTTTTTGTGTGAATCACAGCTCTCTGCGAGATTGGTCATCGCTATAGAAAGTGCTGATTCTCAAGCAAGACCCAGTTGCTTTAAGGCTGGATGGACCTTTGGGGACCGGTCTTTGGTAAAGGTATATGAATGTTTTAAACCAGCGAAGAACACATTTGAAAATATAAATTTTATGTTTTTTGTACTTCAATGTGATTCAAGCCCAAAACCTTCAATTTACGAATCCGAAACGCTACCACTGGACTACGGACCGGTCTGTACCGGATGTTTACCCATACTTCAACTTATATTTTATAATCTATAATCTAAGCTGCAAAAATATGTCAACATTTAAGGCTCATATTAAATGCATTCCCACAGACGGGCACACGTAGGTTCACGCCTACACATTCTGCATGTGTGCATATAAATAAGCAAACCCTCACATGAACATAAACCTTGCAACTCCTGCCGCCGTTCCCTTAACCGGGGTGGCATCGGCAAAAGTGAACCGATTTTTACAGCACGGGTGGTCAGCCTCATACCAACCTATCAGTCAAGGAGCTGATGGGGAAAATCGAGGGACGACGAGAATCCTATAAGAGATAAATGTCCTGGGTTGGAAGTCTCATCACCACGGTAATTCTTACCTACCGAATATCGATAATATTTGTATGAAACACTGTCAATCCAAGATGGCCGCAAGTGAACAGATGATTAGTCTTCATACAAATGTTACCGATATTCGGTAGGTAAGAATTACCGTGGTGATGAGACTTCCATCCGCTGAGGAATACAAAGGAGTGGACTGGCATCAGAACCATTCGTCAGGATAGGCTCATGTTCGCTGAGGTGATAAAGAAAAAGGCGCTATATTAGTTTTCATATACACATTATAGTGGACGCTATGGTAAAGTTTAAGCGATATGCTTTATACTTGGGGTAGAGTTTGCGAGATTTAGTATAAGAGAAGAAAGTTGTGTAGACACTTTCCAAGTCTTCTCTCCTTTCTGTTGCACGGTCCAAATGCTAAGATGTGATCGGTTAAAGGTCAACCGAGATGATAGACAAAAACATACACAAAATCTTTGCACACAACTAGTATAATAACAGTTACTGTTACTGAAGTTTTACCATCATTATTCTGTCAGTTTTTTTTTTTTCAGGTTAAGCTCATCCTTCTTCTCCCTGACTTATAGCTTTATAGGTTGGTTTAAGGCTGACCACCCATGCTGTAAAATATGGTTCACTTTGCCAATGTCAGCTCTGTTTCAGGGCAGGTCGGCAAGAGTTGCAGAGTTTTTTTTTTTTATCCTTCTTCTCCCCGACTTATTTGTAGGTTGGAATGAGACAGAACAGTCATACTGTTAAAAATGGTTCACTTTGCCAATGTCACCGCTCTTTCAGGTATGGTCTGCAAGAGTTGCAGGGCATATGTTCATTTGAAATTGGATTTTTATTTTGTAAGTCCACATGCGGCATGTGTGAGCGCGAAATTATGCGTGTCTGTTCGTGGGAATGCATTTAATATGAACCTCAAATGATACGTCATATCTTTGCAACTTAGATTTAGATTTAGTGTAACCGACAAGATTTTGGCCTTTTTTGTCCTAAAGGCGCTTGGGAAATAAAAAAAATCGTAAAACATAGTAAAACCACATTAATAGGAATGCCAATAAATGCCTTTCTTTTTTTTAAATTTTAAACTCTTTTGAATTTAACGATATAAAAAAAAAAAGTTATCCCATTTTTCTGCAATGTCAATCTTTAAACTGCTCTCCTGAACAATTAAATTATGCCCTACAGCCTTTTAACCGTCGATATATTGAAAAAAAAAATGACGATAAAAGAAGAAGAGTTTAAAGGACATCAATTTAAAGGAATATGGCATGGTTTGAGTGAGTATATTGAATGCTCGGGGTCTCAATTTTTTTGGTTTCCTTTCGCCTCAGTGATCCCGGCACATGTGTGGTTGGGTCCCCTAACTTAGCGATGCCTCCAATTACATGGAATTTCGTTTTAATATACCCGGCGATCCCATGCCTTGGTGTCTGTCACAGCGGTTCCAAAAATCAACTAAAAAAAACTATTGAAAAAATGTGATGTCACTTGGTCCGGCTGAAGGCAGGATTAAGAGGCATAACTTAGATAGAATGTAATGAAGGTAACTTGTGAAGGTACTTCAGTGCACCGCGCTGCATTTAGCATTATTCCCCTTACCCGTATAACTAAATAGATCCCAAATCGCCACATGCGACCCCTTCGGGGGTTACTTAGGCAAGAAGTTACACTATATGTGTAGATAAGTTGCGTTTTTTTGCCAACTATATACGTTTCACTATTATCGATATTTACTTACAGCTTAAGTACATTTAATGCGTGTCCACAAGAAGACATGTCTAAGTTCACACTTACACGTGCTGCATGTCAGGCGCGTTCATAGAGTATAGGCAAATACATTTCAGTGTAAAATATTTTCTCCCATTCCTTTAAAATAACTCATTTGAAACTGACTGAAGTGCTAACGATGCCGATGGCTCCAATCCGACTTAAATATTGATTTTGAAATCTGAATATCAAGCTTAAATGTTTTTTTACGATAAATAGATTTTGTCGGGGTTATAGCCGCGGGGGCCAAGAGGGCTGATCTTTCTAGCGTGTTTCGAATGGAACAACGTAGGTTCGATCCCCGCTTGGGTCACTTGACTTTAACTTTGACCCTGGTTCAACAGATGTTATTGGGTCTATAATCTATAATCTATAATCTAAGTTGTAAGGATATATTCATTTAAAGCTCTCAGATGTATGCCCACAAACCAACAAGTGTAGTTCGCGCTTACAAATGCTGAATGTGTACTTACAAATAAAATCCAAACCTCAATTATTATTTAATAAATCATTAATAATAAACAATAATGAATTATTAAATGATGATATTAATACCTGTTTCTGGCCAGGCAGAATAGGTTAGTGAATTGCATTCCTCTTCACAAATCTATTTAAAAAAAAAAAAAAAAATTGCCTACTTATTAGGCGCATGTGCCTGTATGGGATGCACGCCCCTGCAGTGCATGTGTACCTACAAAATAAACCAGACATCACATGAACGTAAGTCATAATGATCTTTCTGTCACCTTTCCCTGAAACGGAGGTGGAATTGGCAAAAGTAAAACAAGTTTTTACAACATGAGGGTCAGCCCGTATAATCTAAGTTTCAAAGATATATTGACATTCAAGGTTTATATTTAATGCGTGCTCACAAGCATGCACATGTAAGTTCGCGCTTACACATGCTGCATGAGTGCATACAAAATAAACAAAACCTCACATTAACATAAACTTTGCAATACCTGCCTTCTCTGAAACAGTGGTGACATTGGCAAAGTAAATATTTTTTTACATCATGGGGGTCAGCCTCATACCAACATATTAGTCAATGAACATGCATTATTAAAAGTAAATCTATATTTGAGAGGTATACTAAATACGGACTATCTACACAATAATGTATTGAAGTTATGACTATCTGTCCTGCCAAGTGACATAACATTTTGTTTTAAATGTGGTGAGACCATTTCTAATTAATATTTATAACAAAAGTCTTCATAGTATTGATAATAATAATTAAAGTTACACATGGCTGACTCTTAATAATATAATCCTATACTTGAGAACCATTGGTATCAAATAACACGCATCCACAGTATCATTATATCCAATGCAAATGTGAAGTATTAGGTATACGGGGATAGGGTAGGTATTATATTATATTAGATACTTCCAGCATACGTAGATACTTATTGTAGATATTTATAATTTGTATCACATGAGTAGATACAATTCTCGGAGGGACGTTCAAATGATAACTATAAAAACAAAGGACAGACAGAACAGAACATCCGGTAGAAAATCACATTAATAAAAGTCATAAGAATGAAGAAAGTATATTGATTTAGTATAATGCATAATACAATGGACAGCATATTTAACTTGAGGCAAACGGCCAACAAATATTCTGTTAATGGTTGCAAAGGAACGTAGACCCATAAAAGTATGCAATTTACCCGCTGAGAAAAAGTTTCATATTTGTCCTGATTCCATTCAACGTAATTGTATTAAAATAAAGGTATTTCTTCTTACTTTGTCCAAGTTGCGTTGTCATTTTATTTCTTGATAGGTTGGTATGAGGCTGACCGTACATACATACATAATATTAAATGCGGTAAGGTTTTAGGGTATTTTCTAACTACAAACATAATAATTTTGTATTGAAGTTATGACTCTCTGTACGGCTTCTAGCTCAGCCAAGTGACATAACATTTTTTCCACATTTTAAATGTTCTGGGTCCGTTATCTTCTTTATTGATTACCTATAAATAAAGGCAGAGAAGAAAAATTAAGTAACTAATGAAAAAACACTTACATGAGAAAACATGGTGATGTATTAATTCTGCTTCGTTTTGTTGTTGTTGAAGAGATGTTACAGCACTTGTATGTTCAAATTCCACATGCTTGGCACATCGCGACGTACGGTATCCTTCAATTACGGTCTAATAAATAAAATCTACACAACAACTTGTATCGTATATGTACGACTCACAAATTAATCTAATTGGTTAAAATTGTTGTTACTTTAAACACTACCCCACCACTAGTATATTTAAAATTTCCAGGATGTAGGTATTTAAAACATTCCTTATTTTGAATTTAGAATATTGACTACTTTTTTATTTTGTTTTATAGCTCCTCATCAAAAAGTTTTGTTTTTTTAAAACACTTTTTATTTACTTTAAAATAAGTTTTTACACATAGTTACACTTAATATTATTTATTTTAATCACGAAATTCCGTGCGAAAATAATAATCAAACTTTATTTATTACGTCAAAAATTAATAGTATTTTGCTGCACTTTTATTATCACTCGATATTTCGGAACACGATAAATTTTATACCTACCCTGCGCTCGAAATTCAAATAAATTTTATTGTCTATTGTCGGGTAGGTATTGCAAGTTTCCGAGCTTTCAAATTAGGAACAAAAACTGAACAGACGTCAAAGAGTTGTTGTCGCGTTGGTTTGATCTGTTGAAAGTGTTTGTTTTTATTGAATTAAAACACAGATTTTAATCCGAACAGGTTTAATATTGTTTTAATGTTATTTTCGCGATTTATCGAGATGATTTTCGATACGAACAAGCGACACAGCGCTCGCTGAGAGCTAACCAAAGTAACTGTTTGAGTGAGACACGCGTTCGTATTGAGACAACCGGTCCCTCGTTTCTACCTAGCCACCTTCGGGCGCACATCACGCCCTGACGTCGTGTCGAGCGTTGAAATCTTTTGAATGAACTTGGAAAATGCTCGAGCACAAGCACTGATCATCTAAAAGATCAATATTCTTGGAGTACTTACTGGTATCTCAGCTTTTTAAAGGGTACAAATGTATGAACAAAAATATAGACAAAAAAAATACTCTGCATGATATTGTAACGCATGGGGTTCGTCGAGGTTTAAACAAATGAATGACTGTTGTGATTTTATTCATTTTTGTATTTATTTCGGCACTAACTTACTTTTGACTTATTATAAAAGTCAATCACACATTTGTCACTTCGCTGCCTTAGTTCTTGTTTATCGTATACGCCATTGAGAAAATTTTACATGAGCAATGTTTGCATGTGTACTGGACCAATGTGTCTTATGAAAACAAGAAATTTATTTTAAGAATATTTAAAACAGTATCGAGTTTTATGGTTTTTCTTAGCTCAGCTTGTGTAGAATTTGATTCACAAGACAACTGCATGACAAAGTCATATTTGACAAGATTGGCGTATACGATAAACAAGAACTGGGGGAGCGACTTGTTGACTGGCTGAATTTTCTCCTTTCTTCCAGGAAAAAAAATAGTAGGTACTTGTGGACAAGATAGAAAACAAAACGATCTTTGGTCTTTTGTATCTTCTCTCTCAAATTTCAATCTAAACATCCTATTTGTTACTCGTAGCGTCCATCCCCATTTTATTCCTTCATCTTCACGTACACTCTTAAAAATTTAAATACTTCACTAGAAAACTCTTGTCACCTGTAAATGAGTAATAGGTCGATGTAAAACAGGCATGCCGAACATAATACAAAATGGTTCATGCGGCCCGCAATATCGTAAGAGTTTTACTTGCCTGATGTAGAGTGTACTCTCAGCAGCTAAACTTATTACATGCTAATATCTATCGACTAATAATTAGACTTTCATACAACAATATCAAAGTCTCATTTTAGAGTATTACGGGGCTATTATTAGACATTTTAGTCGTCCGTTGAGCCCACGCTTTGACAAACGTATGATGCATTTGTATGAAGACCTGTCAATCCAAGATGGCCACAAGTGCACAGCTGATTTGTCTTCATACAAATATTACAAGATTTGGTAGGTAAGAATGACCGCGCTGATGAAACTTCCAGCTCTGGCAGCATTAGTTTGTCAAAGCGTGGGCTCAACCGACGACTAAAATGTCTAAGAATAGCCCCGATAGAGATTTTGATTCATTGTTATACTAAAATATATTTTTTATGGCATGCTCTTTAAACCAAATAAAAACTTTTAGGAATAAACAAAATAACACCCAAAATAAAACAATTATTAATCTGAATAAGAGTTTTAGGCTTACACGGCGGGTGATGATGCTGGACATCAAGATCATCTTCATCATCATACTTCACGCTGAAGAAGCCCATCGTAGAAATGGGCGAAACGTCCGCAAGCTCCAGCTCCCACAGACCATTGCAACAGATCCCGGAAAACATCACTCCAGCAATTATTTATCTACTTATTTATACTTATTTTAAAATTGCGCGACATCACGTGTAAGTGCGAACTTGAACATTTGTGCTTGGGTGCGTGCATTAAATATAAATCACAAATGCTTTTATATCTTTGCAACATTTTTTCCGTATTGTTTCACAGGTACAATCTAAAATAATTAACAATACCATTTTTGAAAAGTGCGTCGTTACTTTTTCTTCAAAGAAGACGAAAAGTTCAATTACGAAACTATCGATATGCAATAGAAATCTGCAAACATTTTTAAAAATAATTGTAATTCTATCTGAAGATGACTATATAATTTTGTCGAAAACGTTTTTAAGTTATAATTCAAATAAAATCAATATCGTGTGTGAAAATAAAACAATGTTTTAATAAAAAAATAAAAAAGCATAAATCAATCAACATGAATTTTCACAGTGTTAATACACAAACCATAAAAAATATAATTTTTAAAAATCTTCTAATTTTGGATCGCCTTTTCAGAGCTCACTGTGTGACAGTGCCTTAACCTTAGCTAGCCAGACGAGAAATGCAGCATTCTAGTCTTTGAACTAGAGAAAAATACACTCGACACCTACCTGCACCCGAGTATCGACTCACATTCAAACCAAACCAAAGCGTATACCAAAAAATATACGTAAACTATACCAGCACCGCTAGTGAGTGTAAAAGCTTCCAAACGTTTCTTGCAGAACGCTAATGTTTAGTTTTATATACTAGGGTACCACTTACATGGCTTTTGGCTGCTCCTATCACAATGTATCGACAGAGTATATGCCTATGCAATCAGATAAAAAATACAGTGATTATCAAAGATCAACGAATCTTCCTCACTCGAAACTCCGATGGAATGTGGCTTATCAACATGCCTGATGGTTAAGAAAATAATATAAAAACTAGGGTTCGGTACTTTTATAATAGTATAGGTACATTCCTATTTTTCTTTTACGTGTGTGCTTCCAGTTACCATAGGAAAATGAAATGAAATTAGGCTGATTTATTTGGTGAGCGCTGTTTTTGTGTGTATCACACCTCAAGAGCCCTGTGCGAGCTTGGTCGTCGCTGGAGAAAGCGTCAATTCTCAAGCAAGACCCAGTTGCTGTGAGGCTGGATGGACCTTTTCGCACGTTTAATAATAAAGAGCAATAACTCAAAAAACAAGAATGTTGGGAAATCACGTTTGAAGTTCAGACAACTAGTACAACTTGTATGGGATAAAAAAGGCAGCCGATGTTTTATCTCGGTCATATTCGTCCAAATTGAACGGCTGTCGCATTCTACCTATTCTTCTCGCATTTTTCTTGCGTTTTATTACAAAATCTCGATTTTCCCAATTTTCGAGTTATTTCTCTCTATTACTAAGCGTGCGTTTTGATGACCGGTCTTTGGTTAAAGGCTTATGAATTTTCAACCCAGCGAAGAGCAAATTTGAAAATATAAATCGTATATTTTGTGTGCTCCGCCGGGATTCGAACCCACAACCTTCCATTTACGAGTCCGAAGTGTTACCACTGGACTACGGACCGGTCAACTTGTACCGAGTAAGATATTGTAATGTTTTTACGCAGGTTAATTAAAACTGCGGTGATTTTTTTCACACAATTGATTTCGGATTCGGTTCGGATACAGAGCCACTTTATACTTGCACAATACAACGGTCGCCGGTTGATTTCTGAAGCTACAGATAGTTTTGGTCCTTATTTTATAGAAAGAATGAAGATCATTCTCGAAACATTTAAAATTGTTACATGCGAGACTTCACTGAAGACATCTATCACTGAAGCAATCTCGAACAATACAAATCAATATCAACTACAAGGTAGGTATACAGGGAAGTCACCCCTGTTTCAGGGAGAGTCGGCAAGAGTTGCAGGGCTTATGTTCATTTGAAATTGGGTTTTTATATAGTAAGTCCACATGCGGCATGTTTTTAAGCGCAAAATTATACGTGTCTGCTCTTTGCAACTTAGATTATAAATTATGTAAGTAGATCAGATATTTGTCTGTCGTTCATGAGCTGTTCTGATTATTATTGATTTTATATTATTAGTTCTCTTGTAAACTACGTTATGTCTATGAACTACGGTCAACTTCCTTATTTTCATTTACAGCTACCTCTCGAGAATTTCAAATTTTATTCAATTATATTTTTCATTGTTAAATGAATATTTACTTTTCCAATAAAAATGATACCAATGGAAAATACCTATCTTTTACTGAATAGAATCAAAGCCGGGAATCTCGTATTTTTTTAAATAAGATAAATATATGAAAACACAGAAAATTACATTCTCTACAATTCCGTATATTTATCTTATTATAAATGAAATCCTAGTTTTCCGCCTTTGATCCTATACGAGCCAATCTGATTATCTATATTATCCTTTGATGGACAAGCTTTATACTTCAATCCATTGTTTGGAGGTATTCGGAAGTCCCCAAAAACCAAACGGCCATTCCAGTGATAAAGAATTTACGGCTTTGGAGTGATATTAGAAACGGAAATTTGGTAGAAAGAGACTATCTAAGGCCCAGTATTTTCAACATTAGCATAACTTTATACTAACTAAGAAGGACGCACTTTTGTCAATGGTGTGGGTCGTTTTTATCAGTTTGAAGTTACATAAGCTAACGTTGAAAATACCGGGCCTGAGAAGTATGATTGGTATGAGGAGTGATAGGGTGAGGAATGATTTCGTAAGAGAAGAATGTGTTGCAAGAGAAAGTGTGAAAGCAAAGTAAAAATAAGTTTATTAAGATGGTTTGGACATTTCGAAAGAATTAGTAATGAAAGATTGCTAAAGAAAGTATACGATGCAAGAATAGATGGATGTCGGGGTAGAGGAAGACCTTGATGCGTATGGATGGACCAAATTTCTGTAACAAATTAATGGAATATCTAGAGTCATAATAAAAGGAGAGCTTGTATGAAAAAGGTTATGACTCTGGATGAAATGAAAAAGTATCCAAGGACAGAAAAAAGGCGGTTGAAAAAAGGCTGACCTATCGAATATCGTTAATATTTGTATGTAGACAAATCAGCTGTTCACTTGCGGCCATCTTTGATTGACAGGTCTTCATACAAATATTACCGATATTCTGTAGGTAAGTGGTGATGAGACTTCCAGCCCTGAAGGCAGAGGTTTAAGGAGGCCAAGACTCGAATTGGGCTGTAGCGCCATTAAAGAAAGAGTCAAAATAAAAATAATAAAAAGACGTTGATGCAAAAGGTGAGTCTTCACTGGTATTTGCGAATACAAAACAACGGAAGCAGCGATCACAGTAATGCACTACTGACAATGCTCCATACGTCACAAACCACTATGTTAAATTAAACGCAATGATCTGAGCGATTACACAATTATAATACCAACTATCATTGTTGCTACCGTTGCTGTATGATATCACTGTGGACGAGAAACTATTTTAACGAAAAGAGTCACTATAACCGTTTCAACTAATTGTATCGCAAATCGTCCTTAGTTAGAAAGAGAACAAAGGTCTTCATAGTGTCATTTCGTTGTATAAGCACAAAAAAAACTGGGGTCTATAATAATCTATTTATTATCTAAGTTAAAAAAAACAAAAATTGGCTGATTTATTTTATGAGCGCTGTTTTTGTGTGTATCACACTTCAAGAGCCCTCTGCGAGCTTGGTCGTCGCTGTAGAAAGCGACAATTCTCAAGCAAGACCAAGTTGTTGTAAGGTTGGATGGACCTTTCAGTGACCGGTCTTTGGTAAATGTTTATGAGTTTTTCAACCCAGCGAAGAGCAAATGTGAAAATATAAATGGCATATTTTTTGTGCTCCGCCGAGATTCGAACCCACAACCTTCCATTTACGAGTCTGAAGTGTTACCACAGGACTACGGACCGGTCAAACTAGAAATCTTTCCAGAAATTTGGTAGCTTTGAAATTCACACATGCGCTAACATTCTGCGCACTAAAGGCAAGGAGGCACACTATATGTGTAGCTCAGTTGCGTCGCGTTAATAAAAATGTTTCTACCAGCTCATAAGTATTTGTTTTTTTTCATTTTCTCAGCTTAACCACTATGGTACTTAGTGACTTTTTAAAATTGATCTAAATAGATTGGGTACGGATCCACCACAATACTGAAATAAGTCAACAATGATAATTAATCAACGAACAAAAAGAATAGAAATGTTAAAATGTGAACAATGCATTCAATGTACAGTTAGATTTTATGGTTTAGCTACAGAACGCTCAATAAAATGGCTGTTTTATCTACATTATTTCATTCAAAAGCAACAGTCAATAAACATCATCCATCATTTATCTGTACACTGAGTTCCTGACCGGTCCGTAGTCTAGTGGCTAATATTTGGACTCGTGATTGGAAGGCAGTTGATTGGAATCCCGCCGGAGCACGAAAAAGATTACATTTTTCAAATATGCTCTTTGCTGGGTTGAAAAACTAATCTGCGTTTACCAAATACCTGTCACCATAGGTCCCTCCAGCCTTACAACAATTTGGTCTTGCCTGAGAATTGGCGCTTTTACAGCGACGGCCTAGCTTACAGAGCGCTCATGAGGTGTGATTCACACAAAAACAGCTCTCGCCAAATAAATCATCCTAATATAATATTATTATTATCATCTATCATTTGTATGCACTCTAAGTTCCTGAATGGTCCGTAGTCTAGTGGTTAATACTTCAGACTAGTGATTGGAAGGTGGTGTGTTCGAATCCCAGCGGAGCACGCAAAAACATTTGAGTTTTCAAATACCTACGCTCTTTGCTGGGCTGAAAAACTAATCTACCTGTACCAAAGACCTGTCACCACAGGTCCATCCAACCTCAGACCAACTGGGAATTGCCTGAGAATTGGCGCATTCTACAGCGATGACCAAGCTTGCAGAGGGCTCTTGAGGTGTGATTCACACAAAAAAACAGCGCTTAACAAATAAATCATACTAATGCTACTAATAAGTTGTTAATCTTAAATGTCTGGCAAACGTGGTTACTTATTACCAACTCCCTCTAACATAACATCGAAATGTCGAATCAAAAAGGCTGAACACACCAGCCGATTGAAAGGCATAGAGAAGATTGGAGGAGGTCTACGTCCAGAAGTGAATTGAGAAAGACCCATGAAGAAGGAAAAGAAGAAGGACCTTAGTAACTTAGACCCATGACGTTAAGATGCCGTGAAAACTTAAGAATGTTCATACTTAGTTTACATTTTATTAACCACACAATTAATCAACGCAAGGCCGCAGGAGACCAGCGATGGAAGTCTCGATGGCCATCGGTAGATCTTACCGTATCTATTTGAAGGGTATCAGTTGTTGATACGCCGCCATGTTTCATTCCGCCCTTTCTTCAAATAGATATGGTAAGATCTAAGCTAATGGTAAGTAAAACTATGTAAGTAAACTATGGTAAGATCTAACAACGGTCGTCCAGACTCGGGAAGGCCAAAGATGCGATTGATGGACAGTAATAACGCAGATTCAGCCAAGGCAGCCATTCGTGGATGGAGAGCAAAGGCGATGGACAGGCGAGAGTGGAGGAGAGCCCTGGATTCAGCCAAGACCCATCCAGGACTACCGAGTTTATGATGGTATTAAACTCCACTGAAAACGAAATGGTACAAAGACCAAATGATTAACTATACAATCAAACAAAAATTGGAAGAGATCAATATTTTATTAATTCATTACTTAAAAGAAGTTATTATAAATAATACAAAATAAAGCCGAGAGAAGCTAAAAATATGCCAAAACAGCAGTTCCAAATGAAGTGAACCAATCAATCAAATTTTAAGAAAATGAAGCTACAATTGCACTAGATCATATAAAATTAAAGGTCTTCGTTACAATTTTTAGAGCTTAGGAAGTCCAGGAACCGCTGGGACCGCTGGAACCGCTGAGACTGCTGGGACTGCTGGGACTGCTGGGACCGCTGGAACAGGTGGCACTGGTGCAACCGCTGGTATGGATGGAACAGAAAGTCCTGGCACAAAGCTGCTTGCTGCCGCTACAATGGCTTGGGTTTGATTTTGGATCAGCTCGGAGATTTTATCAAAACCAGGGAGGGAACGTCTTTTCCTTTGCACTGAAAATGTGAATGGTAATATTAGAAATTGAGGTCTCAGAAATGAGAATCTGGATCAAAATGAGATCCAAGAATCCATTGAAACAATCAAATCTTCTATCAGAAAATGGAATGTATGTGTACACGATAACTGCTCAACCAATTTTAATATTTTTTTGGAAGCCTTTAAAATATTCTCCGAATTATTTTGTGATGTTTTTTTTTTTTTTTTTAAGAAATCCTGTGCGGGAGACTCCCTAGATTCTAAAGACTCTAGGGGTCTATGACACTTGTTGTAGTGCCGCAGAGGTGTACGAGCTTGGTCGTCGCTACAAAGCGCCAATACTCAAGCAAGACCCAGTTGGTGTAAGGCTGGATGGACCTTTGGTGACCGGTCATTGGTAAAGGTTTATGAAGTTTTCAACCCAGCGAAGAGCAAATTTGAAAATATAAATGGTATATTTTTGTGCTCCGCCGGGATCCGAATCCACAACCCTCCATTTACGAGTCCGAAGTGTTACGGACTACGGACCGGTCCAAGATGCCAACGACACGCGGTGTACCTGAGCGGTTACCCATCCAAGCACTGACCACGCCCAATGTTGCTTAACTTCGGTGATCTATGGGAACCGGTGCTTTCAACATGGCTAACGTCGTTGACAAAAAATGTTGTTTGATGTTGATTGGATAACAATTTGCATTTTTTTGTATAATATGCATAAGATAGTAGCTCCCCAAACGTAGCCTAGCCGCTCATGTGAAAATGTGTAGATTACACTCCAAATAGATTGCTTTGAAATTTGATATCAATCAGAGTACATACAACAAAAATAATGGCCCTCTTTTTGCATATCTAAGGCTGCCTCCTTATCTTTGGTAAAAAACGATTGCATAATATGTCCAAATGATTCCATGGTTAACATATTCTGCAGCAAGTTTCATTAAGAGTATCATCGAGATTGAAGCCAATGTTAAGATTTGGAGAAGAAACTTACAGATTTGGACAGAAGAATGGCAGCAGCTGTAGGAGCCACAAGCGTTTGGGCAACACAAACAACCAGCATGACAGTTCAAGCTAGAGGAACAGAGCTGCGTGCAAGGAATAGAAGACGCCGGTGGACACGAGGGATGACATGCTGTACCTAAATCGAACACATGCAGTAACAATTTGTACATTGATCTTATCATTATTCATCGAGTCAGTTTCACACTGATTAACACAGTGGAGGAAGACATCCATCGCTTTCTAGATATGAAAGATCATCAACGGAAGAGATATCCGGATACGAGAAGCGATAGTGCAAATGATTCGTAGTGTGTTGAGCTCCACACTCACAGAGTAAAGAGTACTCTTGTTCCAGAAATCTCCAGGGCACTTTATTGGATTAGGTTCTTCCAGCATTATTCCTCAACCTCTAAAGGGATCAAAGCTATTCACAAGATAAATCATTTCCAAAACATTTATAATGGCTTACATTGAAAAACAACAGTGTTTTTTTTGACAATGTGTTATTGCAATAGTTATTTATGCCACTGCCTAGTAATGATAGTCTTTGTAACACGAGTGCTAGTTTGTGCCATGAGGCGCAGCCGAATGGCACAATAGACAGCAAGAGTGTTACAAAGACTAATTACGTGCAGTGGCATACAATACTTTTTTTACGACCATGAAATAAATAACAAAATAGTAAATAATAGTCATTATACTGTACTCGTCCATTTGAAGTAATTAATATGTGTAGTTTGTTTACCTTTGTGTAGTTTGTTTACCTTTGTCAAACCGTGTAATTTATCATTCCCCTCGATTATCTAATCTAATCTGCATATATATATTACATTTGGGATTCATTTTAAATTTATGCCCACAAGCAGACACATATAAGGTTGCGCTTATACATGCCGCATATAAGGGTATATATTTAAACCCAAAACTCAAATAAACATAAGCCCTGCAACCACTGAAGCAGGGGTGTCATTGGCAAAGTGAACCAAGTTTTTACAGCATAGATGGTCAACTTCATACCGACCTATTAGCCAAGTAACTGTTTAAGTTTGTTTTTTTTTGCGGTGCAAATATTTTGCATTATTTACTTTCAAGCCTTCTGTTTTCCTTCGAAAAAAGGAAAGCTACAATTTGGAGTATTTTGATAAATAAAATTGATGAATTACTACACTATCAACAATTTTTTTTTGACTCTACACATAAAATATTTAAATTTTCATTTGAACAAAGATTGAACATAGTGGGGAGGAACTATCAATAAATCGAAAATATTCATGTAATGGCTGACGTTTAAACGTGGTTGCTATGGAAACGGCCAATAATAGTTTGTTATCGGTCGCTTAGAAGGATAGCCTCATACAAGGTTGATACTCGAAATTCAAAAATGGTTCCATTTCTGACAATGCGCATGCGCACATTTTCATTTCAACACCGTTATCAGTTGCGTAATGTTACATTACGCAACGGGCTTGGAAATGTATAGCATTGTGATTGCGTTAGCCGTTTTGTAATTAGTAAATTACCAAATGGGAGTAGAAAAAGACGTTTTCCCTCATGATTTTGTTAAAGAAGTGGGTTTTGAGTCATCTTTGAAAGAGCTTCTATTAATCTCGAACTTCCATAGAATAAGATTGACATAACAAGTTATTGTAGCAGCCTTAAAGACATTGAAGGAATTTGTACGAACTTCCTTGTGGAGATGTCCTCTCTCGATTCAGCTGACCTCAGTGTGGATTTGACTGAGATTTCATTCACTAAAGATACTAATTCGACATATTAGGTGCTCTAAAGCACTCATATCAACATCATAATAAAGGAACGGATAAAAGGATAACCAAAGAAATACTCCATCCATCCGAAAAGAAAGTTATCTGAAATTGAAGTTGAAAGTAGAATGTTTACAGGCAGAACATTGCGAGATCGCATCCACAATGATAACTTACAAAAGTCTGTGAAATAGAGAGCAAAGTGAGATGGAGCAGATCCAGAAGTGATTTTAGAGAGATCATACGAGTATCTCCGAATTCATGAAAGATTCGCACACATCGTGGTTCATGAGATGACAATATCTTAACGCCCAAGACCTACTAAAAGGTGGAAGGATAGCTGGAAATTCACATCTCAATATCCATGAGCGGGTATGAAGTTTTCTTGTGAATCAAAAACCGAACAATCTTAATTAAGAAAAAGAAGTAGATGAGGTGTTTCTGATATTGATGTAAGGAATTTGAAAACAAGAAACTTCTCTTACCAATAATTGCATCACTGAAGTCAGCAACCATCTGCATGACTAAGAAGACCAGGAAATAATTTACAAGTTTGCCTAAAATGAAAACAAGAAAAGTTAGACTTCAAGTTGTCTGCTTTTTGTAGATCAAGAGAGTTATTCTTCTTGCTTCTCAAACTTTCTTAGTACACTCCTCGATGTCAGGTCCCTCCAATATTTGCCATGCCATTCTTTTGATTGCTGTGTTCAGCCAAGTCGTCGGTCTAATTAGACCGAAATTCTTTCTATTTTCTTTATTCTTTTCCACCTCTATGGTGGTTGCCCATTTAGTCAGGAGGGCGTTCCCGAACAGTCTCAGTAGTAGCATCTCGAATTCTAGGCCTTAAGTCATCGCACGTTTAATAATAAAGAGAAATAACTCGAAAATTGAGAAAATCGAGATTTTGTAATAAAACGCAAGAACAATGCGAGAAGAATAGGTAGAATGCGACAGCCGTTCAATTTTGGACGAATATGACCGAGATAAAACATCAGTCGCCTTTTTCATCCCATACAAGTTGTACTGGGTGTCTGAACTTCAAACGTGATTTCCCAACATTTCTATTTTTTGAGTTATTGCTCTTTATTATTAAACGTGCGATATTTTAAGACGCTCAGAATAACTTTGCATTTTTGTTTGTAAATTTAAAATCCTCGAGCCCTAAACCTTCACGGCTATAATCTCTCAGTGATTTCTGAGCCTCCTTTGCTTTGTGTAAACACTTGGGAAAGTGTAGCTTCACGGGAGGGCCTTCTGCCACTCGTATCTCACATAACTTTTGCATGCGAGTTCTGTGACACATCCCCGGATGGGATGGATATACAGGGCGTGGATCAGTGGAGGGGAGACTGACCCTGAGAGAAGGTGTTGTGTTAAGCCCAAGTTTAGCCACCTCCGGTCAGCAATTCCGTTGATCCAGTTTCCTCAGTTGGGGTCTACCAGAGTTAAATGATGTACTTAGGTAATTTGAGAAAGGTGTGTTTGTAAATGTGTGAATCCATTAACAATCCTTGGAAAATAAAATTTCTCTGTCTCAGCGGTGTAAAACATGTTAAACATAAATAATTTATAGTTGATGGGACCGTAGTCCAGTGGTTAAAGTTTCAGATTCGTAATCGGAAGGTAGTGGATTCCTGTTCCTTGACAAATATATTGGTATGAGGCTGATCCCCCATGCTGTACAACCTTGGTTCCCTTTTTACAATGCCATCTCGGTTTCAGGGAAAGTTTTATGCTGTAAGGTTTATGTTCATGTGAGGTTTTGTTTATTTGGTATGTACATACGCAGCATGTGTAAGCGCAAACTTGTATGTGTCTGCTTGTGGGCATGCATTTAATATGAGCCTGAAATGTCAATGTATCTTTGCAACCTAGATTAAAATGTTATAGTTATATAGTAGGTATATAAGTCCAACATATTTTTCACTTTTTGACATGATATAAAATCGTTTTAATTAAAATCAGTAATGACTCACCCATTTTGGTTTAAGATTCAAAAATATTTTCTACACTCTCAATGAACCATATCCAATAACGTCTAAGCCTGTATTGAATAAAAGTATTTCTTTAACTTGGAAAACACAAAAATCGTGATTGTTTTCTACAAAATTCCACCCATAAAAAGTAGTGTCGTGATGTTTGTTTCATTTTCCTTTTTATTATCAAGTTCACGATTACCAACAATATGGATAATAAATCATAATAATTTAAGTACCTACCTTCTTTTGACTTCGCATTAATTTAAGTTGCATACAAACCATTACTTGAGAGCAGGTCTCTCGGTCTTGGGCATCTCTGAACAACTCCTCCACAGTCCTCAGTCCCGGATGTTCTCAGCCAGAAAACTCCTCGCTCCCAAAACCTCGACAACTCTCTATTTTCCTCTTAAGGATCAGAAAATGTCTCGAGTAAAACACCTTCCGGGCTTTGAAATTGTTCAATTTGGTCTTTATTTATTTATTACTTTGCACAACAGAAGCTATTCTGCTAAATTCCTTACACTTTGGATATCAATCCAAGTCGGAGCTTGCTAGCGTTTGCGAAAGAGCTCCATAGATAAAAAAAAATCATAATAGGTACCTACACCTTATTTTTGGACACGTATCGCTAAGCTGAAAGGAACTCTTTGACCGGATCTTTAAAAAATTCTAAATTAATGTAAAATATATCTATGTCAGCGGAGTTAATCAAAGTAACACTCCGAGTTAAGGCATGTTGTGCCATGGATAGCGGTACCTACATGAAAAAGATCATGAGATATGCTGATAAAAGAGGCGTCGGAATTGGCGTGTGGAACCTATTTATTTTTAAGGAGGTCAACCTTACGCTAGACACTTCAGTTGGAGTGGGGTTTCTCAGCTCCCAAGGCAGCTAGTTCTCATTTCTTGTGAAGGCCGAGTACTTTTCCAATATTTTAATTTTAGGTTTGAAATAAACAAGGAAACGGGAAATCATTTCCGACACCCTCAATGGGATTTAAGCCCGAGCTCTCGCCATGGAATGCAAGCACTCTACCAACTGAGCTGTCGACCAGACAGAAGAAGAAGACGGGAAATCATTTCTGATACCCTTGATGATGATCGAACCCTAGCCCTCTGATATGAAACGCAAGCGTTCTACCCACTGAGCTATGGATAATCGACAACACTTAGCAATAAAATAAATTATTGACATGTCTTGATGTATTTATGCGGTTCCATGTAAGAATGACACAGTGACAAAACGACGCGTGAGATAACAACACATGACAGAGCGACACATGAAGTACAACACATGACAAAGCATCACTATGACAGTACATCACATGACAAAACATCACTATTACAAAACATCAGAAGACAAAACATCACATGGCAAAACATCACATACCATAAACAGCACATGAAAAAGCATCACATGAAAAAACATCACAGAAAACACAATAAACGGCATAACAAATAAATTTCACAGGCTCTGCACTCGACTTTCTTGCATAAATTAACCCACTGTGTGTACTCGTAAAGCTAGAATCATCTACCAGCTTATGTAGTTTCAATAAAAATATGATAAATCAATTTTATTCCACCGCGGTGTGCATCTACATACTCATACATTACATTGGATGACTTATTTGGTGAGCGCCATTTTGTGTGACTCACAATTTACACCTCAAGAGCCCTGTGCGAGGTTGGTCTTCTCTGTAAAAAGCGCCAATTATACAAGAAAGATCGTTGACTTATAGATTGGTATGAGGCTGACCACCCATAGTGCAAAATAATTCACTTTGCCAATGTCACCCCTGTTTCAAGGGAGGTCGGCAAGAAATGCAGGGTTTATGTTCATTTAAGATTTGGTTTTCATTTGTAAGTACACATTCAGCATTTGTAAGCGCGAACTTGCACTCTTGTCTGTTTGTGATGTTTAAATCTCAGGGACTCCGAAGTACACCGTGGCTGAAAACCTGCGACAGTGGTTCGGTAGAAGCACCAAGTCCCTGTTTCAAGCCGCAGCATGCAAAGTCAAAATAGCCATGATGATCGCCGATCTTCGATGGAAGTGGCATGAAAAGAAGACTTGTTGATTCGTCATAGTGATGTATTTTTTATGCTGGTTTATCACAATGATGTTTTATCATGTGACGCACTTTCATTGTGATGTTATGTCATGTATCGTTTTGCCATTGTGCCGTTCTAGCTGCCGCCATTTATGCGACCGTCCCTTGTTTATTTGGCGCCCTCAGCACTTTGAGCTGGCGGCCGTGGCCTAGATCCGCTACTGCAAAACTGCCGAGTTGCAAAAAATTATATTCACGCTGCCTTGCACTTTTTTTACCCTTGCTACCTAAGTACTTATGACGTGCCCTTTATTAATTTATTATTTTTTTTATTTAAAATGTCGATCACGTTTTATTTTATTTTATTTATTTATACAAGGTCTTTCTCAATGCTATTCATATACAGAAGGAGAAGGACATTTTGGGAGACAAATTTAAAAGGAGAATAATATTCGTACCTTAAAAACCGCAACTAAGCTACACATACAGTGCAACTTCTGGCCTGCGTTATCTCCGAAGGGGTCGCATGTGGCGATTCCTATCTATTTATTTTACAGGTCAGGGGGCCAGGCTGTGGTGGCAAAAGGTGTTGCGGGACGTAGAAGAAAGAAGAGAGCTGATAAATCAAATTTTAAAGAGGAAAGCCAAGCTAATAGGGCACTCAATCAGACATAGCACCTTTCTTAGCAACATCTTTGAAGGCGAAATCTTAGGACAACGCACAAGAGGTCGCCCAAGAACTTCTTACTTCAAGGATTTGAAGCGGTTCATGGATATCTCCTCCTATTCGCATCTCAAGAGGATGGCAGCAGACAGAGACAGATGGCTGATACAACAAGGCTCTGCCTTTAGATGATGATGATGGGGCCAGGCTCACACCAACCACTTTCAGTTGAAGAGGGGGTTTGCCAGCTTCTAAAGAGGGGGAGGGGCTGGTTCTCATTTCTTGAGAAGGCTGAGTACACCTTTTTTTTTTTTTTAAGAAATCCTGTGCGGGAGACTCCCTAGATTCTAAAGACTCTAGGGGTCTATGACACTTGTTGTAGTGCCGCAGAGGTGTACGAGCTTGGTCGTCGCTACAAAGCGCCAATACTCAAGCAAGACCCAGTTGCTGTAAGGCTGGATGGATCTTTGGTAACCGGTCATTGGTAAAGGTTTATGAATTTTTCAACCCAGCGAAGAGCACATTCGAAATATAAATGGTATATTTTTGTGCTCCGCCGGGATCCGAATCCACAACCTTCCATTTACGAGTCCGAAGTGTTGCTACGGACTACGGACCGGTCCACCTTGCCGGTATTTATATTAGGGGTTTGAAATAAACGGGAAATCATTTCTGACACCCTCGCGTGGGGATCGAAGCCCCGCTCTCGGCCTGAAATGTAAGCAATCTACTGAGCTATCGACCAGACTTTTTACGAGCTTGAGCATCGCTAAAAAGCGCCAATTCTCAAGCAAAAACCAGCTGCTGTAAGGTTAGATCTTGGATGGATAATTTTTAAATCAGATAAAAGTCAAATTTAAGGGCCTGTTTGTTGCACCAAACCCCGATCAGACAAAAATCAAAATTAAGTGTGATTTCTCCCATTAAATCAAAAATTTGGTCGCATATACGAAAATCAGCGGATGATCATCTTTCCTGTTCAAATCCCATCCATCATATTATTACCCAGTTCTGAGAAATATTTTACCAAAGTCCTTACTAAAATTACGCAATCAAATGTGATGTTTCAATTTTGTAATTTTTAAATTAGAATTTTGTATTTGATTTTAATGTTTATGTGTAAAATGTTATTTGTTGTGTCTGTTGCTTGACTTATAGATAAGCAATGTCACCCCTGTATCAGGGAAGGTCGGCAAAAGTTGTCACATTCAGCATTTGTAAGCGCGAACTACACGTGTTTGTTTGTGGGCATGCATCTGAGAGCTTTGAATGAATATATCCTTGCAACTTAGATTATTATTGTTATTATTTCCGAAATAGCGAATGAATGGGATATCCAGATTCATAATAAAAGGAGAGCTTGTATGAAAAAGGTTATGACTCAGGATGAAATGAAAGTAGTATGCAAGGACCGAAAGAAATGGCGGTTGATCTGTAATGCTGGCGTTCAAGTCTGAGGCTTTAAAACAAAATCACTTTTTTATAGAATATGTTTAGTGGCATTTTAATTTTTTTTACTGTTTAATTGTTCAGTGATTATTTGTTTTTTTTTTATACTCAACTGTAATTAATTGCTTGTATTCCTCGACTTATAGGTTGGTATGAGGCTGACCACCCATACTGTAAAAAATCACTTTGCCAATGTCACCCCTCTTTCAGGGAAGGTCGGCAAGAGTTGCAGGGCTTATGTCCATTTGAGAATTGGGTTTTTATATTGTAGGTCCACATGCGGCATGTGTGAGCGCGAAATTATGCGTGTCTGCTTGTGGGAATTCATTTAATATGAATCTCAAATGATACATATCCTTGCAGCTTAGATTTAGATTTAGATGCGGTTGACCACCCATGCTATAGAAAATGGTTCACTTTGCCAATGTCACCCCTGTTTCAGGGAAGGTCGGCAGGAGTTGCAGGGTGTATGTTCATTTGAGATTCGGGTTTTTATATTGTAGGTTCACATGCGGCATGTGCAAGCGCGAACTTGTATGTGTATGGTTGTGAAAATGCATGTAATGTGAATCTCCAATGTAACATATCTTTGCAACTTAGATTAGATTAGATTAGGTCACCTTAAGGCCCATCCGGCCTTGCAGCAACTGGGTCTTGGTTGAGTATTGGCATCTTGTAGCGATGACCAAGCTCGTAATAAGTCCCGTCCATAGCTCAGTTGGTAAAATGCTTGCATTCCATGCCAAGAGCAAGGGTTCAATCCTCAGCGAGGATTTCAGAAATGATTAACCGTTTCGGTGTCTATTTCAAAAACCCAATAAATAAATACCGGCAACATGTACTCAGCCTTCATAAGAAATGAGAACCATCCCCTTGGGAGCTGGGAAGCCCCCACTTCAAATGTTGTGAGGCCGGCCCCCTTAACCTGAAAATAAATAGATCCTGAATCACCACGTGTGACCCCTATGAGGATAACGTAGGCCAGAAGTTACAGTATATGTGTAGTAGAGTGTCCCTTATTTTTCAACTTGATTATTTTTTAACGCATAGGGGCTATTTTTTTGGGTATTGCTATAAAACACTTCCTCAGAAAATTTCAGATCATTTGGAGCACTGTAACCCGTGCCGACTTGTATCGGAACATGTTCATACAATTTATGCTACAGTACAAGCGCGCGGGTGGCACGTTCTCACTTTGTTTTCAGTCAAATGCAATAAGTCGTGTTATCAACAGGGTTTATTTAATTTGAATCATATTTCAGCTTAATAACGAAGTGCTAAAAAAATAATATTCTAAGTTGGAGAGGCACAACACCAAATAACAGGTGACAAATTACCATCAAATCGTCTAACGAAGGAAGAAAGGTCACGGCAACGCGAAATTGAGGAAAATAAAAGAAAACTAACTGCATGTACTTCACTATATGTTTTCTTACAGAGGATAGAAGCCAGTTGAACATTAAAGACCACCAGGCATCCGTTAAAGTGCTAGGTCTCAGCAAAGACAAATATACAATTAATAAATCTTTCCTTCAAATGGTTCTATCTGAAATGTGGATGGAATGGCAGAAGCAGCTGCCTGGACATCACTGCAAGAAAGCATGGATGTCCAGGCATTGTTTTTTGGAGACTGGGTATTCAAGGCGGTCACTTCAATCATTTGGAATGCTATTCCCGCCTTACGTCTCAAAACTCACCTCCTCGTCCTATCATATGGACAAGCGCCTTTGCAATGACGCACTGTCATAAAAGGTGCTGTGTAAATTTTGTACTTCAAGCTATAAAAACGGATTTGTAAAATTATGGTCCTGACATAGTAATTGTTAATTGGGATGGGACAGTGTTCCGTGAATTATAGACTGCAGGAGTTCTTAGGAAGAGCGATTACCGGTCGTTGATTTCTTTCGATGCTAAAGAAAAACTTCTTGCTGTTCCAAAACTAGATAGTTCTTCTGGTAAAGATCAGGCCATGGCTTTTTAAGCTCGTTTCATGATAGGGACCTTAGTGACTAGATGTGAATAATGTGCTGTGACACTTCAGCTTCTAGTGTTGGACTAATGTTGGAATTTTGGACAAAAGTTGGAAAAAGAGGTATTATTGTTTGCTTGTCGCCAACATGTTTATAAACTCGTCTTAATAAATGTGTTTGAAGCAAAAATACCTCCAATTACTATAAATACTGATATTTCACAGTTTTACAAATTAAAAGATAATTGAAATAATATTGATTCTACTGACATCCAAACTTGCCCAAATTTGTGAAACAATATATCATTGATTGAGAAATCTATCAATTAGTAGTGTTTTATAAGCATGGACTTAAAAAGTTTATTGTACGAGATAAGAACCGTGAACTGATCAAACTACACATCATGTTTTTGGGTGGTGATGAGAATAAACCTGAAAATAAAGCCTCCTGATGCTTTGCATTAAGCGCGGAGGATGGCAAGAGCTTTTTACTCTTTAGGGATATGTTGCAGTCTTTATTTAAAATGAGCACAAAGAAAATAAAAGTCCTTAGAGATATTTGCTCATTTATTACCACTGTTTATGTGAAACCCTGGGTTCAGTGTAGTTTGGCAGTTAAAGGACCTCATCAAGATTTGTGATTTTTTAAAGTTTTGAAGGGTTATGAGAAACTTGGAACAGTTATTTCTCAAGAAGTTTTGTCAGCTCTTATGGCATTTGTCAGATGAAATAGCAGTATCATCAATCTTTGATGATTTGGTGGAAGATGAAAAAAAGAAAACTAAAAAGCAAACTTTTGCTAATTTATAGAGGAAAAGTTCTTGCTCATTACAAAAGAGGTTTAGTCCATATAAAGAAAAAATATCAATATCTTTATACGGTACATATAAAATCATCAGTCATTTTAGTATATTTTTCTAATTAATTATTGATTGTAATGGTATTTTATTATTTGTAATGTTTCACATAAAACTTTGGATCAGTTTATGTCTTCTTCAAGCAAAAAAATATTTTCAAGATTGTAAATTGAAAGGACTTTCCTTCAAGATAGCGTCTCGTCGTGGAAATAAAATATTATTTTAAAGGAAAGAAAATTTACCTTTGTTAAAACAATCAATGATACTGCAGAAAATTGGTGAAAAGAATGAAGATTTTCATGGCGAAATAACGACCAAGGAAGAACAGAAGCAATGCCAAAAAACTGTATTTTTACTGCAAAAAGAAGACGCCGAAGAGAAAATATCTTAATCAAAAGTATCTTTTTTTTTGCTTTTAATATATTTCTCCATTATTCACAGATATTTTGGTTTATTTTGACACTTAAGAATCATTATAAAAATTTGAATACCATCATATCTAGAAGAAGTAAATTTCTCTTGTTTTGAAAAACTTTGAGGCCTCGTCGGCACGGGTTAGAATCATCGTACAAATATGAAATTTTTTATCTGAATAGTTTATAGTAATTGTAAAAAAGTTAGAGGGTATGCGTTTTCAAAATCGAAAAAAATTTCTTTTTGGCCATATAAGGGACACTCTAATGTGTAGTTTAGTTGCATGTTGCAATCACATAGGGCTCTCTGTAGATATCATAGAGTTATTTGCTGTACTGACAACCCCAACCATTATCTTTATAATAAAATGAAAAATAACAACTCAAAATAAGTGATCACATTTTTAATACAAACTAAATAAATACAAAATCTAGCCTACAATAAAATTAGTCAACAGAAGAATATTTCATAATTCATTAATAGTTCAAGTATGCAACAGTGTTTGGTGAGCGTGCTTTTGCAGTGGCGGCTCTAATGGCATTAAAATTGACTGCCACCTGTGGTTCGAGAGATTGCTGACAGCAGTCACTTTGAGAGACGTCTCAATACCAATCTGTTCACCAAATCTTTTGGAGTGACAATGAAAAAGTCTGCCGCTTCATCATTATCCCTGCTTCAGGTATTTTGGGTTGGGTTGGGAGCGACAAATAAGGGAAATTCTTCTTGTCCGCAACACTTCTGTTCCTCTGAAGAATGACAATTCTTGCTTCAGTACTTCATGGCTAAAATCATATCTTGATGTTCCTCTGCAAATGAAAACCAGAAGTATGTACATTATTTGAAAATAAGAATACAGTTGAATTCGGTAAAAAATGAGAAAAAATGAACTAGCCAATTGTGCTTCTTATAGCCGTTACTTAAAAATGCCATCAAATTTATTTAGGGATGCACGCCCCTGATACAAATGAATGCGATTGATTGGTTAATAGTTTTGAAAATATCTTACGACATGATATAGAGGCATCTGTGTGACAGAAGAAAGTCTGCGTAGAGCTCATCTTTGACTGAATGCCTTAATCTCATCACGGCTGGTGACAGCAAACATATACCGGCGACTGTGTCACCACAAAACTGGAAAAAACACCAACACTCTATTGAGAAATTGCTAGGATTGGGCAAACAATGGAATGGAAGATGGACTAATTCCATAGACAGGTTGCTAGGGAGAAGGAAAAATATTTTTTGTCATTGGTTGCTAAGGACCGCAGCTACATAGACCTGCGATGGTAAAATTTAAGGTAGAGTTAAAATTGTTAGTTTCAAATTACAATAAACTTAAAAAATGAATTACTTAGTTCCTTGACTAGTAGGTTGGTTTGAGGCTGATCCACCATGCCGTACAACCTTGGTTCACTTTTGCCAATTTTGTCATTTTTTCAAGGAATCCTGTGCGGGAGGCTCCCCAACTCTTGAAAGTCTTGGGGGTCTATGTCACCCTGGAAGGGTGCTGCAGAGCTGTTGCTTCTGTCGTGAGGCGTTGCAAGGTTAAGGCATGTGTAAGGACAAACTTATACGTGCCTGCCTGTGAGCGTGCATTGAATATGAGCCTTAAATGCCAATACATTTTTGCAATTCAGATTATAGGTTCTAAGGACCATAGTCACATAGACCTGTGACGTTTGCGCGACCAGAAAAATCCAAAATTAATATTTTGTGCAGAGTCATTGGCTAGTTTGTAAAATTTATCAACAACTGGTCACAAAAGGAGGTTCATCCAGCCTTGAAAATTATATCAAATAACTTTCCTTCAGTCTTGTCACATTTTTACAGTGAAAAATGATGATATATTTTATCATGCATCACAAAAAATAATAAATGGATTATTTGCACAGGTGATGCTCTGTGGCATACATATCAAGTAAACAATGATCTTTTATTTGGCATTGGAAAATAAAAATCTTCAGTAAAATTAACAAAATGACGCTTTGTATCAATTCTTGGACCGGTCCGTAGTCCGTAGTGGCAACACTTCGGACTCGTAAATGGAAGGTTGTGGATTCGGATCCCGGCGGAGCACAAAAATATACCATTTATATTTCGAATATGCTCTTCGCTGGGTTGAAAAAATTCATAAGCCTTTACCAATGACCGGTCACCAAAGGTCCATCCAGCCTCACAGCAACTGGGTCTTGCTTGAGTATTGGCGCTTTGTAGCGACGACCAAGCTCGTACACCTGTGCGGCACTACAACAAGTGTCATAGACCCCTAGAGTCTTTAGAATCTAGGGAGTCTCCCGCACAGGATTTCTTAAAAAAAAAAAAAAAAAATTGGAATTTTAGCTGTCAAAATTGATTTAATGGTCTCTGGGCCAGGGTGGACAATAACTCAGTAGGTACCTCGAGAATAAAATTCCTGCCTTTGAAATGATGCTAGTAAAGAGGCCGACTGAGAACTGCCTACTATAATCTATAATCTAGTTGCAGAAATTAACTGCATTTAAAATTTATATTAAATGCAATTCCGCAAGCAGACACATATAAGTTCGCGCTTACACATGCCGCATGTGACCCTACAACATAAAAACCAAAACCTCAAATGAACATACACCATGCTACTCTTGCCGACGTTCCCTGAACAGGAGTGACATTGACCTTCCCTGAACAGGGGTGGCATTGGCAAAGTGAACTATTTTCTATAGAATGGGTGGTCAGCCGCATTCCAACCTATAAGCCAAGGAACTGTTCAAAAATTCAAAACTCTGCAAGTGGAAATATGTGCTACACCTTTGTGATTTTTGTTCTTGAATGACTAATACAGATCAATTAACGTAGGAAATCAATAAATGTTTTAAAAATGTGCTTGAAAAAGTATTCCGCTCTGGGAGTATTCATAAAGTCAGAATATTCACAAGCGAAAAGGTTAATAAGTATCCATTTTCCATTACCCTGACTGCGTCCACATGTGGCTTGATGTACCCCTTGGCATCCAAGTCCAGCACATGCGTGTGAGGGAGAGGGGCAGACGGAGGCTGTATTGCTCTCTCACGTGCCCTGAGGAGAGCTTCAGCAGCTACACCGGACCATGCAGTGCGTTCTGTCTCACGGAAACCGTGAATAGCCTGGAAGATGCAATGAAGAACTGTAATTATTGCAAAGATGTGACTCTATTCACACAAGAGCATATTTGATAGTGTAAATGGTATTATGTTTGTGCTCCGCCGGGATTCTAGCTCGAAATCTTTCATTAACGAGTCCGAAGAGGTAGCCACTAGACTACAGACCGGTCAAGATATATTGACATTTAAGGCTTATACTCAATGTGTGCCCACAGATAGACATGTGTAAGTTTGCGCTTACACACACTGCACGTACACTTACATAAAAAGTACAAAACCTCACGTGAACATAAACCTTGCAACTCTTGCCATCCTTCCCTGAAACAGTGTTGGCATTGACAAAGTGCACTTTTTTACAGTTTGGGTGGTCAGCCTCATACCAACCTATAAGTAAAGGAACTATCTTAAAATAAATATATATTTCTGGATGTGAAAGTAAAGATACAAAAAAATGTGATGAGATGGTTTGGACATGCAGAAAGAACGAATAATGAAAGACTTACAAAGTGTATACACAGAGAAAATGTGAAAGGGAAAAGGGGCAAGGGAAAACCGAGAAAAGTATTGCTGGATCACATTGGTGAAATTGTGAAAGAATGGGATATACAAAGTGAATGTAAGAGAAGGAAATGTATAACAAAGCTGATGGATATGAAGGAATTGAAAGAGGTATGCAAGGATAGAAAAAAGTATAGCCAAATCTGCAGAGGCTCTGGCCACCCCTAACGGAATGACGACAGAGTTACAGTAACAGTTATCTTAAACCAGTGGTCAGGGAACCGGGGTAAATTACTCCAAATGGAGTAAAAATGATATTTTTTGGGGTAATAATTTTATTTTGTTTGTCTTTTACATACTTACTTACTATTTTCATGAATTTTATTATCCATATAAATTAATTAAATAAATAATGTTTATTTAAATAAAGATTGATTGTCTTTTTTTCAAAATGGGGGAAGGGGTAATATCGACTTACGCAAAAATATTTTGGGGTAATGGTTAAAAAAGTTCCCCGACCGACCGCTGTCTTAAACGGATGATTATAGATACGTCATAAAAATAGTACATACTTACATCATCCCAATGATCAAATTCATATCTCATTTTCTTCAGATAAGGTTCTACTTCTGCTATGAGAGCCTTTTCTTCTTCCTCAGATACAAAATTCGGTAAGATCGTCATGTCTTTTATTAAATTCAACTTTATAGTTTCTATTTGTTGGTCTCCCGAGTGCCAAGCATTGCAGCAACTAAAATCTACGTAGGGATGATCGACGGAAGTTTCTAAATTTTCTGGAAGATGAAATAAAAAAAATATAAGTACTTTCTTACATCAAAAGAGATAGTAAATGTACATATCGCCACCTTAAAGGTAAAACTGAATAAAAGCTGATTCACTGATTTGAGAAATTGTGAATAAAACATTTTATTGGGTGTAACTTCTCATAGTAAGTGAACTAATTAAAGGAAAAACTCATTAGGTACAAACTTCTAACCTACAGGATTTTCACACTTTCGTAGTGTTTTCTCTCGTAGAAAATAGGGAAAAACATGCATTTATCTGAGAGACCCATGTTAGCTATGAAACCAAAGGCACTAACCCCCGTATTCACGATCAAAACTGGCACTTCCTTAAGGGCAAACCAGCGCTTAGATTGGGGAAATTCATTTCAAGAACAATACTTAAGGTAAAATTAGCGCTTAAGCGCTCCAAAAACTAGCACTCAGGTAAGTAAGGTCGACACGTATATTAACCAACGCTTAAGCGCTGTCAAAATATTCCGTCATATTTCATTGTTATCACATTTTTTGTTTGATTGTGAATTTACATGAAAAAATGAATTCTTACTATAAACATGATTTTTACAAGTGTATTAACATTGTTTTGACGAGTTCATTTACATTGCTTGACCATCAGAATTGGGTTTGTTCTCCGGTATGGTCTAGGACCATACTGCAATGACAGATGAACTGTCAAAATATTCCGCCGCATTTCATCAGCACATTTTTTGTTTGGTTGTGAATTATTTACATAAAATAATGAATTCTTTCGATACAGTTGACTTCAACGAGAATAATACCATTGTTTTGTTCAAAAATAGTGTCCCAAGAAAATATATCAGAGACTGTAAAGACCCATTTACGTATTACGAAGAGGAAGAATTTAGAAGACGTTTTTGATTGAAAAAATGCGTCGTTCTGTATACAGTTTTGCCGTTTCTCATTGAGGGTTGCAAAGCCAACGATTTCTTCGATCTGTTATTTTATCTTCTATTACAGGTTTTTCTTTAATCAGAGCCACCAGTAGCTCCTTTTCCGCTGGAGAAAACAACATCTTTTTGGCGCTGAAATCGATCAAAACACTTAACATTGGATATTACATAAATGTATTTTTAAAAACTAATAGAAATTGTAAACAAACAAATTCGTACTTACGGTTTACTTAAAGTAGTAATTGCGTTATACGTACTTATTTGTTGTCAAGTTTTATGCAAAGTTGATATGACATTGAAGTTTGAAAGAGGCGGCAATGATAAGAGTGAAGTACGCCGAATATCGGTCGGAAGGTACTGACCAATTACAGAGCTGGGTTTTTTCGAGAGCCAATGACAAACCCGTACGTCTCCTGGGGGTTGGGCACTACGCTGATTACTGCTTGAGTGTTCTTTGTGAAACAAAACGCTCCAGAATGTCGACCCTTGAGTAAATGTAGCGCTTGAGTAAGGCACTTAAATCAGTTTTGATCGTGAATACGGGGGTAAGTACCATATAGATAAAACTATGAAAAAGAGGAAAACATCTATGAGAATGATTCAAATAATAACTTAGATTTTTGTACAAATATCAACATAGTAACTTGTAAATTATTTAGTTCATGCCACGGCCTCATTTTTGCAATATATAGTGATCCAAACTGCCATTTACGCTGCGTTATATTTAGAAACTTTTTTTGCAATGCAACTAAGGATCGCATATGTGTCGATGCATATCAAACGTCGTTAAGTCCATCGAACGCTGAACTGAGAAAAATGACATAAACTATTATTTCGAAATGTATACATGAAATGATGTCAATATCTGCAAATTAATTAGTAGTAAGTAGTAACTTAATGATTAAAACAAATAACCACAAATTATTTCATGGTATATACATATTAGAAAAAACTACTTTTATTGTGGACTTTACTAGGTTTGAAAAAATATGCATGGACTTTACGGAGTTTGAAAAAAAATTGCTTGGATTTCTTCTTCTTTCTAGCTTCATGAGGCTTCACTATATTAATTTCTACCTCCATTTTACACTTTAATTCATTTTCAACACTGTAAAACACTATCAAGCACTCCGGAGACCTTCTATGCACAACTGCAACGCTCGCAAAAATAGCGTTTGGCGGCCATGACAGGATACTTTGCGGCCTCTGATTGGCCGAAAGGGACTTTGTTGATTTTGATTAAAATCTCCCTATGGACTTAACGTAGTTTGAAAAAAAACGTAATTTATTTTTATTTAATTCTTATCGAAATGCAGGACTTTTACGGGATTGAACTATATCAATGTATGCAGAATTCAATTCTGATTCCGATAAAAATAATAACTCACTTTTTTTAGTTTGTGGACTTTACGACGTTTGATATGCATCAACACATATGGTGTAATTTCTTACCGCGTTAACCACAAAGGGGTTACATATGCTCTGAACAACTTTTTTTCTTTACACCAACTACTCACCAACTCCCGAGCATTTTTTTTTTAATAGATTTGTGAAGAGGAATGTATTTTATCAACCTACTTTGACTGACCAGAAACATAAATCAGTATTTTCAATTTATAATTCATTATTTAATATTTTAATGAATTATTAATTCATAATTATTACCCAATACGATCTGCTGAACCAGGGTCAAAGTTGTTGTCGATAGGACACGGCCCAGGCGCGGTTTCGAACTTGTCATTGTTTCAATAAAGCAAAATCGAGGGCTGACGCCTTATTCCTTTAACTATACTCTCATTTCTTGTGAAGGCTGAGTAAAACTCGCCGGTATTTTGAAATAAACACCGAAATGGGAAATCATTTCTGATACCCTTCGCAAGGATAGAACCCTACTTCTCGGGCATATTACGTAAGCATTCTACCAACTGAGCTACCGATTGGACCGGACTGAGACCACAGAGCCTTTTTTCAAATTTACAAAACCAACTCGTATTGTTTACCTAAACCAGTTTTTGAATTGATTTTTTGGGCCGAATTTCAGTTATTTGCATTGGCATACGTAACCTAACGACAAACTTAAATTAAAAATGAACATCTCGATACTTGGTGCCTTTTTAGATCAACTATTCATGCATAGTGTATAGTCCCCTAAAATAGGATAGTTATCAACAAATCAGATGAAAGATTTAAATATATTTACCATTGGTTTGCTGCGCATTTTGAGGTAAAATTGTATGACATGACAATTTTCTTCTACAGGTAATTGGAACAATACATTTCGTTATTAAATTTAAGGCATTAAATCCTTTTTGTAATACCATTTTTATATATTTTTTACAAGTTTACGCAACACATAACCTCAAACTTTTGACATTTGCAATGAAAATGGATTATGATAAAGTTAACAGCGATTTTATCATCTTTATAAAAAATGTTTACAATGCCATCTATTGGAATATTTACAAAGTAAGTTCAAGCATGGAACCAAAGGTGGCAATCCAGGAGTGTTACGAAAATCCAATAAACCTATTAGTTATTCAATGCGTATCAATAGATTTATCGTATTTTCGCAAAAAATATAGTAAATTTAGAGTGCAGGAATAGCCTACTTAGAAAATGGGTATATAGTGCCTTTTTTTGAATAATTGTGCCTGTAATAAGCGCATATCATGCGAAGAGATAAAAAATACAAAATCTCAACAAAACTGAGGAAGCTAAATCCAAGAAAAAGTCCCAGCAAACCACCAGTGTTAGCTGAAAGAGGAAAAAAATAATTAGCCTCAGAAAATGTTATTTTTTCTATGAGCAATGGTGTCACAGAACAGAAAATTAGAAATTTTCTTGGTGTATACACGTTATAGGTCTCTGTAACTAGGGTCCTTAGCACTCAATAACAAAATATTGTTTGCCTATTCCACAGCAACCCTGTCGGGTGACGTCACATTTTCTTTTTGTATGTGGAATATAGACCTTCACCTATGACAGTTGTCAGTTGCAAGGAAGCATGTTGACAAATAGTTCATAATAGGTTGTTAAGAACCCAAGTCATATAGATCAGTGACAATATAGACCTTCCGAGAGAATATTTGTTACTTCTCTACGGGGCAAATGAAAATGCACAATTTTTCAATACTGTTTATTCAAATGAATTGTTTGCATTGTCAGAAACATCAATTTTCATTATTACGAATGATGCAATATTAAATGTAGTAAGTACTTACAAACTAACAATAATAATAAAAATGATGAATATTCAAATATCAGGCGATTTTAATTTCACTCATTTCTTTCGTCATTCAGCATCTTTCACAATGAAAGATGGCACCCAGCTCATAGATCCAATTCTATTAGATCTATCAAATTTACGTCTTCATGACACGCTAAACTATGGATTAGAATGAGGCTGACCATTATTACAGTAAAAAATGATTCTCTTTTGCCAATGCCATCGCTGTATAAGGGAAAGACAAGTAGCAGAGTTTATTTGAGATAAGAGTTTTATTTTATTAGTACCTACACAAGCAGCATGTGTAAGTGCAAATTTACACACACCGGCTTGTGGGTGTGCATTAAATGTGTATTTTATAAATTTCAATACATCCTTTCAATTAGATTATAATGTTTGATGTTAAATTAAAGAAATCAATAAAAATGTAACCACCTGATGCTAAGTTTAGGAATGAATGATGACAGTATTCAATAGCATAAAAAAATTACATTCATAATTGTGAAATTACTTCTAGAGATCTTCTACACTTAAAAAAACTTAAAATTTAGGTAGGAAACGAAGCACTGAGATGCGAAACATAAAAAAGAGAGACATAAAATAACAGAATTTTTGTTTGACAGTTCCCATATACCTCACTGCTTTAAGTTTTGATATACAAAATGTCTGCAATGCTCTATTTATCTCTATTATTTTGATTGATGGATAAAACTGCTTATTACAAATAAAAATAAAATAAACTAAAGCATGTAATGTTAAAGTGTAACAATAATTTCAATGAATAGTTCACATTGCATCCATCTCCGCCTCAAAAATAATCTTTGAACAGTGCATCTTGAGTTTGGCTTGTTTCTGCGTGGGCATTCCTTTGATCATACGACTGAGACTCAAGAAGAACAGGTCAATCGGATCTTTCCCTTTATTCTCAGTAGGAGCTTGAGAAGAGGCCGCGACAGAACTAGCAGAAGCTTCCGCAGTCTCCTCGGCTTTAGGTTTTTTAGATTCCTTGGGTTTCGGGGATGCTTTCGGTTTGGCGGGTTTATCATCGGCCGGTTCTTGTTTGATGGCAGTTCTACTTCTCTTTGCCTGCAGTGGCGCATCGTCTTCATCTTCGTCTTCTTCCGATTCTTCCACGACGGGCTTGGCTTTAGCCCGCCTACCCGGACGTTTAGCTTTGTTCACAGGTTCCGGTTCGGCGGCCGCCACAAAATCTTCATCGTCCTCTTTAGCTTTCTTCCCGGGTCGTCTGCCTCTTTTCGGCGTCGGCGTGGGGGAAGGAGCTTTGGATGAAGCGTCATCGGAAGTTACTTTTTCTTGAGCTGCTGAATTCTTCTTAGTCAGCTTCTTCTTCTTTGGTGTGGGAGCTTTATCTTGTACGGGAGCCGTACTGGCAGACCTCTCCGAGTCTCCTTCGTTGTTTCGGGAATTTCCATCATTTTCCGACATCCCGTTCACAGCCTCCGAGTTCAGTTCTTCTTCGTTCATATCTTCGTTTTCAGATTCAGCCCCGGATTCCACTTCTTCCTCATCTGTTTCATTCTCCTCGCCACTTTCTCCGTCCAGTTCCTTCTCCATGCCTTCTAGATCAATGTCGGAGGCAGCAATGCTTTCTCCTTCTAGATTTTCCAGGGTGACGGGGTCCGTAGGTTTCAAACACACAAAGGGACGGAGAAACTCCATTTCTTTAGAGTACTGGAACGGAACGCTGTTCTCTATGGCTTCCGAGTCTTCCTGGTCTCTCAGGAATTGGATGTATTTGTTGCGTAAGTTTGTCCATTGCTCTTGGCATATTTCTGAAAGTAAAATTAAAGAAAATGTAAATGCTATGTCCGATCAATGGCTCGGCTGGAAGAAAGCTCCAAAACAACAAACACAGAGGTATGCCCATGACTCAAAAAGTAGGTGGTTCAATGTTCGGGTGGAGAATACTAAACGAATAGTCCAGTCAATAGCTTCTAGGGTGATTTTCCGTTCCGGAGTTTATTTCCAACACAAAATTAAAACACCGGCAAGTTTTATTCAGTCTTCACGAGAAATCAGAACCTGTCCCTCGGAAGCAGGGAAACCTCTCCTTCAAATGAATTGATAAGCGTTAAGCCGACCCCCTTACCTGTGAAAAAAAATAGGTTCCACATGTGACCTCGTCGGGAACAACGCGGTATGAAAACTCAACTTAGTTGAGTTTTGGGATCATAAGTGACTTTTGTGTTAAATACACAAAGAAATAAACATACGCCATGTTGGATACTTTAGAATAAGATTTTACCTATACTAACATCATGTTTCAAGAGCAGAATTCATTTTGAATGTAGGTAGGGCGACATGTCAAAAAAATATAATCCATTTTAAACCACGCTGAAATGAATACTTAAGGCTCAAAATATCGCTAAATGGTTTATAATTTATTAAGGAATATGACAAACTGCATGGTTGTCCATCTAAATTAATGTGATTTGCGTTTAAGTAGAAATAATAGATACTTACTGCTGCTTATGCCGGTTTCGAGTCCAATCTCCTGCCAAGTCGCGTCACTTCTCTCTTTTAGAGAGTAGCTGTCCTCTTCCACATCATAGCTGTCGACGAAGTTTTTTACAGCTTGGATTATTTTCGACACATCAAGCATCATTTTGTGAAAAATTGAAACGAAAAACACGAAAAAGTGCCCGCGATGCGTACGGCTTTTCTTGCAGAAAACAATAAATGCAAGATGGCGGCGGACGGTTGCGGTTTGACAGTCGCCATACAAGTTGAGTGGGGCCATGTAAGTGACGTATATCAAATAACGCCATGAAAAAGAACAATTAATTAAGAAAAATATAAAACACTTTTTTTCCTAAGTGAACGGTTCTAATCTGAAAAGCGAAAACTCTTAATTATTTGAAATGAAATTAACAATGCTCCACCCATTTAGCAAATTAATATGCCGTCTAACTTTTTTTCAGTTTCAATCAATGTTATTTTTATGTGACAGGGTTGAATCCAAAATAATTTATTTAATTTTTTTCCCACCAATTACTTTTTTACTTATTTAAAAAAGTTCAAAACTTACATAAAAAATCAGTAAATCCAAAAACTTCTCCCTTTGTATATCTTATGAAAGATGTATCCTTGAAATAAATGTTTAAAATTGCCATGTTTTTCCTGAAATAAAAAAATAGATTACATAGCAAAACAATACATAAGGTTTATATTGTACGCTGTATGCATTGGCTGTATGTCAAGGATCTCCAAACTACGGCCCACGGGCCAAATACGGCCCGCAAAAGGATTTGGTCCGGTCCATAGATGCCAATAAAAAAAGTTTTGTTTTAAAAATTGACAACGGAAAGATCGACCACGCGAACTAGAAACGTTCAACTTTAATTTATTTGTAAAAATATAATGAAAATACATAAAAACATTGTTTCTGAGTGCCAAATTTGAAAAAAAATCCACCCTGGGGAACAAGTCACCCAGACTCTGTTGGCCCGCCATAGGTAACACCTTGAAATTTCAAAACGGTCCTTGGGTAAAATAGTTTGAAGACCCCTGCTCAGGCCCGGATTAAGGGCCAAACCAGGGCCCCGCGTCCTAGCGCGTCCTAGGGGCCCTCAAGACGTTTTATAAAAATATTCTTAAATAACCTTTTTTTAAATTAAATACATAAATAGATTTTTGAAGAGGAATGCAATTCACAAACCTATTCTGCCTGGCCAGAAACAGGTATTAATAACATCAATTAATAATTCATTATTGTTTATTTTAATAAATTATTACTTAATAATTACCCAATAGCATCTGTTGAACCAGGGTCAAAGTTATGGTCAAATGACCCAGGCGGGGATCGAACCAACGTTGTTCTATTCCAAACACGCTAAAAAGATCAGCCCACTTGGCCCCCTCGGCCATAACACCGACACTGACTTAGTATACCTTCTTTCCTCTCGTAATATATACTTGTTTTTACGTAGGATATGGTAGGCAAAGAAGAAGGGGTGGGAGTAGAGGAGAAGGGAGTTGGGGTCTCTCATGACTTTTCCCGCACCAGGGTGGTCTTAATAGTGGTCTTAATCCGGGCCTGGCTGTATTTTTTGTTAAGACACGCCCCCAACCAATCATAGTGAGAGAAAGTTGCTGAGCAGGAGAAAGTACTTAAATAGAATCTCCATCGCGTTATCACCAGTCTGTCAGTGCAGCTTGTGCCGGCATGCCAAGCGATCGCGCGGTGTTTTTGCGTTCGATTTCATAAATTTAAAGTTCGCGGGTAAATGTCTTTTTTTTTTCGATACGTTTTTTGTGTTGTAAAGTGATATCAAATTAAAATGTGTACACAATAAATCAAATTAAATTTAAAAATATGAAATAGCTCCTCACTTTATTATTTAATAAGACAATTTTACTAAACGTTATCAGAATAAAAGTTAAATGAGTTGTATGTTAACAAAGGCGGCAATTTAGGTTTTTTTTTAAAAATCAAATAAAATTACAAAAATAAACGCAATAATTTGCTCATAACTTTACAGTGAGCAGTGCACCGTTTCTTCTTTTTCTTCTTCATTCAACTGAGCACCATCATGAGAAAGCCTGCAAACAATGCGATATCAATATTTTTTTCTATTAAAATAACACGTAGGGCTATGAAATATTTTATATCCTAAATCAAAGTGATGGGAATTACTTAAGTGTGTTTAAAAATATTTTCAATGGATTACTTGAAATAAAATAAAGTGCCATGTGAAAGCCAAGATATGAGCAGCAGCCGGGAGCTTGCGCTAACACATGCAAATTACTTTTTATTTGTACTCGCGTAAAGTATATGTTGTGTTCCAGGGGCGGTTTCAGAATAATGTAAGTCATTTTGAATTTATGAAATGTTTTTATGACATAAAATTTATTGAATTGTACTATGTGTTGACATTTTTGTTTTTATATTTTTTATATTATGAAGGTTTTGTTAAGGAATCCTGTGCGGGAGGCTCCTCACTTATTGAAAGGCTTGGGGGTCTATGTCACGCTGGAAAGGTGGCGCAAAGGTGTTGCTTTAACTGTTGCCTCTGTCGTGAGGCGCTGCAAGGAAGTGGCGATTGATGTCAGTTTTGAATAAAATCGGATTAACTGGTAGATCATTCCATAAAGGGCAATTTGGCAAAGAAATGAGTCATGAAAACCCAAATTCTCATAGTTTTGAGGTGTGTCTGTGTTTTATGAAAAATTATAAAGAAGGCTTTATATAGACAGGCCCAGATTAAGGGCGGTTTGATCTGTGCGACCGAACTAGGGTATTACTTCCTAAGGCCCCGAGACGTTTTAGAAAAATACACTCATATATTTTTTTGATAAAAATTTGTTCGAGGGCTCAGGTTTTTAAACCATTCACGACCACGCCCTCATTGACTTTTTGGAAATTAGTTATTAGATATTTACTTTAAAAAAAAACGTGGTTCGAATCAAAAGCAGCCTTCTAGACCAAAGACACCCATGGTGACTGATATGAAATTGTACAGAAAATATTTCAATACATTTTTGTACAAAAAGGATAAGACGAATCTCGCTCTTACAAGTGTCATAGACCTCCCGAAGATGTTTCCTAAAAACAAACTCCAGGAGCCGTCTGTAATCGTTTTGGTTCGCATTAAGTATATATTTTTTGGTTGGCGCGAGGAGGTGTTGGTAGGAGGGGATAGAGGGTTGGGGGCCCCCTTACTTTCCCAGCACCAGGGCTCCCAGTGGTCTTAATCCGGGCGTGCCCCTGCCGTCTGTTGTTTAGGTTTATGTAGTGACTAAGTTAATGTTTTAAATATGAATGTAGTTGGTCATTTTTAACTCTCAAAATTACACACTGTTGCTTTATATAGCTCCACTTTTTAGATATCTCCAAGCAAACGGACACAGCACAAATTTAAATTTGGAACTCTTTTTTCGGCGGGTAAATGCCACACTTGTATGAGATAATGTCCTTAGCAAATAAATGACGTCACATGAGCACGAGCACATGCAATTTCCGATAATGTAGTCTTATATTATGTAGTTTGCCCGCGAAGAAAAAAGTTCTAAATTCAAATTTGTACTTAGTCTATGGTTGATATTCTAATTTTGATGAGAAATGCACTGGGTCGCTTTTTCCTATAATATGACATCGATTTAAAAAATAGGAAAAATATTTACAACTCTTACGATCATTTACCTGAAATATTCTGACGATTTTGTTGTCAAATTGTCTTCTTTAAATTGCACGCTGGTGAGCCTCGCCGAACTGACTTCTTTTCCGTACGATAGCTCGAAACACGCGGGAAAACATTGATCGCAATTTGTATTGAGCATCAAATTACTCTCATTCACACCGAGTTTATCTTCGATTGCAACTAAAATGAATAAACAACATTAAAATAATTAAGTACAATAAAAAAAAAAAATACGTTGAAGTCGATATCGCAGACACAACGTATTCTGGCCGGTTTGACTATGGATTACCGAACAAACCGTCTTTGTATAACTCCATACGCTATGGGAAAAACCATAGACCAACCTGGTAGAATGCATTGTGTGTAAAATGGGCCTGACTCTTACTATGCAGACTATCTATCGTATATATGTATATGCAAAAGTTACTTCGTTTGACTTTTTTTTGTAATGCAATATCCAATCGATTAGAATATTAGTAAGCTTTTTTCCATTTTATGATTAAGGCAGATATGTGTTTTTCTAAATGTACCTAAGTAGTTTGCACATTTCAAAACTGCAAAAAAATTGTGACTTCACTCGATCGATTTGCTAATTAATGATTTGTTATTGGTTGCTAAGGATTATAATTACCTCTATTAACCTGTAGGTAACGTTTGCATTTCGAGAAAAAAATCAAATTTCGAACATCCGTGCAAAAAACGCTGCGACTTCATTAAATTAGCTGACATACCTATTTATCTTTTATTACAAAAAGGTCTTAAACATTTTATATATTAAGTATTAAATGACTAAAACATAATGCATCAAGTTTTTACAGATTCAGTACTTTACGTGGAAGGTTTTTGGAAACTAATTTAATTTTGAATTTAAAATGGCTGCTACAAAACAGTTCCGTTTTTAAATTTGAAAGTTAATAGAATTTTACTTAAATACCTACTCACCTTTAAGCTCCGTATAGCAAGATTGATCCGCCATGCCACATATTCGCACTGAACTGTTTTCTGTTGAAAAACGTTAAAATTAGTTACAAATTTGTTTTCTAATTAACTGATTTGCTGTAATTGTTGAATAAACTTACTTGGCATATAAAATTGTGAACAATTGCATTTTTGTATTGTCAAACGAGCCTCGCACTCCATGACGCAATTTTTCTTTGTATACAGTCTGTAAAAAAAAAACACTATTATTATAATAACACAATAATATATAATATTATGAAGGTTCAAATCTCACAGCTACAGATTCGGCTGTAACTGTAACTGTAACTCTGTCGCCATTCCGCTAGGGGTGGCCAGAACCTCTGCAGAGCTGCCTCCATTTTTTCCTATCCTTAGGTACATACCTCTTTCAATTCATTCATATCCATCACCTTTTTCATGCATTTTCTTCTTTTACGCTCACTATGTATATCCCATTCTTTCACAATCTCCTCAATCTGATCACTCCATACTTTTCTCGGTCGTCCCTTCCCTCTTTTTCCTTTCGCACTTTCTTTGTATACATACTTTGTCAGTCTATCATCATTCATTCTTTCTACATGCCCAAACCATCTCATCACATTCTTTTGTACCTTAACTTTCACAAACTCTTTCAAATAACATTATTTTTTTACCCATTCATTCCTAACTCTATCCCTCACATTTTAAATATCGCTCGACTATGTGACGTCCCATACAATAAATAAAAAAAATGTTTCCAATAATCAGGGCAATCTATATATATAATGCCCTTCGCCGTCGTCGTTCGCTTACAATTTCAATTTTCAAAATTAATGCCATCACAGAAGATGAAAAACATTCCTGATCTATGGCAAATTAATTTTTGTATATATGCTGCAATGCTGCGAGCTTTCGCGTTTGTGTTTAAAAATGTATGAAAACTTTTTTCAATAAACCTGTTTCTTCATACTGAAAATGTATGGAAATAAATTGACATCTAGCGGCAAAACGTGAAAGTTTTTTTTTATATTTTCTTTTATTTCATGCAAATTAAAAAAAAAATACACAAAATAAAAATGGATTTAAATCTGTAATCTAAGTTGCAAAGATATACAACATTTGAGATTCATATTACATGCATTCTTACAAGCAGACATGTATAAGTTCGCGCTTACATATGCTGCATGTGTATTTACAACACGACTTTTCCTCAAACAGAGATAAAATTTGCATACCTTGACTGATAGCGACTGACCACCTATACTGTAAAAAATGGTTCACTTTGCCAATGTCACCCCTGCTTCAGGGAAGGTCGGCAAGAGTTGCAGGGCTTATAATAATTTGAGATTGGGTTTTTTATATTGTAGGTCCACATGCGGCATGTGTGAGCACGAAATTATGCATGTCTGCTTATGGGAATGCATTTAATATGAATCTCAAATGATACATATCTTTGCAGCTTAGATTTAGATTTAGAATTAGATTTAGATGGTGAACCATTACTTACAGTATGGGTGGTCAGCCACATACTAACCTTTTAGTCAAGGAAATTATTTTGTTTAGTTCTATAATCTAAGTTGCAAAGATACAAGCACACACTTATAAGTTCGCGCTTACACATGCTGCATGTGTCCTTACAACATAAAAACACAATCTCTAATAAACATAAGCTCTGCAACTCTTGCCCATCTTCCCTCAAACAGGGGTGACGTTAGAAAAGTGAACCATTTTTACAGTAGGTATGGGTGGACAGCCTCATACCAACCTATAAGATAAGGAAATTATTTTGATTTCTATTCTTTATAATCTGTAATCTAAGTTGCAAGGCAAACAGTGACAAAACGATACATGACCAAACAACAAAGTAACAAAACAGCACAGTGACAAAAAAGCACGGGGACAAAACAAACAGTGAAAAAACAGGAAGGTGACAAAAGAGCACAGTGACATAACAGCACAGTGACAAAACAGCACGGTGATAAAACAGCACAGTGATATAACAGCACAGTGACAAAACGGCATATTGACAAAAAAGCACGGTGAGAAAACAGCACAGTGACATAACAGCACAGTGACAAAATAGCACGGTGACAAAACAGCACAGTGACATAACAGCACAGTGACAAAACAGCACAGTGACAAAAAATGACGGTGACAAAACAACACAGTGACAAATCACCACAGTGACCAAACTACACGGTGACAAAACACCACAGTAACAAAACAGCACAGTGACAAAGCAGCACGTTGACAAAACAGCATAGTGACAAAACAACACGGAGACAAAAAAGCACAGTGAAAGAACAGCACAGTGACACAACAACACGGTGACAAAACAACACGGTAACAAAACAGCACAGTGACAAAACAGCACAGTGACAAAACAGCACAGTGAAAAATCAGCCCAGTGTCAAAACAGCACAGTGACAGAACAGCACTTAAACCAAAAATCACAGTGACATAACACAAGTACACTAGCAGACTCGTAAAAGTTCGAGCTTACACATGCTGCATGTGGACTTACAACATAAACACCCAACTCAAATGAACATAAGTGCAACTCTTTTTGCACTTATGTTCATTTGAGTCAAAATTTTTAATATTTGCATACACTATCGATGTATTTATTATATTAAGGTATAACCGTTTACAGTGCGGGATATTCCCAGTATTTTTTTGTAATGGCGGATTTTCATAAATTTATTTTATCAAAGCCTAACAAATCTAAGTAAATGTTCTTTTACAAAAACTGCGTGTTTTTATTTTACATTTTTTATAATACTACGAAGTTTAACGCGAGGAAACTATGTGCAATATACACATTTCACAAATGTTAAGGGGTTGGGCTGCGTAGCAGCCAGGGGCAACGCCCCTAGTTATAATATAATATCTATAATCTAAGTTGCAAGGATATATTCATTTGAAGCTCTCAGATGTATGCCCACAAACCAACATGTGTAGTTCGCGCTTACAAATGCTGAATGTGTACTTACAAATAAAATCCAAACCTCAAATGAACATAAGCCCCACAACTTTCTGGTTCTCCTTGTCCTAAATGCAGTGCGTAACGTTTTATTGTCTTTTCAATCTACCTACATTCATAACATAGTATTGACGTTATGAATGACTGTCCTGTCTTTAGCCCAGCTAAGTGACGCCCCATTTTTCCTCGATATAATGTCACGACATATTTAATGATAAAAAAAATATTGCAGATACCGACATTTTATCAAAATGGATACAAAACGAATCTTGCACGGTTTGTCTATGTTTTTATTTATCCGGTGCTGAATTAGAAGTCTAGTAGGTAGTCACATAGGTATGAGGCTAACCACCCATACTGTAAAAAAATATTCACTTTGCCAATGCCATGTTCCTTGACTTATAGGTTGGTATGAGGGTGACCACCCATGCTGTAAAAATGGTTCACTTTGCCAATGTCACCCCTGTTACAGGGAAGGACGGCCAGAGTTGCAGGGCTTATGTTCATTTGAGGTTTGGATTTTATTTGTATGTACTGTAAAGATCTGACTCTATCCATATTCGTTTATACATCCGTAATTCTATACAAAGTATAATATATCTTTCTATGGCACTTAAAAACTTGGAACAAAAAAAAGGTACCCTCATAAAAAAACCTTGAGCTGTCCTTTGACAACTCCATTGCTGGGTTGAATTCAGTTTCGATCTGTTTCCCGTGGGTGACGTGTCTCTTCTGTGTAAAATCATTAGCTAAAATCCTGAAAATTGCTGTTTAATATTTGATTCGTGGGTGTTTGTGTGAGGATGGAGCTGATAATGGACCTGAGATGCTGCCGGGAGAAAATAATTAAGCTGATTGCACTAAAAATAACTAATGTCGCGACATTAATACAAACTTAAAACCAGTGGCGTGTTCCTGTCCGTGAGTAAAGCGGTTTGCACAATTATTTTTCTACCATTCGAATTTCGATTGGTTAAGGCATTATTTATGGGGATGTGGAAAGGTCTTTCGTAGTCTGTGCTTCGGGTCTTCCACCCATATCGGGTTTTCCCGATATTGAGGTGTACCAGGAACAGGTTATGGAGTAGATATTTCCACAATTATTGTTTTGCCAGGTTTTCTTTATTTTGGCATCTGTCTCGGGTCTACTTGGCCGGACTTGCTGAGCATCAGACGGTGTCATGGTATTGCGAATTTGATAGAATGATGGGGTAAATTAGAAGCTGTCTTCTCTAACAAAAGCAGCTTGGAATAGAGTATGGAGTAGGCGCGCGTTAAGTTTTGGTAACGGGAATGCTGAAATATCCGACCCAGTGGGGTAACACTTAGTCGAAGCTGGTAACAAGACTTCCTTTCCTTTTGCCAGGAATTAGCGTGCTAAAGTCCTGTGACGATTCTTTGGTAGAAGAGAGAGAGCGTCAAGCTTGTAAACCGATCGGTTAATCTCACTTCGGGGTCGCAAGTCCCCGACTTCTCCATTGAAGCTAGCAGGCAGATTTTCTACTTAGAGGTGGGACCTTAATTAAAGTAAATATGGGGTGGGTGGAGGTAGAGATTGCATATCATTATAAATATATTATACGTAATACATTTAGGCGCAATGTAATTTATTCATATTGTTATTATAATGTTATTTTGTAAATTTATGTAATCTGTCAAATAAAAAGACTAACAAAATTAACACATCAAGTAACTTTTCGCGATTTGCGTCCCCCCTTTTTCCTTGTTCCCCATTTTGTATACGCCTTTGAATATGTTGAGCGCCCGTTTTTTCCATACGCCGCGGCCGTGACCTTGCCAGGGCGGGTTCTAGTTATTTCACAGAAAACAAAATCCCATTAAAAATGAAAGTCACTTGTTTTAAAATCGGTTTTAATATCATATAGTCATTTTGCATTACACGTAACTTAAATCTCGTAAGTTTTTTTTATTATAATTTTGAATTTACAATTTAGTTAGAAAATGCGTATGTTCCACACCAAACGATAACGAATTTGGGTTTGCCACTAAAGTAGATTTTGAAACGGTAAAACAAAAAATAACACAACGTTCTGTTTCATTATCTTCCACACGACGAGGAGTCCTAACCTTAGTTAGACGATCACACAAATGGCCAAAACTACGACGACACCTGAGGAGGCAGCGAGGGATATTCTCCATCAGCGAGGGAACCTTCATCATCTGGAATCATCTGGAGGACCTTGGATGCAGGAGCACGGCTTTTGGCTCGCCTGTACCATAATACCTTTTCCAGAATACAGTATCCGGTCTCCCTATTTTTATTTCGCCAGGGGGGGGGAACTCTACAGTTGGTATCCGTGACCAAGGATCGTTTGGTTAGACAAGTGGAACATGCGTATTTTGTTAAAAATTCAATAGTAAATCAGTAAAATCCCTTTTAAATATCTTAAATCGAAAATGTCACGGTTACTGAATTAATTTTTGATAAAAATTTAATAATAAATTGTAAAATCGAGTATTAACTTCTTAAAGCGAAAATTTAACTAGTAAAAGAATAACGTATTTTAAATGTTTAACGTATCTAAAAAACTCAATAATAGTTTAGTAAAATCGCGTTTAAATTTCTTTAATTGAAAACTTCACGAGTAAAATGTTAACGTATCTTTCTTAAAAATTTAATAGTTGATTTGTAAAGTCGCATTTAATTTTATTAAATCTAAAACTTCGCGAGTAAAAAAAGAGTGTATTTTAAATTTGGTTAAAATCGCCTAGGGCTGCTTTTTTACGCTCGCGGCCCTGATCTTGCTGCGACACATGTGTCGATTTTTTTGTGTGATCTTAGAATTTTGGTCTGGGGTCGAGGCAAGGGTTTTTTTTTTGTTCATTATTTCCACTTTGGAAAAAATTTATTGCCTTCATTCTTTTGAAAAACGTTTTGAACTTGTTTGAAACAAGGATTTGTTGTTTTAGGAATATTTCAATATTAAGATGAATTCAAGATGTGTTTAAACGCGTAAGAAAGAAACCCTTAGTTCAAATAATATTATCGTTTTTTGCTTAAAAACCATAAATCCCGACACTGCCTGGTGATAAAATTTTATAACTTGCGTCATTTCAAGTGAGAGTTATAGGTATTTTTTTGCTTTCGTGTGAGTGATATAGGTTTTCATGTGAACAAAATATATTTTAAGTGTTGAGTGTTTTTATATTTTGAGTGAAGTGATTTTGTGATATGCGTGCGTTTAGTTTATTAGAAATAATAATATACTGGAGTGACTTACATATATCTTATTTAGTTCGAAAAACGGACGTCATAAGTGATTGTATTTAATTTGTGTTGTTTTGAGGTGCAACATCATTTGTCGTAATTTGGAAGCTTTTGGAAGACATTTTTTGAAAATAAATAGAAAAACAGATGGATACAACTCTTCCATTGAAAATTGAGAGGCCCATATTCGCGGGGGTTGACGAATACCCTTTACGGTTCTTAGAAGAATTGGAAACATTTATAAGACTAACGGATGCCGGAGGACGTGCAATGCAGGTTTTTGATGAATGTTTGATTGGAAATGCTCGGCTATGGGCGGATATTTATCGTTCAAAATGGACATGTTTTGCAGAATTGAAGAAAGACTATTTGAAACGATATTGGAGACATTATCCAGACGATGTATGGAGGATGTGGATTGTGACCGGAGAATCTACAGCCTGTGAAGTGCTGAGTACCTGAGGATGATACAAAACATAGAAGAAGTCGCCAGAGCTAGAGTGAACTCAACCACAGAGGATTCCAGATGTTCTACACTTGAGGAGTCATGTTCACATAATACGAATGCTGACCACACCAAGCGGAGACTGGTGTGGTCAGAACGGAGACTCAGTTACGTCGACGGGTAAAAGAAATGGAAAGTTGAAGATAATTTCGTCAGATTTTATTAATGACTATTGCCTTTAACTGATAAAATACGTTGTGCCAATGCGATGATAATATGTTCTGATTTGGAAAATAAACATTACTGATTTAGGAACACAAGTGCATACTCGTATTTCATTTTATTTAAAATTCTTACCTGCAGAAGTGACCACATAATATTATAGTGAGATGATCTACGGGGTGAAACTCTTAGGGGGGAGAAGAGCGAGGGGAGCGGGGACTGCGCACCCCTAACACATCCAGATGTGTGTGGAGGAGAGAGGAATGCAGCGGGGACAGAGCGCACGACAAAACAGAGCAGTGCGGTAACCAAAGCATGGAAATCCAGTGATGGAAAATAAAAATATCGATCGTTCTACAAATTTTTTCGAAGCTAAAACATAAATGAAGTAAAATGATACAAACATTTGTGCGCGAGCTCAATTCGGAAATAATATTGATGCATTAATTTTTTTTTTCATATCTTTAACTAAAGAATTTTCTGAAAACTTTTCCATTCGTAAACTCTTGAAAACCTTCCATAAAATTAGGGGGGAATGTAAAGATCTGACTCTATCCATATTCGTTTATACATCCGTAATTCTATACAAAGTATAATATATCTTTCTATGGCACTTAAAAACTTGGAACAAAAAAAAGGTACCCTCATAAAAAAACCTTGAGCTGTCCTTTGACAACTCCATTGCTGGGTTGAATTCAGTTTCGATCTGTTTCCCGTGGGTGACGTGTCTCTTCTGTGTAAAATCATTAGCTAAAATCCTGAAAATTGCTGTTTAATATTTGATTCGTGGGTGTTTGTGTGAGGATGGAGCTGATAATGGACCTGAGATGCTGCCGGGAGAAAATAATTAAGCTGATTGCACTAAAAATAACTAATGTCGCGACATTAATACAAACTTAAAACCAGTGGCGGTTTGCACAATTATTTTTCTACCATTCGAATTTCGATTGGTTAAGGCATTATTTATGGGGATGTGGAAAGGTCTTTCGTAGTCTGTGCTTCGGGTCTTCCACCCATATCGGGTTTTCCCGATATTGAGGTGTACCAGGAACAGGTTATGGAGTAGATATTTCCACAATTATTGTTTTGCCAGGTTTTCTTTATTTTGGCATCTGTCTCGGGTCTACTTGGCCGGACTTGCTGAGCATCAGACGGTGTCATGGTATTGCGAATTTGGTAGAATGATGGGGTAAATTAGAAGCTGTCTTCTCTAACAAAAGCAGCTTGGAATAGAGTATGGAGTAGGCGCGCGTTAAGTTTTGGTAACGGGAATGCTGAAATATCCGACCCAGTGGGGTAACACTTAGTCGAAGCTGGTAACAAGACTTCCTTTCCTTTTGTCAGGAATTAGCGTGCTAAAGTCCTGTGACGATTCTTTGGTAGAAGAGAGAGAGCGTCAAGCTTGTAAACCGATCGGTTAATCTCACTTCGGGGTCGCAAGTCCCCGACTTCTCCATTGAAGCTAGCAGGCAGCTTTTCTACTTAGAGGTGGGACCTTAATTAAAGTAAATATGGGGTGGGTGGAGGTAGAGATTGCATATCATTATAAATATATTATACGTAATACATTTAGGCGCAATGTAATTTATTCATATTGTTATTATAATGTTATTTTGTAAATTTATGTAATCTGTCAAATAAAAAGACTAACAAAATTAACACATCAAGTAACTTTTCGCGATTTGCGTCCCCCCTTTTTCCTTGTTCCCCATTTTGTATACGCCTTTGAATATGTTGAGCGCCCGTTTTTTCCATACGCCGCGGCCGTGACCTTGCCAGGGCGGGTTCTAGTTATTTCACAGAAAATAAAATCCCATTAAAAATGAAAGTCACTTGTTTTAAAATCGGTTTTAATATCATATAGTCATTTTGCATTACACGTAACTTAAAGTTTTTTTTTTAAGTTTTTTTATTATAATTTTGAATTTACAATTTAGTTAGAAAATGCGTATGTTCCACACCAAACGATAACGAATTTGGGTTTGCCACTAAAGTAGATTTTGAAACGGTAAAACAAAAAATACCACAACGTTCTGTTTCATTATCTTCCACACGACGAGGAGTCCTAACCTTAGTTAGACGATCACACAAATGGCCAAAACTACGACGACACCTGAGGAGGCAGCGAGGGATATTCTCCATCAGCGAGGGAACCTTCACCTACATCATTCACCAGGAATCATCTGGAGGACCTTGGATGCAGGAGCACGGCTTTTGGCTCGCCTGTACCATAATACCTTTTCCAGAATACAGTATCCGGTCTCCCTATTTTTATTTCGCCAGGGGGGGGGAACTCTACAGTACCTACACATTCAGCATTTGTAAGCGCGAACTTACACGTGTCTGTTTGTGGGCATGCATTTGATATGAGCTTTAAATGTTAATTATGTATATCTTTGCAACTTAGATTATAGATTATAAAATATACGCCTGTGACACTATCTATAATCTAAGCTGCAACGATATATTAACATTCAAAACTTCAATGAAATGCATGCCCACAACCAGACACGTTACACGTTCGCGCTTACAAATGCTGAATGTGTACTTACAAATGAAAATCCAAGCCTCAAATGAACATAAGCCCTGCAACTTGTACCGACCTTCCCTGAAACAGAGTTAACATTGGCAAAGTGAACCATTTTCTACAGCATGGGTGGTCGGCCACATACCAACTTATATATCAAGGAATTAAGAAAATGCATGAAAAAGGTGTTGGATATGAATGAATTGAAAGAGGTATGTAAAAATAGGAAGAAATGGAGGCAGATCTGCAGAGGCTCTGGCCACCCCTAGTGGAATGGCGGTAGAGTTACAGGACATTTAGTCGTGACAGGGCGAAATAGTTGTAAGGCTGACATTAGGTATTTGGGAAACTTTCCTGAAATACACCAGCTGCTGTTCGTCGCCGAAGACGCACTTCCTCTTGTTGACGGCGATGCTGTGGCGGAGGTCTCCCTGCGCGTCGTATATCCTGGGGTTCACCACCATCCTCTGCTCCTCGCCCACCATGATGAAGTCACCAAAGTCGGTGATCTTGGGCGTCTCTGCTGGGTTGTGCAGCAGGATCTGCAAGGCATCATCATCATAGAATTTTTTTTTTATGTAAGTATCTATGTATTCTGAAAAAAATATACCTAACAACATTGTCTTTCCTAATACATCCCCTCTTCTTTCATTGTTCCCTCTTAAGCTCCGCCTACCTTATACCCCCTCCCCTTCTATAAGTGATTAAATTCTGTCTTTGTACTTTTTGTGTTTCTATGTTAGTTTTAAGTTAGCACCAGAAAAATAGTTTAAATGGTTTAAAAGAGACGTAAAACATTCATTCGTCTGCTGTAATAACACGAGTTTTGAGCTAACGCCCTATAGGCCCTGTACCTATATTGTTTACACATATAATAACAATTTTTCGGCATAATAACAAAACCCAGAAGCTGATGCATTCGGTCCAGTCCGAGATCAAAGACAACTCTCACATCCCTAAATAAGTTAAAGTTATATTATCTAGGTTTTCAGCAGTAACTTCGTGAAAGTTCAACTTTACAAATTTTTTTTAAAATAAAAAAACTTTGATATATACTGACGATGATATATTATTGAAAACGTTAGTAAAATTAAATAATAAATAATTATAATAGTGAAAATACAAAACAGAGTTTTTATTTGAATCCTTCTATTAAATGAAGTATTATTTATAAAAAAACTTTGTTTAAATTCACTGTGAGTTTATTTTTTAATACCATTGATACATATCTTTGCAACTTAGATTTAGATTTAGACTGGTAGACCTTATTGTACAAAAAAAACAAAATATAATGTCGACTTACTTTGAATCCTTCGCTGCTGGTTGACGAACAATAGTAATCGTCTATGTTTGCATCAAGAAGCAATGTTAGCCCTAAATTGGCACCAGTCCCTGAAAAAAATTCAAAAGAATCAATACATCAAAAACGGCAAACAAATGCTAAAAACAGTAATTCATTATTTGAATCATGGATTTATATTAATATCAAGTTATATTAATATCAATTGTATAAGTATATCGATGATTTGAATGACATATCGACGGTTAAAAGGTAATAGGGCATAAGCGACAAAAACTAAATTCTTCAGGAGAGCAGTTTAAAGTTGAGGTTGCAGAAAAATAGCATAACTTTATATATTTTTTTTATCATATCGTTATAATCAAAACAGCTCTACAATAAAAAAATATATACTTATTAATGTAGTTTTACGATTTTTTATGCCACAAGCGCCTTTAGAACAAAAACGCTAATATCTTGTCGGTTACACTAAAACCATACTTCGAAAACGCAGTTGTTTACTTGGGCATAAACAACAACAAAAAAATCATCGTAGAGCTATGGGAGTTAGCGCATTAGAAAGAGCGGAAAATTGTAAGTAGGATAGCATTCATAACTCATTTTTGACCAAAACGTCGCTTTTACTTCTTTTTAACTGTCGATAAGTTATCATTAAGTGGCCCGACGGGAATCGAAGCAGCGTCGCTTTCGTTTAAACACGCCAGCTGAAACTTTACTAAATAACGTAATGATATGCACGACTTCCATTTTCTCATGTTTCTCATGTCTCACTTATTTGTTATGCCGTTTATGGTGTTTTCTGTTTTGTTTTTTCATGTGCCGTTTGTTGTATGTGATGTTTCGTCATGTATTGTCCTGTCATGTATCGTTATATGATGTGTCGTTTTTTACTGGATCGTTGTATCATTGAACCGAACAAAGATACCAATATATCGTGTCTCAAATAAATTCTTCCCTTTTCCAACACTAGAGGTTCCGACATTGATGTATGGAAGTGAGGCTTGGACAGTTAATGAATGTGAGCTGAGTAAAGTATGTACCATTGAAATGGCTTACCTGAGAGCAATGGCTGGGAAGACACTGAATGATAGAGTACGTAATGATTGGGTGATGAACGAGTGTGTTATAAAAGAGAATATGAGAATGAAAGTACAAAAAAGTACGATGAGATGGTTCGGACATCTCGAAAGAATGGATGATGAACGACTAACGAAGAAAGTGTACAAAGGAAATGTCAGAGGAAAGCGCGGAAGGGGAAGGCCGAGGAAAGAATGGTTAGACCAAATAGGTGAGATTGCGAAAGAATGGAACCTGCAGAGTGAAAATAAGAGAAGAGTATGTATGAAAAAGGTGATGAATATTGAGGAAATGAAAGTGGTTTGTAAGGACAGAAAAAAGTGGAGGCGCATCTGCGGAGGTACCGGCCACCCCTAGTGGAACGGCGGCAGGATACAGTAACAGTAACAGTAGAGTGTTAAATACAAATACATTTGATCTACTATTTCCATAACTCCTACCCGCAAAGAGATATACAGAAGAAGATACGCGATGCATAAAGATGAACAATTCTTACCAATTGGTCTCCAAGGGAAGCCATCGTACGGGGAATTGGGTGGATAGCCATTTTCTGGAGACCAGTCTACCCGGGGGAATGGAAAAGTCACATTCAAATCTGACATGTCTCTCCTACGGCATAACAAGGTAAATAATTAAAATCAATACTTGAAATAAAGCTGTAGTCTTATTTGCATAACGAGGAGAATCTACCATTTTGAAAATTAAATAATATGTAAACAGCTATATTGATGCAACAAAAATTCAAATTGCAATTCAAAAGATCATGACTCTGGGTGACATGAAACAAGTGTACAAGAACCAACGGTTAATCTGCAGTTTTGTCGGCTAAGTTTTTAAATATTGCATGCCAATTTTAAAAGTTACATCATTGTATTAATGCACCGGTACAAAAGGTTATATGGGGTTTACACTCAGCTCTGTTTGCATGGGAAATGTGCACATCAGTGAACAAGGCAAATCATACACACGTTCCTTCTACTACTTTTGCCCATGCTACTTGCGCTGCCCAGGGGTCAGAATTTTATCATTTTTCGGCGGACTTCAAAAGACCGAGGCAAGAGATTTTAATCTTTGTCGTATGTGCTGTTACGACCATTATTGCCAGCAATGGATTTAAAGCAAATGAATTTAAAATTAATGGAATGAATGTTGATGTTGTAAATGAGTTTGTATATTTGGGAAGTAAGTTTGAAAAAGATGGAAGAATGGCCGGTGAATTTGAAAGAAGAATAATGAAAGGCAGGTGTGTACTGGGTGCGACCGCTTGCATCGCCAGGAACCAAAATCTCTCAAAAAATGTTAGATTGGCGGTGCACGGTGGTATACTAGTGCCAACCTTGATGTATGGAAGTGAAGCCTGGACGGTGAGTGAAAGGGAAATTAGTAAAGTCCATACAGTAGAAATGGACTATCTAAGAAGTATGATTGGGAAAAAACGAAGTGACAGGGTGAGGAATGATTTTGTAAGAGAAGAATGTGGTGTAAGGGAAAGTGTGAAAGTGAAGATTAAAAGAAGTATGTTAAGATGGTTCGGGCATTTGGAGAGAATGAGTGATGAAAGATTGACGAAAAAAGTATATGTTGCTAGAATAGATGGATGTCGTGGTAGAGGAAGACCGAGAAAAGTATGGAAGGATCAAATTTCAGAAATAGCGAATGAATGGGATATCCAGAGTCATAATAAAAGGAGGACTTGTATGAAAAAGGTTATGACTCTGGATGAAATGAAAGAAGTATGCAAGGACAGGAAGAAGTGGCGGCTAATCTGCAATGTTGATTTCTAATGTTGGTGTACTCATTTGCTACATTTTTTTGCATAGGAAATTTTTGACTTTTTTTGTATAGATTTCTTTGTAAGGTTTTGTTCTTTTTTATATTTAAATGTAATTTATTATTCATATTCCTTGACTTATAGGTTGGTATGAGGCTGACCACTCATACTGTAAAAAATGGTTCACTTTGCCAATGTCACCCCTGTTTCAGGGAAGGTCGGCAAAAGTTGTGGGGCTTATGTTCATTTGAGGTTTGGATTTTATTTGTAAGTACACATTCAGCATTTGTAAGCGCGAACTACACTTGTTGGTTTGTGGGCATACATCTGAGAGCTTTAAATGAATATATCCTTGCAACTTAGATTATAGATTATAGATTTATAGATGGCAGGAATAGAAGTGGTCAAATGTATAGGTAGTGTAAGATATTCGCACGTACGGGTTACGAAACATAATTTCTCTATGCACACTGTTGAAAGTGCAGCATAGACCTTCGTCTGTGAGTGTTGGGTTGAAGAGCAGCTCACAGGATCTTGGTTCAGACCTCCAGCGGCAAGCAGCAATCAGCTGAGAGCATGGCTGCGTTACCTGTAACAAAAATGACGTTGAGAACAGTTGCACTGGATCTTTTTTGGCTCAATTCCAAGACTGACTTAATACATCAATTATATTTTGTATTGTTTGTGTATTAACACTGTAAAAATTATTTTTCAATAATTTGTTAACTTTAAGGATTCAAATTAAACACTGTTTTATTTTCACGTATACAGTTTTTTTTTTAGTCTCACAGCCGTAATCAAGATACTCCATACGATAGTCCAACTGTAAAATCCGATACATTTGTAAGACTTACATTAATGAGGAATTGCTTGTAGTACTCCCATTTCCCAACTTTGGCAGAGGAGTCCAAGTCCAGGGTCACAGCATCGCTGTTTATTTTGCAGAGACCTTCTAGGAGCTTCTTGTCGACAGCACTCCTGAAACACGACTCTTAACAGTTCACATGACTTAGTGTGATGGGATGTTAGCAAATCTGGCCAATTATTGTTGAAAGCAGTAACCTGATGAACCTTCGACACAGATGCGGTGATAACATGTATATCTGCTACTCTGTCTCATCATACAAGGAAACAATGAAGAGAGGAAGAATCAATTATGCTGAAAGACACCGAGGCTATGTGCAAACTAAATAAGAACAATCTTGTTCTCCCTCAGCCATTTTAAATCTACTCTTGGATGTAATCAGATGCCTCCTCGAATCTTTTTCATGCCTTTGCTCATGCTCGGGGCTCCGTCCCAGACAGCAGCAGTCCATGAGGCTTACACCTCTACAGGTAGAGCCCCAGGGTGAAAGTTTCTCTGCACCAGGCTCTAGTTCACAAGATGGGTGCCTTTGGAGGCAGGAAATTCACGGAAAAGAGGTGGAAGCTCCATTGTTATTCCGCCTTCCTGGCAAAGCCACGTGCCACATTGACGTGATGCTCTCTTGCCACGCTGCACCCCGCAGCGCACGTCTGCCTTATATCACATCTCTGTTGTCTCCAAGCTTGGACCGAATGCAGATTCAGAAGACTTTGGGCTGTGCCAAAGGAACACGACTACTTCCGAAGTCCTTCGGCCAACAACCGCGGAAACCTTACTAGTCATGACGCACTGACGTCATGGCAATGTATTTGAAAATCTTATTTTGTTTATTATTTGAATAACAACGTAATACTTCACAATTGATAATACGATTGTGTATAGCTCACCCTTCTTTGAGTACCTACTTCACTAACTCTACTCCTATTTGGTTCATGTTGCAGATGGTTTTACATATGACTATTTATTCTAGACTTTACAATTGACAATACGATTGTATATATCTCACCCTTCTTTGAGTATCTTCTTCACTACCTCTTCTCTCATTTGGTTCATGTTGCAGATGGTTTCATGTCCATTTATTCCAGTCTTCACAATTGACAATACGGTTGCGCAAAGCTTACGCTTCTTTGAGTTTTTCTGCACTACTTTCTGTCTCATCTGGTTCATGTTGCAGATGGTTTCATTACCATTTATTCCAGACAATTGACAATCCGATTGTGTATAGCTCACCCTTCTTTGAGTATCTTCTGCGCCACCTCCTTCCTGGCCTGGTTCATGTTGCAGATGGTGACCGCCGGGAAGGGGATGCTGGTGAGCTGCGCCTGCTGAGGGTTCACGAAGATGATCATGGGAGCAATGCGCCAGCGCTCGTAGATGTTGCTGATGAAGTAGGCCGCCACCACCATGGCGATCAGAGCCGAGCCAAGCCAGAAGAATCTAAAGGTTTCACATCGATTTGTATACCTCATTGTACATTATCCCTTCCTGTTTGAAAGGATAAGACCTGTATCAGGCCCATTCTAATATACGAGTAACATCAAGACATATTTGACAGGACATTAAAAAAAAAGTTTGTGAAGAGGAATGCAATTTACCAACCTATTTTGCCTGGCCAGTTATCTACACGCAAAAGCAGAAGCTTGTGTACATGCAATGGCATATGTTGAACCAGGGTTGAAGTTATGGTCAAATGAGCCAGACGTGATTCGAATCAACGTTATTCTGTTCCAAAACACTAGTCGAACAAGTGACTTGACGCCACGCCATAACAACGACCGTCATCAGCAGCTTAATTGACAGTCTTACTCAGTTGGAGAGCTACAGATTGTATGTGCTTAATGATTACACCTGAAGGCGAGGATATGACTTATTTCATGTACCGAAAAGCCGTATTGATGTCGTTGCACAGCATCCTGTAACTCGGAGTATAAAACTCTTGAATGAGTCTAATACAGACATCTTCAATTTCAATCAAAATAGATGATCAAACGCCATGTTTTTCGAGGATGATGATTCTGAAAAAGTGTTTTCATCGCTTTCCGTCCATGTGCCTTTAAAATCTTTCTCATACAATATACCCATGAATGTACTAGTATGAACAGAACTAACCGATTGCATATGCATTAGGCGCAAATCATACGTTCGATGACTATGGACATTATACATTTTCTTCCTTAAAATTGTATTCCATGACTTATGGGCTGGTATGAGGATGACCACTCATACTGTAAAAAAATGTACACTTTGCCAATGTCACCCCTGTTTCAGGAAAGGTCGGCAAAAATTGCACCAAGGGTGTCAGAAATGATTTCTTCTAACACAAAATAAATACCGGCAAGATTTGTTCTCAGCCTTCACAAGAAATGAGAACCAGCCCCCTTGGGAGCTGGGAATCCCCACTTTAACTGTAGTATCTGGTGCGAAGCCGGCCCTCTTATTGAAAATATAAAAATGTCCCGAATCGCATCATGCGACCCCTTCGGCGATAACGCAGGCAAGGAGTTACTCTATATGTGCAGCTTATTTGAGTTTTAAATATTTTTACGAACTTTGGTTTCTAGTAAATGCGCCTAGGCACGCTGGTGTGTGTCGAACAATCTGGAAGTGTTTCGAAAAATCTGTTATGGAAGTATGGAGCATATTCTCGAATACGCGAGAACCAACAGTGTGAGCCGTATAAATAGAGGCGGCGCGGCGGTGATGGGAGAGCAAGTGAGTCTCTTTCAACATTGTGCCGCGAAGTCCTTACAAGCTAGAGCGAGAAGAGTGACGGTTCTGTGTAAACAATATTGTGTAAAATAAATCTTATTAAATAAAAAAATCGCAGTTTAATTTAAAAGAACCCCAAGTCTAATCTAATCTAATCTAATCTAAGTTGCAAGGATATGTTACATTGAAGATTCACATTACATGCATTCTCACAACCAGACACGTACAAGTTCGCGCTTGCACATGCCTCATGTGAACCTACAACATAAAAATCAAATCTCAAATGGACATACACCCTGCAACTCTTGCCGTCCTTCCCTGAGACAGGGGTGACATTGGCAAAGTGAACCATTTTTACAGCATGGGTGGTCAGCCGCATACCAACCTATAAGTCAAGGAACACACACACACGACAAATTACATTTTATACATCATTAAATAATAATATCCAAATACAAAATATCCATTTACAAACAAAAACAAATTCCAATTTAATAAACCCTATTCGCCAACATTACAGATCAACCGCCATTTCTTTCTGTCCTTACATACTTCTTTCATTTCCTCCAGAGTCATAACCTTCTTCATACAAGCTCTTCTTTTATTATGACTCTGGATATTCCATTCATTCGCAATTTCGGATATTTGGTCCATCCATACCTTTCTCGGTCTTCCTCTACCACGACATCCATCTATTCTACCAACATATACTTTCTTCGTCAGTCTTTCCTCATTCATTCTCTCCATATGCCCAAACCATCTTAACAAACTTCTTTTAATCTTCACTTTCACACTTTCTCTTGCACCACATTCTTCTCTTACAAAATCATTCCTCACCCTGTCACTCCGTTTTTTCCCAATCATACTTCTTAGAAAGTCCATTTCAACAGTATGGACTTTACTAATTTCACTTTCATTCACCGTCCAGGCCTCGCTTCCATACATCAAGGTGGGTAAAAGTATGCCACTGCGTACCGCCAATCGAGCATTTTTAGATATGTTTTGATTTTTGGCGATACAAGCTGTGGCACCCAGTACACACCTGCCCTTCATTACTCTTCTTTCAAATTCACCGGTCATTCTTCCATCTTTTTCAAACTTACTTCCCAGGTATACAAACTCATTTACGACATCAACATTCATTCCATTAATTTTAAATTCATAATTCATACTTTCATCATCTCTTTCAAAAATCAATACTTTCGTCTTACTTGCATTCAACTTCAGATGGTTACCTAACAAAGCTTCATTCAATCTAGAGAGCATTGTTTGCAATTCTACTGCTGAATCAGATACAAGAACTGCATCATCTGCATACAGTAGAACACTCACTTTGCTCTCTCCTATCATCAATCCACAATCATTAAGTCTAGCATCTCTGACACACTTGTCCATGACTATGTTAAATAGCCATGGACTCATCACACATCCTTGCCTCACACCCTTATAAACTTCAAACCACTCGCTATACTCACCATCAATACGAACACATGCCTTACTATTTTCATAGTTGGCATGCACCGCACCTAGGAGAGCCCCATTCACTCCGTATGCTTTCAAAACATCCCATAACATACCTCTGTCTACTGAGTCAAAAGCCTTTTCCAGATCTACAAAGGCCGTGAACAGCTTCCGCCTCACCGACAATTGTTTTTCAACAAGTTGTCGTAGAGTAAAAATCTGATCAACACAGCCTCTACCGGCCATAAAGCCGGACTGTATATCGGAAACCCTTTCACTAGTAGTCAGAATCACATTAGTAATATAACAAAGTTATATTACTAATGTGTTAAAGTTAAATCACAAAGTAATATAACAATATTACATACCTCTCTATCCATGACAGATGTCCATCACCAATGTACCTCAACCCATGAAGACTTGATTTCTGCAGATATTGCTTGATATTCTTTGCAAGACCATCCACTGAAAAACAACTCACATCCTCGTCATCACTTTTTCTCATTTTTTTGGACTTCAATTTCTCACGGGGATTTTCATCAATCGTTTTCATCTTTTCACTCTTATATCTTCCATCTTTAACTCTAAAGTTGTAATTGTTTTCATAGTTGGCTGCCGTGCTGTAGTCACTATTCCCCCACGATGGCAGTGCTGTGGTTGTGAAGTTTTGAAGTTTCCTTACTTTTAGGGAATCTCCGTTGATTTGATTTGTAGACGCCATTGTTGCGTTGTGCACTTTTCCCCACTTTTTAACTGCTATTTTTGACAATATGACTTTCACTTTTTTCTTCGATTTGGAAAATTTGTTTTCTGTTGCACTTGGAATGTCTCTCATTTTGTAAAAGATTTTATTTATTTTGTAAAACGGCTTAAACTGCTGAACCCTGGATCACGACATCAATTGCCATTTCACCAAAACCAGCACCTCTGCGGTACTAAAAAAAATGTCATAGACCTCAAAATTACATGAAAACAGTAGAATTTTCCGCTCAAGTCAACTTGATTCGTATACAGAGTTGCTTTTGAACTGTATAGCTCGACGACTTAGATACTTGTTAGGCTACAGAGCATCTCAGTCTCCATTTACAGGGAAGAGTAAGGGCTATTCTCGAAACATTGAGAACCGGCACATGCGAGATTTTGCGGGAACATTCTGCTTAGAATGTTCGAGTAAACACTCACACAATCTCGAACAAATACAAGTACAATTATTAAAGTACCTACTTCTAGAGACTTCCCAGACTCACACATATACACAATTAAACATTCGCAACAGTATAAAGATAACGCCCAAGGGTGCACCCTTTTTTGGCACACAAAACGGCTCATATCCTCTATGGATATATTTTATGTTGATCAATATCTACAACTGAGCACGAATACTTTCAGGTTTTTTACTAATTTTCTTCTGGTTTCCAACTAATTATTTTTCAGGTTTCTATCCCGAGTTGTTTTCAGGTGTTATCTAATAAATATCGCGTGCCAGGGTTGGCAGTCGCTAGCTGGCTACTGCGGGCTCTACTCGTGCTGATAATTGAATATACATTTCGCAACGGGATCGTCCGTCACTGCATAATTACTACTAGGACAACTTGACAGGGCTACCACAAAGTTAAATTTACAAAATTAAAATTAAATAAATTGTTACGAACTATGAGTTTGTGTGTGCATGTACCTAGGCACGTAATTTGCTGGTGTGTGTAACTGGAGTAGTGTCGAACAGCTAGTATAATGATGAAATGGATGGTGGCAGACTGTTCTGGTATGATCCATTATGGGAGTGTTGGTACGTGAGCCTAAGCACGCTGGGTGTGTGGAACGATCCAATATAGAAGAGTCAGTCTAGAATACACGAGAAACGTCCATATGAACGGAATATATATGAACCGCAATTGTGTGGAGAGTCAGGTCGCTTGAAACATTGAACCGTTAAGTCGACAAGCTAGAGCAAGCAAATTAATCAGTACATTGTAAACCGTTATTATTCCCAAATTGTTTTGCATGTGGCGAGTGTAACCTGTTATTTTTGCAGGTAAGGGGACCGGCCTTATGCCAACCACTTCAAATAAAGTGGGGGTTGGTAGTCATTTTTTGTAAAGGCTGAGTAAACCTTGCCGGTATTTCGGCGAAACGGGAAATCATTTCTGAAACCTTCGGTGGGATTCGAACGCGAGCTCACGGCATGGAATGCAAGCACTCTACCGACTGAGCTATCAAGCGGACTTAGATATTGGTTGTATGAGGCTAAGCAGTACCTACGCTAAAAATGGTTAAATTTTGCCAATATCACCTTTGTTTCTGGAAAAGCCGGATATAGTTGCAGGGTTTATGTTTATTAGAGGCTTGAATCTTATTTTGTAAATACACGTGAAGCAAGTGTATGCGCGGATTTACACGTTTTTGCTTGTTGACATGAGTTAACTGTTCAGTCCGGTCGATAGCTCAGTTGGTAGTTTGCTTGGATTCCATGCCGTGAGCTCGGTTTCGAATGAATCCCACCGAGAAATGATTTCCCCAAATAAATATACCGGCAAAGTTTACTCAGCCTTTATAATAAATGAGTACCAGTGCCTTCGGGAGCTGGAAAACCCATACTTCAACTGAAGTAGTTGACGTTAGGCCGGCCCCTTTAGCTGTTGAAATAAAAAGGTTCCACTCGCCACATGCGACCCCTTCGGGGAAAATGCGGCAAGGACTTGCACTAAATGTGTAGCTTAGAAGCGTAATGTATTTTTGCAGCTTAGATTATAGGTTAAATTTCAAGTACTTAGGCCGACTGGATGATAACTTCAATCCATAACCCTAGGTCTCCATATTTTCAAACTGTTAAGAAATATTTTTTGCTACAATAAAATAAAAATTGCTTTGTTTTAATTCACATGAGTTTATTTTTGGACACGACCAGTTTCGGGAGAAGCAGTACCTCCCATCTTCAGGTGTAAATAGAGACTAACACAGAATACAGAATTACGAAGCAAGGATTTAAATTACAGAAGGGGAGGGGGAAGTTGTATGTGGGCGTGAACTTGTAGGAAGTTGTATGTGGGCGTCTATTTACACCTGAAGATGGGAGGTACTGCTTCTCCCGAAACTGGTCGTGTCTAAAAATAAACTCATGTGAATTAAAACAAAGCAATTTTTATTTTATTGTATTAAAATGAACTTTCACGAAGTAACTGCTGAAAATCTAGATAATATAATATTTTTTGCATCCATTTTCCTCTACAAATTTAATCTCAAAAATGCCCAGCCCTGTTAACAACCCTACAGAATTTGTCATGTAATTATGACTAGTGTAAACTCGCCCTGCATCCACGCTCTACACCAGCGATTCCCAAACTAGTCTCTATAGACCTCCGGGGATCGATTTTACGTCTGTAAAATAAATTAATATAATCATGTTCCTTGACTCACAGGTTGGAATGAGTCTGACCCCCCATACTGTAAAAATGGTTCACTATGCCAGTATAACCCCTGTTTCAGGTAAGGTCGGCAAAAGTTGCAGGGTTTATGCTCATTTGAGGTTGGTTTTAATTTGTAAGTACATATTCGGAATTCATAATCGCAAACTTACATGCGTCTGTTTGTGGGAATGCATTTGATATGAGTTTTGAATGTTAGTATATCTTTGCAACTTAGATTATAGATGTGCTAGACAGCCCTGGGTGGGCCTTGGCTGAATCCAGATGAGCTATTTGATACATTCCTTACACTTTGGATACCAATCCAAGTCGGAGCTTGCTAACGCTTGTGAAAAAACTTCAAAGATAACAAATCACAGCATACATTGTCTTTGGACACGAATTGCTATTTCGTCGCTTTTCTGGATTCTCTTCATCTTCCCACCTGTTCATCGCCTTTACTCTCAAGCGTGAACTTACATGTGATGCTTGTGAACGTGTATTAAATATATATTAAAAATGTTTACATATCTTTGCAACTTAGATTAAAGATATGGAATTTATATGTGTATTTTTCTTATGGACTCTTAAACTGCTCAATTAATTTGAATAAAATCTAAAATATTCTCTAAATTATTCATATGAAGTTTGATGTGGGTTTTATAACAAATATTTCCTTTCGCCATTTTTTTTGGTAAAGTGAACCCTAGATAAAATCATGACAAAACAAAACCGCTTCATATTAATTAAATAAAACACAGTTTCAATTCACTTTTATATTCTTTTAATTTTAAACTGTGTTTTATTTAATTAATATACAATGGACTTTCACTGTGTAAACCACCAAACCCTTAAAAATATTAAAACCGCTTCAATCTGACGTTTCATACATTCCCAAAAAAAGAAATTGTCAAACGGCCTCCGATTCAAAAGACTTTGGGAACCACCTTTGTACACGTTATGTAGTTGCATATCGTGATCGCAGCCATCGTTGACCGTCGGCTGGGAGGGGTGGAAATTCGTGTCATATTTACAGGACGATTCCCAAATGCGATAAAAGTAACCTACGTGGAAATTACGCGAGAGTTTTTTAATCATGTAAATTTTATTTACATTTTAGTTTCACATTGCCATGTTACTGCATGTTTACCGAGTGTCTTATTGTCTGGTTAATAAACGAGCGTTTCACATGCAATAGAGCTGCACATATAGTGCAACTTCTTATCACGTAAACGACTCACATGTTTGCACAAGTAAGGAGGTTAGCCTTAGACCAACAAGTTTAGATGAAGCGGGTTTTACATTTTTCAAATGATCATGTAAGCAAAAAAAAAACGCAATTAAGCTACACATATAGTGTAACTTCCTGCCTGCGTTATCCCCGAAGGGGTCGTATGTGGCGATTCGTGACATATTTATTATTACGGGTAAGGGGGCCGGCCTCATCAACCACTTTCAGTTGAAGTGGGGGTTTCCCAGCTCCCGGGGGGGGCTGGTTCTTATTTCTTGTCAAGGCTGAGTAAACCTTGAGATCGAACTCTTGCTCTCGGCATGGAATGCAAGCATTCTACCAGTTGAGTTATCGACCATTTTACGAGCTTGGTCGTCGTCGCTACAAAGCGCCAATTCTTAAGCAAGATCTAGTTGCTGCAAGGCTGCATGGACCCTTAGTGAACGGTCTTCGGTAAAGGTATAGGTATGTATGAATTTTTCACCCGGCGAAGAGCATATTTGAAAATATAAATAGTATATTTTTTGTGCTCCGCCGGGATTCGAACCCAAGACTGTCGATTTTTTAAGTCACTGAAAAACTTAACAATTTTTTTGAACCATCCATTTTTTATAATCACTTATATTTTCTAATGATTTTTTTCGTCACATACTGAAAGCTTAGTGCGTAAAATAAATAAAAACTCAATGTGAATTTTAACAAAGATATTTTTTATGAAAATAACATATAATCTTATCTAATCTAATGCAAGTTGCAAATATATGTAGCATTACATGCATTTTCACAAGCAGACACGTATAAGTTCGCGCTTAAACATGCCGCATGTGGACCTACAATAAAAAAACCAGAATCTCAAATGAACATACACCCTGCAACTCCTGCCAACCTTCCCTGAAACAGGGGGGGCATTGGCAAAGTGAACCATTTTCTACAGCATGGGTGGTCAGCCGCATACCAACCTACAAGTCAATGAACATACAGAACATACAGAACAAATTACAATTTTTGAAATCAACAAATAATTAATAGTATGTATGGACATCCAAAACTAAACCGAAAACAACTTCTAATTTAAAAAACCCTACCCGCCAACATTACAGATCAACCGCCATGACAGTTAATTATTTTTTTCTAGCATCAATTAACCTTCGTGGAATTTATTAATTGGCCTTTGTTATATTTTAGAACTTTGATTCAAAATAATTAATGTACATTAGATAAGTCATATTTGTATACACTTACTATACAAAGCAAGGATTTGAGCTAAAAACTATAAACCGGTCACGATCTAGCCCGTTTAGTTGTTCAGAATGAAATATTGCTTAGTCCGCAGATTATTTCAGGGGCCCGTGTATAAAACACTTACCTAAATCTCCCCTCGATTGCGTAAATAAAATTTGTAGGGAATATACGACGGCACTCCTAGAGAGTGATTTAGTTTTCACACATTTTTTCGATTTACGCAATCGAGGTGAGTTAATATTACGTAATGTTTGATACTTGGGGCTTAAATTGTGAAATACCTATATGTATAAATAAATAGGTTTCTCATATTTACAATAAACCAAACGTTGTACTGTTTTTAAAGCAGTTACGTTTACAGGAAATGATATTTATTGTTCCAATGGAGAACTTCATTCAAATGGACCCAGCATAATTTTGAATTTAGAACATTTTTCTCGGCGAGAAAACGTCACACTTTATGAGACTATCGTTCTTAGCAACCTGCAATAAAATATTTCTATGCATCTTCCCTAGCAATCCGGCCGTGTAAATACTCAATTTTGTCTATGTTCGGAGTTTTTGTTCATAATATAATAATCTATAATCTAAGTTGCAAGGGTATATTCATTTAAAGCTCTCAGATGTATGCCCACAAACCAACAAGTGTAGTTCGCGCTTACAAATGCTGAATATGTACTTACAAATAAAATCAAACCTCAAATGAACATAAGCCCCACAACTTTTGCCGACCTTCCAAGAAACATCGGAGTCCATTGTAATAATTGCCAAGTATTCCTTTGACATTCCAAATGTTTTATTCTTCATTATTAATACAAAACCTGTGATCATTTTTGGCCTCTTTGGTCTACTTGTGCTCTTTTATGATTAAGTGCCATATCGCACTGCATCTCACATCACTGTCCGGTACGTCTGCTTTCGGTCACCTCTCGATCAAGACTCCCGGTGCCCGAACTCAGGCAGCGTAAAGCTTCGGGAGACTTCGGGTTTTGCCGGAGGAACACGACTACTTCCGCAGTCCTTCAGCTTGTCCTTCGGCTAACAACCGCGGTAACCTCACAAGTCATCATGCACTGATCTTTCAGTGGTTTCTGAGCCTCTTTTGCTTTGTGTAAACACTTGGGAAAGTGTAGTTTTACGGGAGGGCCTTCTGCCACTCGCATCTCACATAACTTTTGCATGCGAGTCCTGTGACACATCCCCGGATGGGATGGATATACAGAACATGGGTCAGTGGAGGGGAGACTGACCCTGAGAGAAGGTGTTGACATCACGGCAATCTAATCTAATCTAATCTAAGCTGCAAAGATATATATCATTTAAGATTTATATTAAATGCATTCCCACAAGCAGACATGTATAATTTCGCGCTAACACATGCCGCATGTGGACCTACAATATAAAAACCCAATCTCAAATGAACATAAGCCTTGCAACTCTTGCCGTCCTTCCCTGAAACAGGGGTGACATTGGCAAAGTGAACCAATTTTTTACAGTATGGGTGGTCAGCCACATAACAACCTATAAGTCAAGGAACATACATGACAAATTACATTTTTAAAATCAATAAATTATAATATATACATGGACATAAAAAACGGCAATGTCTTATAAATTTTTACTTATGTTCTTATTTGCGCAATATTACAACAGTACGCACGTTTTTAGTGTTGTTTTTTCGTTTCCTAACCTCCCTAAATACATAATACGAAACTTTTTGACATTGGCCGCCTTATTTTCATTCATTTTCTTCTTCTTTACTTGTATCCATCCACTTATTCTCTAAAACTTAAACATAACAACATTATCAGCAACATATTAGAAGGAAAAAGTCTAAGTGATATGTGCAAGCAGTTACCGAAAAACTTCATACTTTCAGGATTTGAAGCAACTCATGTATGTCTCTTCCTATTCTCAGCTCAAGAGGATGGCAAACAACAAGGTACTGCTTTTACAAATGGATATCTATCAAACGAGACAGATGGTATGTTTATAGAATATGGAAATTTTAGTTAAGGTAGATAGAAAAGAGTACAAAGAGAAGGTTCGAGCATATAATATATCTTTGCTGGTTTTTGAACTATAAAACGTAAAACATGTATAAACTGTTTGTTTGCCGTGTTTGCCCAATAAATAGGAAATATAGAAAGAATGAAAGATCTGACGAAAATAGTGAAGAAAAAGAATATCAAAGGTGGATACGGAAGACCAAGGAAAGAATGGATTCGTAATAATATGCATGAAGAGGGTGATAAAGGTCGAGGAGAGGAATGAAATGTACAAGGACAGAAGACAAGAAGACAATAGATATATCCGTTGAGGTATTGGCTACACCTAGTGGAATGGTAACTAAATACGAGAACAAAAAAAGAAAACATTTTAAGTAAAACATGCTTTATTGTTGTAATTTTTTTCCAAAAAAATAAATTTTATGTTACAAAAAATAAAATAAAATGCAAACTAAAAACTTCCGTACGGAAAAATAAAAAAAGTACAATAAACAAAAAAATACTAAAAAAAATAGGAAGACATCACATCGGACAAAATAAAATTAAATCGGCGATCCGTATTAACTAGGAGAGTTTTAAATTATAATACAAAAGTGTGAGATGTTCTTGCGACTAGCGCCGAAGGACTCTAAGCTGACCTTATGACCCATTGGAGACCTTTGGGATGACCCTGCCGGCCTTTTCAAAGACCTGCAGGGTCACACGCACAATATCCTAATAAATTAACAGACAATCTATCCAAACACATTTGAGTAAAGCTTTGAAAATGAAAGATTTACAGAAATGTATTTTTCAACCATCAAATTGTACCATCATTCAACCTTGTTTTAAAGAGATGAGGCAAGAGCTGCAGAGGCGTCTTAGTTTTTCTTCACATGTTTTCTAGTTTTCTTTGTAATTTAAATCTTTTTGAGACACTCTTTTGATTTCAAGCGTTAATACACCTCTGCAACTCAGATAGTAGATTTTCTTGATGGTTGTTTTCAGGACACATGGGAGTCCAATATAATCTAAGGCTGAGAGGAAACGCTGTATCCTCTCATATTAAACTATATTTTATCACATTACTGCTCGAGAGTCATATTTTTGAAGAGTTACCAACGGGGATGAGCGGGGGCAGCGGCAGAACTGGCGGCAGCGTGAGCAGCCAAATGGGCAGCACGAGCCTGAGCCACTTCAGGAGTATCCAGAACGTTCTGTCCATCATGGGAAAGAGCGATCTGAGAAGGAGCCTGAGCCCAGTTCTGAGCAGGGGCAGCCTGCCAGGAAGGAGCGCCGTTCCATTGGTTCTGGGCTGGCGCAGAGTAGCGGGAAGCAGTTTGGGCAGCAGTGTGAGCAGCTAAGTGAGCAGCTTTGGCTTGGGCTACTTCAGGGGTGTCGGCGACGGAAGCTGGGGCTCCGTTCCAGGCAGCGGGAGCAGCGTTCCACTGGGGAGCAGCTGGGGCAGCGTTCCACTGCTGTTGAGGGGCAGCGTTCCATTGTTGTTGAGGGGCAGCACCTTGAGAAGCGGCAGCATAAGCAGCCAAGTGAGCGGCACGAGCTTGAGCTACTTCAGGGGTGTCCAGAACGTGTTGTCCATCTTGAGACAGAGCGATGTTAGCTGGGGCAGATTGCCATTTGTTTTGGGCAGGGGCGTTCCATTGGTTGTAAGCTGGGGCGTTCCACTGTTCCTGGACGGGAGCTGGGGCATTCCATTGTTGGGCTGGGGCATTCCACTGTTGAGCTTGGGCAGGAGCGTTCCATTGCTGGGCTTGAGCTGGCTGGTACTGAGATTCGGCTTCCCACCTGTAAAAGTGAATTCAAGTAAGACAAAAGTACCAAAATGAAAAAGTAGAAGAGTGTATTTTATTGCTCCGGTTGCCTGTGAAGGTCCAAAAAACTGCACAGGTCTATCGACATTTGTTGAATCGGAGTCAAAGTTGTTGTCGATAAGACAAATAGGATTAGAACTTGTTGACGCTTGTTTCAATAACGCTAATTCCAACGCCTTATCCGTTCGGCGATCTTGTTCGTCTTTTTAAAATGCTCATGCCCCATTTACATTCAGCTCCAAGCGAAAGTGAGAAGGGAAGCTAGCAGGGCATGTGTGTAAACGTGTTTAATCACGTTAGGGCGAGTAGTGAGGGAGGCGTGGCTAAACATGCGCAAGTAAATGTTGCAACCAATTGGGCTCTTGAATCGTTCCTTTGACTGGCGTAAAAAGACCGCTGACTTTTGGGTACATACTCCCCCTAATAGCACGCTGCCTTGCTGATTGTTTTGACGCTAGAAGCTGAATGGGGAATAAGAAAGGTGCTATGGTGTTATGTCGCTAGGCTTGCTATCTAAATTGGGACATAGAATTCCAATTACCTGCTGTCGTATGATCCATCGTCGTTGCCGTTGCTCTGGGTGGCCTGCTGGGCGGCCTGGGAGACCAGAGCGAAGTGGGCGGCGCGAGCCTGGGCCACCTCGGGGGTGTCCAGGATGTTCCTGCCGTCCTGGCTGAGGGCGATGTTGGCGGGGGCTGGGGCATAGCCTGAAGGGGGGCCCCAAGCGGCCAGGGCGGGGGCGGCGAGAGCCAGGGCAAAGAATACGATCTGCAAGAGGAGATACAATCATCAGTCAAATTGTCAACAATGCCAGTCATACCTGAATTGGTTGTATAAAGTCAAAAGTGTCAATCTAGGATTTAAAATATATTCGTATAAGTAATGTTTTTATGTCAAAAGAGCAATGAGTAGATAACAATTATTCAAATTAAATTTGAAACTTTTTTCTCGGCGGGCAAGGGTCTGACTTACATTTTGTGAAATCGGATAATAGAAAAAAAGTCTAAATGAATGTTTAAATTCAAAATATACGACCTATTTAAATCGATATATTCACAATTTCTTTTATTTTTCGCATGCTAACGTTATTATCAAATCAAATTCATATTTCCGATGGTTGGTACTAAAATACTTTACGGAAAAAAATATCTAAAGAATGTTCACGAAGGTCGTTTCGGTCAAGTACCTACGAAATATTGTTCGTAATACTTCAAAAAGAATATGCGAATATAAAATTGCTTTGTGGTTACGCAATGTTATTTTATTGCAATGAAATAAATTGTTTCACGAACTGAGCGAAAAAGCAGGAATTTTTTGATTCACTTAAAATATGCATTGCATATTTGTTATTTAAGAAAATGTATAATATATTTTGTAACAATTAAATTGAATGCATAAAAAATGAACGTAGGTATTTGGGTGGATTAAAAATTAATCGAATTGGTAAGACTGCATTTCAAGGACATTGTTATTCTAAATTCAAATATCCTTTCGTACATTTTTTTTATATCAATGCATAAAAAATGTAGGTAGGTATTTGGGTGGATTAAAAAATAATCGAATTGGTAAGACTGCATTTCAAGGATATTGTCTATGTATTCTAAATTCAAATATCCTTTCGGACAGAAAAAAAGTGTTTGAAAATGAAACAATATTGCCAACCAAATTTGGGGTTCCAAATTCATTTTTTATTTTTTATTAATTTAGGTTGTTGGTTGGAATAGAAAATATGTATGTAGCTATTTTAAAAATTAACCCACTTTGTTTTATAAATGTGTTGCCAAAACAATTTACAATTACAAATTTGAATAAGCATTTCATGGTTGTAAGGTTGATTAAGATATTGATTAAGTATATTTTTTAATTTTACTTAAAAAAGATTTGTGAAGAGGAATGCCATTCACCAACCTATTTTGCCGGGCCAGAAACAGGCATTACCATTATCAATTAAAAATTCATTATTGAATGTTATTTTTAAATGTTAATCTATTCTAAATGTGAATTTAAAAAATACGAAAATGGAACATGAGAACAATATTGTTAATCAAGTTCAAGATTCCATATTTGAACTTGCGTCAATGATTTATGCATGAAGGCGGCTTAGGTATTCCTTTTTTAAATTTGAAATACGCGAAAAAAATCGAATCTCGTCGGCCGTGAGCGCAACATTCATCTAGTTTCATTTCGAAAAAAAAATGTTAACAATCGAATAAAGGTACGGGCGTGGTCGGAATAAATAAAGCGGGAAAATTGAAAGCAAGGTTATGTCGCCATTTTGTTTTGTCACCACTATGGCACGCAAAATGCCACACGTTTTTTAACCCAACGATATTCGGGCAGATCTGCATAGACTTTTGCATTATTTCGTTTATGTGATAAGATAAAATCCTTCCATCTGGGTTTGTCCGTAGTAATTTTAATATGCAAATTTTAAAACTATTGATTCGTTATCACATTAAACATTAAATTTGCCAAAACTGGCTTAATATCTATAATATAAGTGGCATAGATATATTATATTTAAGATTCATATTAAATTCATTTCCATAAGCAGACACGTGTAAGTTCACGCTTACACATGCCGCATGTGGACTATAATATTAAATTATTCAATGACTTTCTCAAGTCAAAGTCAAAGTTTTTTAAGATGCAGTTTTAGAAAAATGGTTTATCAAAGTCCAAGCAAATTAATTGACATATAAAATAATACCAGGAGCATTGAAAAGACTGCCACCTGTGGTTCGAGAGATTGCCAAGAGCAGTCACTTCAACAGATGTCTTAATAACCAATCTGTTCACTGAATCTTTTTGGGCGCCCTTGTAGTGTCAATTCCACAAAATGCCACCAATAAAAAAATAAACTTATTTATCGTTATTTACGAGTTAAGGAGTCACTATTTTTAGTAGAAAACTTCACATTCATTCCTCCAAAAGATTTATTTTTCAAGATAAGCCTCATCTATTATCTATATTCTAAGTTGCAAAGATATATTAACATTTAAAGCTCATATCAAATGCATGCCCACAAACAAACACGTGTTGTTCGCGCTTACAAATGCTAAATGTGTACTTACAAATAAAATCCAAACCTCAAATGAACATACACCCTAACAATTTTTTTAATAATAGCAAAATGTCACATTTTTTACTTGTTGCTTGGTAAAAAAGTTTTAGTACCTAGTATGCATGTTTTAAATTGTCTTATATCTGAATTTTCTGAAAACAAAATAAATTGCCATTTTTCACATTCAAAATGAAATCATTCTGCTCCAATTATACACAATTTAAGAAAAAACAAAGTTTATCAAAAGCTCATACAAAATGGCAGAATTATTCGTAAGATTTATGATTATAAAATGCCTGATCATCGTAGAGTTAAATTAGGGCGTACCAATATTGAAAATGTTACGCGTGGTTTTGAAATCAGGGCTATCGAGATTTCAATAAAATCTTGAATGTAGATTAAAGATTAAAATTATTGATAAAAAAGTGACTGGCATTGGCGCCATTGCAATCCTAAATTATTCATTGTTTTTTTAATGTTACAATTCTAGTTTTGTCCATATAGTGATTTTAATATGCAAATTTTGAAATAATTGATTTGATATCATATAACATATTAAATAAACGCTTAAATATATTATTCAATAATTTCAAATTATTAACCCAGATGAAAATTTAAATTTACAATTTAATTAATTACAAGCCAGAATAGATAAAACACGTGATAAGCTTTGTAGGCCTTTGTAGATCTTACCCTATACATTTGAAGATAGGACGAGATAAAACATGGCGGCGTGATTATGAATATTGGGCCAGAATGGCAGTATTGACGAAAATATCATTTGATTTAATTTTACCTTTTGTATCGTTGTATTAGCAAAGTCTATAATCTAAGATGCAAATAAAGGTTACCATTTAAGATTCAAATTAAAAGCATGCCCACAAACAGACACGTGTATGTTCAGTTGCAGGGTGTATGTCCATTTGAGATTTGGTTTTTATGTTGTATGTAGGTTCACATGCGGCATGCGCTAGCGCGAACTTGTACGTGTCTGCTTGTGAGAATGCGTATAATGCGCATCTACAATGTAACATATCTTTGCAACTTAGATTAGATTAGATCAACTTTCCCGTTCAAATTCCATCATATTATTACCCACTTCCAAAAAATATTTAACCGAGGTCCTTACCAGAATTACTCAATCAAATTGGAGGTTTCAATCAAATATTGATTAGAGGTTTGTGCAACAGGCTCTAAAAAATGAATTTTGGTCTGATTTTAGGGTTTAACCAATCTAATTAATAAGACCGAATACGTTTAATTTTTTTTAAATAATAAAAATACTTTCTAATCTAATCTAATCTAAGTTGTAATCTAAAGATATGTCACATTGGAGATTCACATTACATGCATTCTCACAACCAGACACGTACAAGTTCGCGCTTGCGCATGCCTCATGTAAACCTACAACATAAAAACCAAATCTCAAATGGACATACACCCTGCAACTCTTGCCGTCCTTCCCTGAAACAGGGGTGACATTGGTAAAGTGAACCATTTTTACAGCATGGGTGGTCAGCCGCATACCAACCTATAAGTCAAGGAACATACACGACAAATTACATTTTATATTAACATTACTTAAATATTAACAAAAGTAAAATTCACTTTTTTTTTAAATTCTCACACACTTTTAATCATGAAACAAAATTATTCAATTGAAACAAAAGTTCGGTAGTGTTGGCATAACGGAAATTCGCTTTTGTATGTTAATTTCGCTGACATTCTCGACAGTCTTGTTATTAATAACATTTTGTTACCAACAAGCCTACAAGCCTTCTTGTTACGGAAGTTTGAATTTGGAATAAAATTATTAGTGAACCGAGGTACAATGAACAAATCTAAATTGATATATCAAGGTAGACATATAATTTTTAATCAAATATGATTAGTTCTTTGTTAAATACAATAGTAATTCAAGTTACAACATACTTTATATTCATTTATTTATATTTAGCTGCGTACAATTATTGAAAAAAAAAAACAATATTGCAGCATTTTTTGACAATGAAACAAAATTAAATTGAATTTTTTTCATCTGATAAAAATCACAAATGCAATAACGATGTAAGTATTTATTTGTATATTTTTAAATCAAAGTATAAAAAGCCTTTTTTGAAATAAATGTATAATAGTTTAATAAGATTCAGTTTTATGTTATATTTTACTCAGAGTATACACCATGGTGTAAGTTCCCTTCGAAGCCTTCGATGAATAGAAGAATGCAAGCCCAAAAGCATGGGTTCGAATCCCACCGAGGCTGTCAGAAATGATTTCCCGTTTCGCTGTTTATTTCAAACCCAAAATAAAATACCGGTAAGGTAAACTCAGCCTTTACAAGAAATGAGTACCAGCAACCTCGGGAGCTGGTAAACTCCCACTATAACTGAAGTGGTTGGCGTAAAGCCGGCCCCCTTATCTGTAAAAATAAATAGACTCCACTCGCTACATGCGACCCCTTCGGGGAAATTGCGGCAAGAAGTTTTTTTTTCATTTTCATTAACCTATTCAAGGCAGGTTTATAACGTCACACATCTATGTGACTAGGGATATTAGGATTTTTTTACAAAATATTAATATAAATAATATAATGTTAGGATGATTTATTTATAGCGCTGTTTTTGTGTGAATCACACCTCAAGAGAGCTCTGCAAGCTTAGCCATCGCTGTAGAAAGCGCCGATTCTCAAGCAAGACCCAGTTGCTGTAAGGCTGGATGTACATTCAGTGACCGGTCTTTGGGAAAAGGTACATGAATTTTTCACCCAGCCAAGAGTTTCTTTGACAATATAAATAGTATTTTTTGTGCTCCTCCGGGATTCAAACCCACAACATTCCATTTACGAGTCCAAAGTGTTATCACTGGACTACGGACCGGTTTAAATCAAAACTCATTATTAACATTCTAGTTCAATATAATTATCGATTTTAAATGATTTTGATTCGCATTGCGTTGCGCGCGCAGCAAGTGATATTAAAAATAAAACAGGCTGTCGTGGGAGTGATAAAACCAACTGTAAAATATTGAATAATCACATTTTCACATTTAATTATAAGTTGCTGAAATAATTAACAGTGCAACACGGATTTATGTAACAGAATCAACAGCCATTTGAAATAATGGACGCCCAGGAAAATTTACTTGAGAATTATATTTGACCTGAATTTACAATGTCTACAGTGGTTAAAATTACTAGGAAATGTTATTTATATATATAACTCTGCACAAAATTTCAATGATACCAATATGTGATGTCACACGGGAAAATGTACACTAATATATACGTTTGCCCGGTAAAAAAATCTAATTTCAAATAGTACGCGTATGCAGTTTTATAAAAAAATGGAATAAAATAGAACAATACAAAGCTTTAAAATAATAATTCTACTTAAGCAAGTTTAAAAACTTCGGTTCTTGGCTGACAGGTTAGTATGATAAGTAGAAGCGTTCATCCCATACAGGCAAATGCACCTAAATGGGACGCAAAATGTAAAAAAAAAGTTTTTTTTTTAGCATTCAGTTGAAAATCGTTTCTGTTTATTTTAAGCAAGAGCAACAGTATTTAATTTGTAATGTTGGTACATACGAGTATTTTATCCTTTCGATAGCTATATTCCTTGACTTATAGGTTGGTATGAGACTGACCACCCATAATGTAAAAAAAAATAGTTCACTTTGCCAATGTCACCCCTGTGTCAGGGAAGGTGGGCAAAAGTTGTTGGGCTTATGTTCATTTGAGGTTTAGATTTTATTTGTATGTACCTACACATTCAGCATTTGTAAGCGCGAACTACACGTGTTTGTTTGTGGGCATACATCTGAGAGCTTTGAATGAATATATCCTTGCAACTTAGATTATAGATTATATATATAGATAGCTCGTTGCTAGAATGCTTGTATTACATGCTAGAGAGCTAGGATTCTATCGCCACCGAGGACTTTGGAAATTATTTCATGTTTGAGATCTTATTTCAAATACAAAAATTAAAATACCGGCAAGGTTTACTCAAACGTCACAATAATTCAGAACCAGCCACCTCAAGAGCAGATTACCATAAAAAATACGATAAATCACTTCCAAACAATCTCCAAGCTACTGCTCGTATATGACAGTACAAAGTATGCAGCATTGGTAAATTGATAAAAAATGGTTTAACAAAGAAGCAAGTCCACAACCTTGAAACTTCCAGCACCTTCTTTTTTAAACTCAACTAAATAGCGTTTATAAAAAGTGTATGGAAGCAAAAACACTCACTATTAGCGCTGCTATAGTTTTAGTACATTTCTTTGGTAATCTCTGCGCTTTTGTTTTTACGTAATGTATTATACTTGAGGTAGAGAGGTCTACTTTACTTTCACTTTCACGGCCATTGTTGCGTAACTTTTGATACCGTGTTGCGTTAAAACTGGATGGACTTCAGAGATGACCGTCATCAATTTTATTTAAGGTCAATGCTCTGTTTTGTATCTTTTTTTTGGTTCGTTTTAGTTTACATAATATGCAGAATAGATTGATGAATCACATTTCGAAATGTATATTTTAGTATGGACTCAAGAAACATCCATAGATAAGAAAATTGTGACACGGTCGAGTTGCTTAGGAAAAGGTAAACAAATATTGTGTTACAAATTGATAATGACAGTAGTTTCATGTACGTGTTATGTCAATTGTAAAAAATACAATCATCTAAGATTTTTTTTTATATTTGTGCTAAGTCCTTCAAAGATCTTTGACAACAATGTCTACTTAGACCGGTCCGTAGTCTAGTGGTTAAGGCAACGATTTCTTAATAGATTTCTGGGCGTCACAAAATAGTATTATTTTATTTTCGAATATGCTCCTTGCTGGGTTGAAAGATTCAATCGCGTTTACCAAATACCGGTAGCCAAAGAAAAAACTCAGTTTTCAGTAACTCGGTTTTGTTTTTAGGCGCTTTATACTGCTACGAAAGAACTCGCTGAGGGCTTTTAAGATATCTCTTCATCCATTTCTCAATAAACAAAGTTTGCTTTATAACTTAAATATAAATCTAGTTTATTATTATTATTATTATTATTATATTTTTTGTTCCATGACTTACAGGTTTAGTATAAGACTCACCAACATAATTAACAGATCAACAATAAAAAATATTAATCAAAAAGTATTTATTCACTTTACTAATGTAACTCCTGTTCCAGGAAGAAGCCAGCAAAAATTACACCGTTTTTTGAAAATTTCTAATTTAGGTTTTTCTTGTGCAAGTACACTATATGCAGCACAACTCACATGAGTTTGTTTGTAGGCATGCATTTAATATTAATCTTACATGTTAATATATCTTTGCAACCTAGATTACAGATTAAAAAGAAATAAGGCCCAATTTTTAATTTATTTTAATTTCAAACCATTTTGGCACTACTTAAATTGTATCAACGTATAGTCAAGCGGAAAACCCGAAACAATGTTTCTTGCCATACATTTAATATGAGTAGGTACTAAATGTTAATACGTAAATCTCTGAAATGTTGATTTTAGACTACAAAATCGCAATCATTCGCTAATAGGTATGAGGCTGATTCCCCATGCTGAAAAACATGGTTCACTTTTTTCAATGCCACCCGGTTTCAGGCAAAGGCGGCAGGAATTGTAAAACTTATTTTCATGTGATATTATTCCTTGAATTATAGGTTGGTATGAAGCTGACCACCCATACTGCAATTTTTTTTTTACTTTGCCAATATCACCCTTATTTCAGAAATGGTCAGCAAAAGTTGCAGGGCTTATCTTCATTCGAGTTCTCGATTTCAATTTGTAAGTACACATGCAGCCTTTGTAAGCGCGAACTAACACGTGTCTATTTGTGGGCATGCATTTAATATGAATTTTAAATGTTAATATATCCTTGCAACTAAGATTATAGATGCTTGGTTTATTTTGTAAATACACATGCAGCATGTGTAAACCTTAATTTTAAATTGTCGGCGTGCAAAAATTATGAGCCTTAAATGCCAATACAGTAACTAATCTAGTAAGGAAATCGGCTTCCTTTAAAGAAAGAAAAACTGATAAATCAATTGTTATTTTCACTTTCATTTGCGATAAACAAGACAGTAAATTGGTAGTCTTCACGAATTTTTTTCAGTATTATTTACAGATTTTTTTGACCACTTACCACTGAATTCATTTTGTCGTTGCGTTTATCCTCTATTCACAGAATCTAACTTTTAATTTGGACACAAGCCTTGGGCGCTACTGACTTGTACGATCAGGACTCGCCGCTGTTCTTGAACTGAATGTGCCTGCAACTCCACCTCGGCCGCCTTATATACCCCGCCGACAGAGAGCGTACCCCTGGCTCGGTGGATTTTTTTCACCCAAACTCTATTTTTTACCGAGCGAAAAAGTTGACAGCAGCCCGAGAGAGCTTTGGTCACAATATCCTTAAAATTTAGTCACAACATTTAACATGCAAGGGGAACAAGATAACTTACAACATAATGAAAGGGGTTTCTTTTTCGTGTATCTAAATTAATAGTCAAACTGTATTTGAAAAAGTTTAGTAGCCCAAGAGAGCTTTGATCAAAAAATATTTATAATTTTACACAAAAATGTAGGGGAACAATATATTTAAAAAAATATTAAAGGGGTGTACAAATAATAATAAACTTCGCATATTAGACGAAACCTTATGGGAAAACTTTTATAATTCTCAACGTTTTGTCGTTGACATAGCCAACGTCTACAGAAGGCACAACGATTGAGGATAAGGATGAGAATCAATAACAAATAATTGTAATTAGTAAATAGTCAAACAACTGTAATTACCGATCAAATGGGTTTCTTTTTTGTGTTTAAGTTAAAAAGGACAAAATTCATATTAAAGACTTGACCACAAGCAGAGTCACGTGTAAGTTCGCGCTTAAACATTCTGCATGTGTATTTTAAAAATAAGAACCCAAGTCTCAAATCAAAATACTCCCTGCATTTTTTTCGGATTTTCCCTGAATTAAGGGTGACATTGGCAAAGTAAACAATTTTTACAGTAGCGAAGTCAGCTTCATATCAACCTATAGGTAAGTAAAGGAACAAAAACGCTATAACGAAAACATGAATAAAAAATATTTATTTATGAGTTATTTAATGAACGCTGCATTTGTGTGAGTCACAACATAAAAACCCTTTGAAAACTTTGTCCTTCCTCCAGAAAATACCTACCATTCAAGAAAGCCCTTTAAGACTGGATGGTCCTTCTTTGGTAAAGGCAGATGCATTTTCAACGCAACGAAGAGCATGATATTTTCATGAGCTCTGCCAGGAATCGATTTCCCGACCTTCTGTTTGCGAGTCCAAAACGTTGACCACTAGACTAGGAACTGATCAATTAACTGAAAATAAAATTCTATCATTGATACAAATAATACGACTTATATATTGGCAATCGAAAGTTGTAACAGCGAAAAATAAAAGAATAACAATTGACGTCGCAATTTACGCCACATATTCTTGTTTAATTAGTTTTATATATGTTGAGAACATGTCATGGGTACGAAATCGTGAGGTGGTTTTGTCACGACTTTGAAAACGATGTTTTGGGTTCAGACATGAAAACTTCCCTTCAGTTCAAGGTCGCTTAGTGGTCAAGGTTCTTACAGAATTAAGAAAAACTTCTTAAGAAAAACTTCTTACAGAATTTTAATAAAAAAGAAGGTCACCCATATATATGATCGGGTCACCAATGAAAAGGTCTTCCGACGTATGCGCACCATAAAAGGAACTTCTGCCAACCAATAAGCAGAGAAAGCTGATGCTTTTCGGTCCATTTTGAGGAATGAGAAATGCCGCCTTTTCCATCTTATCATACAGGGCATGATTGAGGGGAGAAGATTTCAGGGACGCATTAATCTAGTTGCATAGATATATTAATATTCAAAACTCATATCAAATGAATGCCCAGACATCAAATGAATACAAACAGACACGTAAAAGTTCGCGCTTACAAAAACTGAATCTGTACTTACAAATTACAATCCAAACCTCAAATGAACATAAACCCTGAAACTTTTGCCGACTTTCCCTGAAACAGGGGGGATATTCGCAGAGTGAACCATTTTTAACAGTATGCTGATGAATACTGAATGTATTTTACAGTATGGGTGGCCAGCTTCATACCAACCTATAAGTCAAGGAATATAAATAATAAATAATATTGAGGTGCATAATCAGGATAAACATCGTGGCTGTCAATGGATAGACGCACCAAGTCCCTGTTTCGAGCCGCAGCATCCAAAGTGAAAATAGCCATGATGACCGCCGATCTTCGATAGAAGTGAGCACAAAAAGAAGAAAGCTGCCCATTTGTAGCTTCCCCCTCCAGCTCCTCCTGTCCTCAGCAGCCGACTTCCACCTTGTCACCTGGAGAAACAGCACTGCATGCCTCACTCCTGCCTCCCATCTCAGTCTGGGTCTTCTCACTTTTTTCCTTTCGCCAGATTGCCGAGTCTTAAATCTTTTAGAAACGTGTGTGTCTGGTATCTACTGTGAATGCTGGATTGCAGTCTCATAAGGTAGAATATTCTACTCTTAAAGGGCACCAATGAATTGTATTTTAATTTTCAAATTTTGCTCCTAACTGGGCTGAAAAATTCATGAGCATTTTCCAAAAAAATAACAAAAAGTATTCATCAATCCACAAAGTATCTGGGTCATAATTGAGTAGCAATCAACTGGGTTTCTAAACCGATGACCAAGCTCGCAGAGGGCTCTTCATTTATGATTCACACAGAAACAACACTCACCAAATAAACCAACCCAATATTAATTTATTTTAAAAGTTTCAATCGGAACTTTTTAAATAAAATTATAAATGTATTTCTTGTTGCGGCATTAAAAAGGCAGAAAATAAGTTAAAATAATATTTTTAGGGGGGATTTATTAACTGAATTAATTAAATGAATCTACTCCTGAAGATGCCTCATTAGGCGAAAATGTTCGAGCACAAAAAAGAAATAAATAAGTGGATTAAAACTATGTTTTAACCATTTGAATTTTTAACTAATTAAATTAAAATAAAGTTGTATAGACAATGTGGATTTTCATATTTTGATTTCAGAACAATAAAAATGCTTACATTCCTTCACACAGCAACGAATATAATTGATGCCCAACACATAAAATATTCAAATAAATAAATCAAAAATATTTCCGTTCTGTATTCACGGTTACTGGCACACCAATAAAACGTATCATATATCATACTCGCCAATCATAGAAAATCCATCAACAATTCTGTATAATTATTATCATCAAAACTGTATAATAATTATCGTGGAGTTTGTTTACATTTGTATAATTAAATAGACTCATATTTTACAGCCTCCAATCACATGGTATAATTTGGTTAGGAGAAAATAATTTGCAAATCGCAATTATACATTGCTTTGCCCGAGTTTTCGATCAAGGTTGTGTTATAAATTTCGTAAGATGGATTAGATTAGATTACATGCTTAATTTTAAGTTAATAAAAAATGGAGTATGATATCACATCTACCTATAATCTTAATTGTAAAGATATGAGTATATTAACTTTTAAATTCATATTAAATTTATGCCTATAAACATACACGTGTAATTTTGGCGCTTATAAATGCTGCATGTGTATTTCTGTAATCTATAATATAGGTTGCAAACATATATTAACATTTAAAATTCAGGCCCAAAAAAAGACACGTGTAATTTTGCGCTTATAAATGCTGCATGTGTACGTACAAATTAATATAAAAACCTCATATGAACATACACTCTGCAACTTTTTCCGATTTTCCCTGAAACAGTTCACTTTCCAAATAAAGACCCAAATCTGAAATGGACAGTTGTAGGACTTAAACTTTTGCCACCTTTCCCTATAGCAGGGGTGACTCTGGTAAAGTGATTTTTTTTTTTACAGAATGAGTGCTTAGCCTCATACCAACTTATAAGTCAAGGAATGAGTTGTTGGACATTTGAAATAGAAACAAAAGGATTTTACGAATTGTCACCGGTCCATAATCTAGTGGTACTTCGGACTCGGTAAATGGAAGGTCGTGGGTTCGAATCCCGGCAGAGCACAAAAAGTATATCATTTATATTTTCAAATATGCTATTCACTAGATTTTTTAAATTGTGTTCCTTAACTTATAGGTCAATACGAGATTGACCCCCATGCTGCAAAAACTTGGTTCACTTTTACCAATAGCACTCCGGTTTCAGGCAAAGGTGTCACGAGTTGCAAGGTTTATTATGTTCCTTTGAGTCATTATTTTGAAGTTAACATGCGACAATTTGTAAGTGTGTGAACTTACACGTGTTTGCTTATTGGCTTGGATTTAATATGAGCTTCAAATGTTAATATATTGAAATCTTACGGGGCTTTTCTTAGACATTTTAGTTGTCGGTTGAGCCCACGCTTTGACAAACTAATGATGCATTTGTATGAAACCCTGTCAATCCAAGATGGCCGCAAGTGAATAGCTGATTTGTTTTCATACAAATATTACAAAATTTGGTAGGTAAGAATAACCGTGCTGATGAAACTTCCAGCTCAGGCAGTCCAGTGGCGAAGATTGCCATACAAGCCGGTTTCCATCGGCTTCCCTTTTAAAATGATGTAAAAAAGTAGGTAAAAAAAGATAGGCACAATGTAAAAATATACATTTAAAACCAAAGAAACAATACGTATTTTTCCCCCATTGAAACCATGCAGTCTAATTTATTATCATTTCTGCCTCATTTTAAACGGGAAACCGATGGAAACCGGCGGAAACCGGCTTGTATGGCACCCTTCGCCACTGTCAGGCACCATTAGTTTGTCAAAACGTGGGCTCAACCAACGACTAAAATATCTAAGAATAGCCCCGTTAGAATATAGATAGCCAAGGGTATTTTTAAGTGTAATTCTATAACGAATTAACGCATAGCATTATAATATTTCACAGGATTGTTTCTGAATACAAGATGACGTGTAGCATGTTCTTGTCTGCAATGGGAGGTAGGACCAGAAAGCTGACAGGTTGATCGATAGTATCAAAAATAAAATAAAACTTACCTCCCATACAATTCACGAGAAAGGGCTTGCGTTTCATAAAACACGAATAATTTCGTTACCAAGACGGATTGCCCCTTCAATTCTGTACCTTAGAGCAAAAACAACGGAAGTCCACTTTTTTGCGTTTTTGAGTTAATGATGCAGAAATTATTATAATAAGCTGTTCTATTAGTGATAAAAATATTGGAGTCCTCGAATTCATAGTTACTGAGATATCAAGTGTAATAAATATGGGATGCACATCAAAATGCGAGCATAAACCACGGAAGTTCCACATACGTTGTTCACATTATTTCACATTAAATAAATATTGATGAAAGAAGATAAACAGTTTTTACAGATCAAAAATATCTCGTCTAGTTTAGAAGTTATGATGGTTTAAAAAAAGTGACATTTTCACTAAAACTCGTCTCCTGCACATTTTACTAAATGTGACTACCGTTGTTTATGCTCTAAGGTACAGAATTGTTTCTGAATCGGAGATAACAATTTAGATATCAGATAATCTACTTTTCGATAAATTTCAAAATATTTTCTACATGTAAGTTGATTTCTACACTACTTTTGTCTTACTTAGAATGTACCTCGATTATGAAATAATAAGTTTTTCTCGGCGGGCAAACGTTAAACTTGTTTTGAACTACGGTCCTTACCAACCTATAATCTATAATCTAAGTTGCAAAGATATATTACATTTAAAATTCGTACTAATTGCGTACCCATAAGCAGACATGTATAAGTTCGCGCATGCACATGTAGACTTACAACATAAAAACCCTCACTCAAATGAACATAAGCTCTGCAACTCTTGCCGACCTTCCCTGAAAAGCGGATGACATTAGCAAAGTGAACTTTTTTTTCTTAATAATTGTTAAAAGAGAAACTTGTTACTTCGCTAAATACAAATATCATTTACTGTAGTACGTATATTCTTACATTTATGCGAACATATCAGAATGCATTTAAAAGTCATGCTTCCTTACTTACATAATACTTGTTGTTTGTTTCCATAATTTTTATGTATCTTACAAAAACCTTGCGCAAAATAAATTTACTTGTAAAAGTATACAAAAAAAATGATTAGCACTTCATATCTTCCCGAGGATACTTGACTTCACTACCTTTGAAATGCAGTCAGTCAGTTTGATGCAGTCACTCCAAGAGCGCTTGTGATATGCAGATATTATTTGATCGGCAGCAAATGGCTTTCAATGCTGCTGCCAGGGCAATTTTTCTACGGGGAAAAAGCTGTCATATTTCGCAATTGCTGAGAGAACTGCACTGGCTGAGGGTCCGAGAGAGAGTAGAATTTAAGTTGTGTCTCACTGTACATAGGACCCTGAACGGCACGGCACCCCCACGTCTCGCTGAGCTATGCTCTGTCGATAAGACTTCAAAACGACCACGACGCTCTGCCCTCACTGCTGTCAACAAGGTCATAGTGCTCAAAAGAGCGAATAGATCAAATTTTGCAGACAGGAGCTTTGCGGTGGCCGGGCCGATTGCCTAGAACAATTTGCCCATCGATGTTCGCGCGAACCAGCCTACCACCACCTTCAGAAAGGCACTGAAGACACTATTTTTCTCCAGAAGCCATGGCGCCCTTGAGATGGTCCTGGACCATTAAATGGCGCCGCAGGAAATAAATCATCCATCATCATCATCAAGCATACTTTAAGTTTGACGCGCTCTGGAACTAGGAGCCAGTGAAGTTTCTCGAGGAGAGGAGTAATGTGAGTGAATTTCGACTGAGTAGCGATCATGCGAGCACATGAGACAGTTTTGACCGTGCTTTTTCAGTGCCCGGGTTTCGGAGGCATATATCTTTTGATTAGTATTCAGAAACAGCAACCACTAGACTACTCTCAGTTTAAATTTATGCAAAAACCTACATGTTTTTATTCATAATACACAGATTTTAATCACAGATTAAAATGAGATTAAAATTGTTGCATAATCCAGTGTGCCCCTCTTTTTTTGGTCGCCCCTCGTGGGCGTGATAGTGAAATGTGTGTGACAAAAAAATGGTCAAGGCTCTTTACTAGTGCATGTCACTATCGCCGTGAGGGTAGACCGCCAAGTTCAGAGAATGTGGTTCTGTCTCATAAAAAAATAAACCACTTATTAAAATGATATCATTTTTTGCATTGAAATAACCCATAAGGTACAATTAGCTTATTATAATTTTCAAAGTAAGTATTCACATTTTTCTATTATGTACATTTTCGGCAGTAACTTTGTGAAAGTCCATTTTAACAGATTTAATAAAATATCTTTGTTAAATCTGTTGTATTTTTTCTTTTAATTTAATTTTAAATCCGGTCGATAGCTCTTTTGGTAGAGTGCTTGCATTCGAGGGTGTCAGATATGATCTCCCGTTTCGGTGTTTTTTTCAAACCCCAAAATAAAATACCGGCAAGGTTCACTCAGCCTTCACAAGAAATGAGGTGTGTCTGTGTTGGTTTGATAATAATTAGTCTATGAAGTCCAAATAATAATTTTTATTTGTTCGAGTTAATAAAGCGTTGAATCGAATGTTCAGGTAAAGTCTATACAGGTGGTATGTAACGATTCTCCACGTTTCGAGAATAATCTTAATTTGTATTATAAATTAAGAACCGAAATTCCACTTAGCTTCAGAAATCAATCAACCGTCATACTATACTGTGCAAATGTAACTCTGAACGAAAAGTGATAAAATAAATTGTGTAAAATAAATAAACTGCAGTTTTTATTAAATAGAACCATCTTAAAATACACAATATTACATTTGTTCAATTTTACACATCAGATTTCTATTATTTGGATGCTTTAGAACTTCAATATCCAGAGAAACGAAATCATAGTATTGTCGCATATTTTTTGTTGTTACCAATGAAAGCCACTTCTTTTTTATAACATTGATTTAAGTATTAGTTGAGCACCTACCTGCCTTACAGTTTGTTCAGATTAATTGATATTATCGGAGATAGTCGGCTCCCTCCAGCCCTTGATTGATTTCACTGCTTCACGATGAAAAGTGATTTCTTTGCCCAGTGACGCCTTCTGCACTAATTCCTTTTGATTGCGGCCCTACTACAAAAGAAATGACAGTGACGTGTCTTTTTTTTTTTTTTTTTTTTAATATTTGCAATTATTATTTGTGTTCCTTGACTCATAGGTCGGAATGATCGGTCCGTAGTCTAGTGGTTAACATTTCGGAGTCGTGATTGGAAGATGGTGGGGAGAACGAAAAAGTATTTCTAAAATCTATAATCTAAATTGCGAAGATATGTAAACATTTAAGGCTCATAATAAATGTATGTCCACAGACAGATACATGTAGGTTCGCGTCTACACATTCTGCATGTGTGGCTTCAAATAAACAAAACCTTGCAACTTCTAACGACTTTCGCTGAAACTGGGTGGCATTGGCAAAAGTAAGCCAATTTTTACAGCACGTGGGGTCAACCTCATACCAACGAATCAGTCAAGGAGTGTACAGGTTGGCATAATCTGTCCGTAGTCTAGTGTAGTTGGTTCGAGTCCCGGTGGAGCCCGAAAAAGTATTTCATTTTTCAAATTTTCTCACGCTGGGTTGAAAAATTCATATGCCTGTACCAAAAGGGCCATCCAGCCTTACAGCAACTGGATCTTGCTTGAGAATTGGTGCTCTATATAGCGGAAACCAAGCTCGCAAAGGGATAATGAGGTGTGATCCACACAAAAACACCGCTCACAAGATATTTCATCATAATTTATTATTACTATTATTAGAGTTAATGTTATTTATTATCTGTATTCCTTGACTTATAGGTTGGTATAAGGCTGACCACCCATACTGTAAAAAATGGTTCACTTTGTCAATGTCACCCCTGTTCCAGGGAAGGTCGGAAAAAGTTGCAGGGCTTATGTTTATTTGAGGTTTGGATTTTAGTTTGTAAGTACACATTCAGCATCTGTAAGCATGAACTACACGTGTTTGTATGTGGGCATGCATTTGATGTGAGCTTTTGACGTTAATATATCCTTGCAACTTAGATTATAGATTAGAGGACCAATCATACAATAAAGGATGGTTCACTTTTCCAATGTCACCCTTATTTTAGATATTTACAATGTTACATTCCGTTTATTTCCGTGATCTGTTGCCGTGGTTCGTTGGAGCCGGAGCTGGAGCTTTCGGACGTTTCGCATATGTCTGCGATGGGCTTCTTCAGCCTGATGAGCGCTCTACGAACTGGACTTTAATTTCGGTGCGCTCCTGGTTATTTTTAACCTCTCCACGTAGTATGACGCTGCATGACATTGTTCCAGCTCCACCCAGGCAGCGGGCATGTAGTAATTTGCCTCCACTTCTCAGTACACAACTTAATTACACCTCTGCACAAAACCAATATTGATTACAATAAATCAGCCATCGGACGCTAATGGCCCGAACGGTGGTCGATGAAAGGTGTGGACAACGAGAAAACATTTCTTTTTAAATTATTTAAAAATTCAAATGGATAAAAACAGAGTTTTAATTAATTCACTTATTTATTTCTTTTTTTGTTTGCTCAAACATTTTCGCCTAATGAGGCATCTTCAGGAGCAGAATGGTTAAGGCCATACCCCTTTACATCCATTTAATTTTTAAATAATTGAAAATGGACTTTCACTGTGTAAATAGATTTACTCTTAATTTTTTTTTTATCTAAATGTTAGAAAATGTGTCATAATGATAGGTATTTTTTTACTTATTGACTTAATCTGTCTCACAAGCCTCAAAGGCTCAGGGTCACCTACCCTTCAATCTTCCAGGACTCTCTGTCTTGAGCCACTTCTTTTCATTGTCTACTTTGTCCCAAATATTCCACATCTGTTTATGGTATCCTGGATCTTATAACGGAAGGGTTAGCATCCAAGACGTTTCTGATTATCTGAAAGTCCTCTGCAGGTTGTAAATACCCGGTCCACTGAAGTCTTTATGATTTCATTACTGACAGGATGTTTGACTCTCGAAATATGGAACTCAGCCCCATGGTAGTACGGATCCGCCATCTGTCAGCCTCAGGTATAGGTCTAAGTATGCAAAGTCAGACATCAGGCTTTGCATACGTACAAATCAACTGGCTGAAGTTTGGAAATATACCTGTATCTATTGAATTTCATGGAAAGTGAGAGCCATTTGGAACACAATAACCTTTTGAGGCCGGAAAAAGCATTGTTGCCGGAATTAAGACAAACTAGTCATATTAATCCTAATATTTTTTCTTGCTCTTGTACTCAACCGTCATTATGTAAGGGATGGCCAGTACTTCCGCAGATGTGTCTTTACTTTTTTCAGTCCCTACACACGTTTTATATCTAAAAAAAAATGGTTAGGTGCAAGTTTCAAAGAAAAATTCAAATGTGACGTCACACGGTTGAGATGCAAAGGAAAACTTGGAACGTTTGCTAGACTCGAACAAAATCTAATTTTAAATTTTGTGGCGACTCTTCTTCTAACTCTAAATAAAGATTCTAACGAAAAGTGAAACCAACATCAAATCTATCATTTGTATATTCAATTTATGTCCAGACAATGTGAAAACTCAATAGGCCGAAGACTGAGTGGACCATTGAAAATTGAGACGCAAAAAAATGGTCGATAATCGCTGAGGTGAGCGACAATGTGGCATTCACGTTATCAGCATTTATCAACGTTAATAATTTTACTGTTGAGAGAACGTTTAATTGTTGGAGGAAAAGTAGGAATCAAAAGTATGCCCTGAGGCTTATACTGCTGTTATGGACAGATTAAGTTCAGTGAATTACCTTCGATTTGAAAAAAATACGTAGAGGAAGGTGACCAAGACTAGATGGGTCGAAAGGAAGTGAAGAAAAAAAAAAGAAGAGAGCTTATACTCGTATATGACAATTTGAAGAGGAAAATCAAACAAATAGGACACTCAATTGGACATGGCTCCTTCTTGGCAACATTTTTGAAGGATTTGTTTAGGAAAGCAAACAAGGGGTATATATTACATAAAAGATTCATATTTAATGCATTCCCATAAGCAGACACATATAAGTTCACACTTACACATGCGGCATGTGAACCTACAATATAAAACCCAAATCTCGAATGAACATACACTATGCAACTCTTGCCAGCCTTCCCTGAAACAGGAGTGACATTGGCAAAGTGAAGCATTTTTTTTACAGTATACGTGATCAGCCTCATACCAACCTATATGTCAAAAATACAAACAAATTATTACAGTTAACTATGTAAAACAAACAATCACTAAGTTAAACAATAAAATTAAAATCTACAACATGTCTATAAAAAAGATTTTTTTTTTAAAACCTTAGCCTAAGCCGCCAGCATTATAGATCAACCGCCATTTTTTTCGGTTCTTATATACTTCTTTCATTTCATCCAGAGTCATAACATTTTTCATACAATCCCTCCTTTCATTATGACTCTGGATATTCCGTTCATTCGCTATTTCAGGAATTTGGTCGCTCAAGAAATTCATATTAGATGAGAGATATTTTTATTCTGAAAACCGTTTTTATTTTTTAGTAATAATAATCTCATAATAGGTTGATCTACAAACGGTTATTAATTTAATCTTGAATAATTAATAAGATATTTGAGATTGCGAAAATTGTGTGGGACGAAATGCCATTTAAATTTCGAATAAAAGTGTCATTAACTCGACTCCAAGTAGAAACCCTGTCGTTCAAATTCAACCGTAGTGCTTAGCCACAAAATCAATAAAGCTTAAACTCACACGAGAGGCACTGCCTCAGTTTCTATACTTTTTTTTGTAGGCGCTATGGTTAAGTTACAAACTATTTTTTTACTGCTATTTGTTGTACATAATGTCACCTTATTGGAGGGGTAGTGCAATTAAAAATGTAAATAATAATAAATTAACGTTTGAAATCAATAAAATAACCTTGATTTGAATGTTTTAAAGCGTCAAATACAACGATGTATGATAAGAGTAACAATTAATAGATTTTTGAGAATATTAATTTGGCGATTACTGTCTTCGTATTAATCACACATTAAGAGCCCGCTGTAGCCTTGATCGTAACAAGGCAGTCTCAATTTCTGAATCAAAACTAAATCTGGATGAACTTTTGCGACTTTTAAGGGTATCTACTAGTAAATGTAGAATTATTTGTTTATTAATTTAAAAAAAAATACAATTTCATTAAAACATAGTTTAATTACTAATGAGATAAAAATAAAATTTCATTTTGTACAAGTTTCAGGGTTCTGAGGCTTCATTTTAAATTAAAAATGTAAACACAAAAAAAAAAAGTTTTTTTTTTGAGTTGCTTTATTTCCTCGAGCGCTTTCGGTGTTGTCACATCATTATCTAGAGAACAGATTGTGGGCATTAATTTAATATAATGTTTAATAAATTGCACAGAATCTGTACTCGACTTTCTTGCAAAAAATAACCCACTGTATGACGTATGTAAAGCTAGAATCATCTACCAGCTTATGCCGTTTCAATAAAAATATAATATATCAATAATGAATCAATTTTATTCCACCGCGGTGTGTACCTGCATACTCGTACAATATGGATATAGTCATATAAATACTTAAATAAATCTTAATATTTGGTTGATTTATTTGTTGAGAGCCGTTTTGTGTGAATCACACCTCAAGAGCCCTCTGCGAGGTTGGTCTTCTCTGGAAAAAGCGCCAATCACACAAGAAAGATCCTTGACTTATAGGTTGGTATAAAGCTGACCACCCATAGTGTAAAAAATAATTCACTTTGTCAATGTCACCCCTGTTTCAAGGACGGTCGGCCAGAGTTGCAGGTTTTATAGTCATTTGAGATTTGGTTTTCATTTGTAAGTACACATTCAGCGTTTTTAAGCGCGAATTTACACGTGACTGTTTGTGGGCATGCATTTGATATGAGTTTATAATTTTAATATATCTTTGTAACTTAGATTGTAGAATCTAGAATCTAGATTATTATAGATGGTCATTGAACCCTTTTGTATGCAAACTAGGACTTTGTATGGTGGGTAAACTTTTTTAGTTATATTTTGAAAACGTAACGACTGATTATTATTGGTATTTATAGAATTTTAAGAATCGCAGCCTTTTATCTTATTTTAACCCTTTGACTACCAAGAAAATTGCTAATACATTTTGTATGTAAATTTTTCACTTTGTATGGCGGCTATACTTCTAACTCACTTTTTGGAAAAAAAAAATGATGGCAATATACACGTAATGATTATTATTTTACATTTGTAGAAAATCTTTTTTTTATTAACCCTCTAACTGCCGGGGATTTTTCATTTTTTTTTTCTTTTGTATGGCAACTCCCTAAATCGAGATCACGACGAAGCAATGATTATTATCAGTAGATGGCACTATTTTATTAACGAATTTACTGAAAATTTGAGAAAAATCGTTGTAGCCGTTTTTGAGAAAATCGCATTTAAAATTTTCAGCTCTTCGGAAGCCATCTTGAATTTTCAAAAAAGAAAAAAATCTTTCGTTATGAATTGTAGTGACAAATTTGTTCTTTCTATTAAATCTACAACAAATTTAAATATCTTGAATTTTAATGGGTTTTTGTTATATTTTCGATTTAAAATTGAGGTCGTGTAAACAGTGCTTTATAATATTTTTTTCAAAATATTTATTTTTTGATTTTGTAGAAATTTATGTTGTCTATAATATTGTAAAACTTTAAATTTTTGTTAACCCCTTAACTTTCGAGAAAATCACGATTGTTTGTTTTTTTCATATGGCAGCCCATAGACACAGATTAGCAAGAGTGTTGCCATAAATAATTTATTTAGTTAAAAATTAATTTGTAGCAACTCTGAAAATTTAAAAAAAAATCTTTGAGCCGTTTTTGAGAAAACTGCAATTTTATGTTTTTTTTGTATGGCAGCCATCTTGAATTTTCAAGTTGGTGTAATGCCGTGTTATTCATAATTAATACATGTCCAAAAAAGTTGATGTAGCCAAAATTTGGTATCTCTAGGTCTTATACTTTAGAAAGTGACACACATACATACACACACACACACACACACACACACACACACACACACACACACACACACACACATACAGACGGACGTTTTTGAAAGATAGTGTTTTTTGGCATGTCTTGCACCAGGACAACTCATTTCCGTGAAAACCTCGAAAACAAATTTTCACACCAAATCAATACTTTCTTTATAGCCTTCAGCTGTAGCAAGAAAGTAAAAAATGATAATATGCCTTTGCAATGTAGATTATATTCGTAGATTACTTTATTGCCCCTCTTCTGGACCATTTTCAGACCACTAGTGGTCCGCAGACCATTTTTTTAAGAACTATTCACATAAATTATTTATTTCAGCACCACAGGATCTTTGCGTGTGGACAAACATAATATCGAAAAGTGCGCGGTAAAAAATATGAAAATAAAACAATTTGTCGGTCGGTCGTAAATATGTTAAATGGCCACTAAACGCCAATGATGTATGTGTTTGCCAACAAGTTTATGGATACTTAAGACAGACTTTTTAAGTCCTAATTAAAGTGCGTGTGAGACATGAATATGTACTTAAAAATTATTGTTATAGTGAACATTAAAGATGCCAATAATGCTACATTGTATTTAGGACGTTTTGTCGAAAAATGCTTAAGGCTTTTGTAATTTTTCATTTAATTTCGTTAGTACATTCTTTTTATGGTATTGTAGTTGTATATACTTTAAAACGATACTAATCTACACATTTAGTGTGATTTCTTGCCGCGTTCTTCTTCGAGGGGTTGCGTGCGGTGAGTGAAGGGCGAGAAAGGGCAGGCCTTACGCCAACCACTTCAGTTGAAGTGGGGGTTTCCCAGCTTTTGAGAGGGCTGGTACTCATTTCTTGAGAAGGCTGAGTAAACCTTGCCGGTGTTTTATTTTGGGGTTTGAAATAAACACCGAAACGGAAAATCATTTCTAACACCCTCGGTGGGATTCGAACCCGAGCTCATGGCATGGAATGCAAGCACTCTACCAACTAAGCTATCGACCGGACATATAACTGTAACTGTAACTCTGTCGCCATTCCGCTAGGCGTGGCCAGAGCCTCTGCAGAGCTGCCTCTATTTTTTCCTATCCTTACATACCTCTTTCAATTCATTCATATCCATCACCTTTTTCATGCATTGTCTTCTTTTACGCTCACTTTGTATATCCCATTCTTTCACAATCTCCTCAATCTGATCACTCCATACTTTTAATCGACATAACCGAAATAATATGTGTCTGACTGTGGGTATGCATTTAATATTAATCCTAATTAACAATTTAATATTTCAACAACGAGAGAAGAAGATAGCTATGAAATATTCAATGACTTCCTCACATTTAAAAATTCCAATAGTTTTATCTTGAATATATAATATTTTTTATCATTTAGGTACAATGTTGAGACTGTTAAAATATTAAGAATTTCAAACTGTTTGATCTATTAAATTAGCTAAAAATCCAGCAAGTGGATTTTAATGGCATTCAATTTAACTTAATGACTGTCCTCGAATCAATGGCGATCAATATTGTGTCCGAATAATTGCTTATGGCGTCACTTTGATTTGTATTGTCTAATTTGATTAGTGTAAGAAAAGTATTAGACAAGATCACAAGGAAATGACCTTAGACGAAATGCCCGTCACTAAATATCATTCATGAGTGTCATTCTTGCGTGTAACATCTGCGTTTGAAGCGTTCGAGACGTGTGCATGCCAAAAAATGCTTCGGATCTGCGTGCGGTCGATGGCTCAGTTGGTAGAGTGCTTGCATTCCATTCTATGAGTCTGAGTTTGAATCTCACCGAAGGTGTTCAGAAATGATTTCCCGTTTCGGTGTTTGTTTCAAACGACTAAATAAAACACCGGTAAGCTTTACTAAGCCTTCACAAGAAATGAGTACCAGCCCCCTTGGGAGCTGGGAAGCCAGCCTAAGCTATGGCCGGCCCCTTTATCTTTAAAAAATAGGTTCCACTCGCTACATGCGAAACCCTCCGGGGATACCGCGGCAAGAAGTTGCACTATATGTGTAACTTATTTGCGTTGCATCTCATCATACAGGGAAGAATTGAGGGAAGACAATCTCCAGGCTGAATGAGAGCTTCTTGGTTGAAGAACCTGAGTCAGTGGATTGGCAGAAGCACAAAACCCCTCTTTAGTGCCGCAGCACGCAATATTGAGGATGCAAATTGCTATGATGATGGTCAATCATCACTAAGCCTCTGTATTTTCAACGTTGGCTTATGTGACTTTAAACTGACAAAAAAACTACCCACACGATTGTCATAAGTGCGTCCATAAGTGCGTCCTTTTTATTCAGCATAAATTCGCTATGTTGACGTTGAAAATACCAGGCCTTATAATAAGAAAACACAAAATTGCCATGCATGATTGACTGCTTGTAGACAACTTAGTAATCTAGATGAAGGAATAAATTTGAGGGCGTGTATTAGGTACGCTATTCAATTTAGTATAGACATTTTAATGAATTAATATAACGTAGAGGAAATTCAATTTTGGAAGTAATTGAATCATTTGATGTGTCGATAAAAATATATTAAAATAGCAAGGTGACGTTTTGTCCCCTCAATGCTTGTTTGGCTTATGCGCCATTTGATTCAATGCCATATGACATTTCAATGGAATTACCTTAAGAATTATATTCTGCACAATCTGAGCTAAGAAAAACAACTAAGAGTTTTTTTTAATATTTTTAAAATAAATTTTAAGTTTTCATAAGACTCATTGGTCCAGAACGTATACAAACATAGCGCATGTGAAATTACCTCTGATGGAAAAACGACAAACAAGCATTAAGGGGACGGTTTGGTGACTCAAAAGTCTGTGCATTTGACTTGAAGGTGGAAACTGTTCATTTTAATTGATATTTTAGCATTCTTCAAATTGAGTGCCTTCAAAGAAAATAGTGATTTGTATTGACATGCCTTAATTTTGCTTCCGCTATTAACGTTCTTTAAAGGGGGGCCAGAATCACTGCAGAGTCTCCTTCATTTTTTCTTATCCTGAAATACTTTTATCAGTTCATTTATATCCATCACTTTTTCAAATACTTCCTTCTTTGAAATCCACTTTTTATGTACCAAGCCTTGTACCAGTTATTTGATCAAGCTGTTTCTTTAATGGCTCAGTTGGTAGAGTGATTGGATTCTATGCCGAGAGCTCGGGTTCCAATCCCACCAAGGGTGTCAGAAATGATTTCCCATTACGGTGTTTATTTCAAACGTAAAATAAAATACCTTCAATGTTACTCAGCCTTCACAATAAATGAATGCCAGCTCCTTTGGAAGCTGAAAAAAACCCTATTTCAACTGAAGCGCCTGGCGTGAGGCTGGCCTCCTTACCTGTAAAAATAAAAGGTTTAATTCGCCCCGTTAATAAATTCATTTGATTAATAATCATTCACCGTCCATTAAAGATTTTAAATTATGATTACGGTCGTTAGACATTTTTTGGAATGAAAAAAAAATTAGATGTTACTCACCATGGAAAGAGAAAAACTACTTCCTCTACGTTTTGTCAGAGTCATATCCGACGTCTTCAGGAGGCATGTGTCTTCTACAAGGAAGAAACATGAACTATTGAATTATTGTTGTATGCTCGAGGTCAAAAGAAGCAATCGAAATACACAGGCACCCAAACTTTAATAGAGATGACAGCTACAAACTTTCCAGTATATGGAGGCCAGTACTAACTTCTATGATCCACCCTTTCATTAATCGGACGATTTCACAAGAAGATATAAAATCGTCCTTCTGTACAACTGGGGCTATGGCGACATAATAATAATAATATTAGGATGATTTATTTGGTGAGCGCTGTTTTTGTGTGTATCACACCTCAAGAGCCCTCTGCGAGCTTGGTCGTCGCTGTAGAAAGCGCCAATTCTCAAGCAAGGCCCAGTTGTTGTAAGGTTGGATGGACCTTTCAGTGACCGGTCTTTGGTAAAGGTTTTATGAATTTTTCAACTCAGCGAAGAGCACATTCGAAATATACATGTTACATTTTTGTGCTCTGCCGGGATCCAAATCCACAACCTTCCATTTACGAGTCCGAAGTGTTGCCACTACGGACTACGGACCGGTCCAGGACATCTATGAATGCATCACCGAAGGTCAATAAATGTACCTACAACCTTCGACCTCGAGCAAACAACAATAATTCAACAGTTCGTGTTTCTTCCATGTAGAACGCCTCCTGAAGACGTCGTATATGACTCTGACAAAACTTAGAGGAAATCGTTCTTCTCTTTCCACGGTCAGTAACATCCGTTTTTTTTTAATTCCAAAAAATTCACCATCCATGTTTCAGATCCATACATGTCAGTCGGTAGCAAAATTAAAAAGTGATTTTTATTTCGATCAATTGAAAGATTATATAAAAACCAAAAAATGAAATATTTTCAGTTGGATATTTTTTTGGATTAATAAATTGTGAACTACCACAGTACGAACAACTTTATAATTAATACACTGATATATTTTGAGTGCATTCAATTAAAACCTGTCTTTTTATCACACTTTGTGTTGCCAGCACTGACCTATTTATTTCCTTCGTAATCTTTAATTATTTTTTATCACCCTTCACGTTGGCAACGCTTGTCAAGTGTTGCTAGCCTTCCAGGACCTATCGCAGCATTGCCAGACTAAATAAAATTAATTTATACCTACCTGACAACAATGAGATAAAGCGTTTATAATGTGGTTTGTGAATTAAAACGCAGAGATTGGCTTAATTGAATTCATGTTCGAGTAAATATTAAACTACAATAAGTGTATGAAAATATAAAGTGCGAGTAATATGTAATGCGTAATGAAAAATGACAAAGGACAGAAAAGAGGGTTTTTTGTATTCAAAATTAAAATTCTAATGATAATGATGTACAAAATTCAATAAAGGCTAATTCACATAATGGTTGCTTACAAATTTAAGATTTGGGTTTTGCGCTTGCCCAGACGTTGAAGTATTTACATCGACTTTACCAGGTTGTTAGAAATTTAAACAAAAGTAAGATTTTTTAGAAATATAGGCACACTTTCTCCGTCCAAAAAATCTATAAAATAGGGCCAAAGCTGTCTGTAGTCTCCGCTACATACAGCTTTGGCCCTTTTTTATAGAAAGACTAACGATAATTTTCGAACCATGAAGAATTTGTACATGCGAAATTTTAGTGGGTCAAACACTTGAGCCATCTCTACCAAGACAAATACAATAACTATTCCTTGACTTAAAGGTTGGTATGAGGCTGACCACCTATACTGTAAAAAATGGTTCACTTTGCCAATGTCACCCCTGTTTCAGGGAATGTCGGCAAGAGTTGCAGGGCATATGTTCATTTGAGGTTTGGATTTTATTTGTAAGTACACAATCAGCATTTAAAAGCGCGAACTACACGTGTTTGTTTGTGGGCATACATCTGAGAGCTTTGAATGAATATATCCTTGCAACTTAGATTATTATTATTAGATTATTATTATTCCCTAACATCTAGAGACTTCACAGATTCACACAGACACAACTCATATATATTCGTAACATTGTGAGAGAGATGGACCACGGAAAGTTTGAAAATGCACTGTAAACATGCAAATTTGTGGCGTCATTTACACAAGAATTTTTAGAGTGACAACATCACGAAAGGGCGCTCTAAAGAAATCATCAACTCATCATCACCATCATCATCATTGGTCCTGTAGTGCCCTTTTGAAATGATCTACATTCGTACTGTCAGTACAGACTTACTTTAAGCTTGTAGTTTTACATATTAAGTATATATTATATTGTATCGTCAATGACACGCTCAACTGGTTTTCTTGTGATCTTGATACATTTACATGCAATAAACATACCGGACGAAAAGAATGGTGTGATGTATGTAAATGAAAATAATTTAAATAAAAAACGCATTACATTGCTACGCATATGTGAGTAGTTAGTCCAATTGGTTGAGCTTCTGTTTTCGGTGCGAGTATTCTTGGTTATGGAGTTATGGAATGTCTTTTTCTTTCTCTGGTTTTTAACCTCAGTTAGCCTCTGAAGAAGGACGGATAAAGTCCAATAGCGCTCAGGCATTGTAAACTCAAAAAATGTGAAAATAAAACTATGTTTAAAAAAAGTTTCTGTAATTAAAATTCAAATCAATGTTCACTCTGTGAATGAACTAACTCTAGAAAATACAAAAAATTGGTTTATAAAAATGTCTATCGATGTTCTTCTCCATTTTTCACTTTCCCAAAAAATCTTTTTGAATTTATAAATACGTAGAAAACAATTGTTAGGCATTTATAACACTGTTCTGTTTTCATTTCTATTGTAAAAATTACAAAATACAAACGTTTTTGGTCCTCAGACCACCATCAGGTTTTTTTTTTAATTTCAAAAGTTTTGCATTTTCCTTGACTTATAGGTTGGTGTGAAACTGACCACCCATACTGTAAAAAAATGGTTGACCGTGTCAATGTTACCGCTGTTTCAGGAAAGGTCGACAAGAGTTGCAGTGCTTATGTTTATTTGAGATTTAGGTTTATATATAGTAGGTCCACATGCAGCATGTGTTAGCGCGAACTTAGACGTATTTGCTTATGGGAATGCATTTAATAGGCATCTTAAATGTAATATATTGTGTAGAGCGTATAGTAGTAGAAGTGCATCCGTGATACTCATCACGCTGGTGGAACAATGCTGTGGTATTGGAATCATCCACTAAAACGCAATTAAGCTACACATATAGTGTAACTTCTTGCCTGCGTTTTCCCGAAGGGGTCGCATGTGGCGTTTCGGGACCTATTTATTTTTACAGGTAAGGGGGCTGGCCTCACACCAACCACTTTCAGTTGAAGTGGGGATTTCCCAGCTCCCGGGGGGGCTGGTTCTCATTTCTTGTGAAGGCTGAGTAAACCTTTGAGATCGAACCTTTGCTCTCAGCATGGAATGCAAGCATTCTACCAATTGAGCTATCGACCTTTTTACAAGCTTGATCGTCGTCGCTACTAATCTAATCTAAGCTGCAAAGATATATATCATTTAAGATTAATATTAAATGCATTCTCACAAGCAGACATGTATAATTTCGCGCTAACACATGCCGCATGTGGCTAACACAACGCGTTGCGTTATGTGGACCTACAATATAAAAACCCAATCTCAAATGAACATAAGCCCTGCAACTCTTGCCGTCCTTCCCTGTAACAGGGGTGACATGGGCAAAGTGAACCATTTTTACAGCATGGGTGGTCAGCCACATATCAACCTATAAGTCAAGGAACATACACGACAATTTTTTTTTTTAAATCAACAATAATGGTATGTATATACGTCAAAACTAAAAACAACAAAAATTCACAAACTACAAAGTACAAAGTGACAATTCTCAAGCAAGACCCAGTTGCTGTCAGACTGGATGGACCTTTGGTAACCGGTCATTGGTAAAGGTTTTATGAATTTTTCAACCCAGCGAAGAGCAAATTTGAAAATATAAATGGTATATTTTTTGAGATCCGCCGGGAATCGAACCCACAACCTTCCCATTCAGAGTCCGAAGTGTTACCACTGAACTACGGACCGGTCAAATAATCACGATGTTCGAGAAATCAAGAACAGTCGAGAAACGTCCGTATGCACAACAAATCTTGCCGACCTTCCCTTAAAACAGAGATGACATAGGCAAAGTGAACCTTTTTTTACAGTATGGGTGGTCAGTTTCATATAAAGTGCTCAATGCAAAATGAATTACATATTTTTATAGGAATTCCAGTTTTGAAGGTACGTTATTATTAATGTTAAATATCTTTACAGTTGTAATGATAACAATAATTTATTGTTACAATGCGTCACGGATATAAATTGTTTGTAACAAGAAACGAACATGGTGTGGCCAACACGGTTAATCGATTAATCACACCTTTAGGACAATACAGGAAAATGTACTGATGTGGCAACTCAGGTGCCGGATATATTTATAACCTATCGAAGTTTGCCAAGATTTATTAACATAAAAGATTCATATTTATTGCACGCCCTAAAAATACATTTTCTTTTTTTGATATTTAAGATTAATTTTTAATTCGTACAAGTAGACACGTATTTTTTTTCACTCTTACACATGCTGCATTTGTGAGTCCATCCAAAATATAAAGTCATATATAGAATGACCATTAACTCTGCAACTTTTACCACCTTTCTCTGAAAAAGAGGTGACACAAGCAAAGTGAACTCTTATATTATCTAGATTTTCAGCAGTAACTTTGTGAAAATTCATTTTAATAGATCAAAATAAAAAATATACTTTGTTTTAATCTATTTAAGTGAACTTTTTTTTACAATTTGAGTGTTCACAGCCTCAAAATATATAAGTCAATTAACAAAAATAATACAAAACATTAAGCTATAAAAAGACAATAAATCAATAAATATGAGAATTTTTTATTACAATTTTAAGCCATCAATATTTCAGATCAAAAGCCATTCTTTTTGGTCTTTTCATACTTCATTCGATTCATTCAGAATTATAATCTTTTGCTCGCAAGCTCTATTCATTCGCTTTTCAGGAATATGCTCCATCCATACTTTTATCAGCCTTCCTCTACCACTTCGATATGTTTAAAATAAACGTTGGGACAGAACACTTAACCTTCTTTCCCATAATACCATACCAATGACATATTTAAGCCAGAAAAAGACGTATTAATTCAGAAATAAATAAACAAAACCTGCATTTGCATAAAAATAATTTCAGACTTAATGATAAACTGCAGTATGCACTAACTTAACTGCAGTCAAAACGACATTAAAGATGTCGAGACCTGAAAGGTAAAACTGAATAAGTGCCATATTAAGCTTACATGAATTCCTCAGATAAGTGCCTCTTTTTTCTATTTTTAATGAGAGAAAAAACTAAAAAAGAGTCACAACCCTGTAGTTCATAAGTTCGTCATGAGTATTTACTTATAATTAATTCACTTACTACGATAAATTACTCCTAATAAAATGGAGACTAGAGGCTTTCGAGATGTGGTCGTATAAAAGACTACTAGAAATTTCCTGAAGAGACCACACTAAAAATGAGAAGTTTCTCCAAAGAATCGAAGGAGGAAGGCATCAGCTCAGGACCTTGTCCGAAAGGCGTGCAAGATGGATCGGCCATGTAATACGACAAGAAGATCTCTTGCATGCCATAATGAAGGGCATGACCCAAGGGACCAACTCTAGAGGACGCCCACGCTAAGAATACCTGGAGGACCTGTTGGTGGACGTTGCTCATCATATGCCGTCCTTGAAAGAGCCGCACAAGACAGGGAAGAATGGAGGAGATGAGTGAAAGAAATTGCTGCAAGCCAATCCCAGGATTGAAACAAGAGAAGAAGAATAAAATGTTTTATCCTCGACTTCTTAAATCGGTGAATCAGCACTTATTAAGTTTTATGGGTATTCGATGTATTCGTAAAAAAACAATTTAATACAGAAACATTTAATTCAAAGACGATCCTCGAATCATCGTTTTTTTTCGCTTAAGGCGGCGAAACATCCATGGATTCGCTGTGTCTCAATATAGTTTGAGCTTTAAATTACAACCGGAAAGGTAATCTCCCGCATCCGGTTTCAGAAGGCTTTACTCGCAAGGTCGGCGCGTTCGAGATTCGAAATTATGTTGCTTCAAATTATGGAATGATAATAATTTAAATAGAGAACAAGTGGTTATTAAGATTTCAAAAGCTGACGGTCGATTTATCATCGTTTTGCATCAATTTATAGGTGGCCCGCCGTCGGTAGGCTTGCCATATATACATAATATATATATTTTTGCATTTTAATTTATTGTTAAGGCCGATTGTGGAATACAATGAGTTTTTAAATAAAATGCAATCGGTTTTCAATGAGTTTATTGTGCTCAACTGAGCTTTGATTAAAAATTGAATCATAGAAAACATAATTACATATTTAATGTGTAAATTTTGAAGGGTTTGTGTACTGACACTGTGAAGATTCATTTTGATGATGAGTTGATGATTTATTTATAGCGCCGTTTCGTGATGTAGTCACTCCAAGGGCGCTGGTGCAAACGATGCCAGAAATTTGCTTGTCTTCAGTGCATTTCGGAACATTCCATGGTCCTCTAGCTCTCTCACATGATGTGGAAGGTGGTTCCAGGCCAGAGGGCCAGCAACTGCAAATGCACGCTCTCCAAACATTGTGTTAACTCTTCTTATAGGTTCTTCAATCCTCGATTTGGCTCCAGTCTCAGCCGAGCGCAGTGTTAAGCTTTTTTTGCCGAAGGTTTTTGATTAAATCAGCGAGATATTTGGGTGTTTTTCTAAATAAAGCTTTGTGGACCATCGTGCACACTTTGAACTCGATGCGATTGATCTTTGAACTGATTTTAAATTGATAATGTAAAAATAAAGCACATAGTTATTCTTCACGAGTTTATTTATTTCCTTACAACTCTTGTCCTGTGTCCTCTTGTTAATGATGTGATAACATCGAAAGCGCTCGAGGAAATAAGTCAACTCGCAAAGGAAAAACTTTGTATTTAATTTTTAGATTATTTTTTTAATTTGTCTGTTTAAAAAAATCAAATAGAACACAACGCCCGATTTATCAATAGATTACTATATTTTGTGAGAAATATTTACTTGATAATATTTTTAAAGGTCCTATAGTCCACTTGACAACACAAAAAAAAACTCTATTAATGTTTCCTAGGCCCTATATATTCTTGGACCGGTCCGTAGTCCAGTAGCAACACTTCGGACTCGTAAATGGAAAGTTGTGGATTGGAATCCCGGCGGAGCACAAAAATATACCATTTATATTTCCAAATGTGCTCTTCGCTGGGTTGAAAAATTCATAAACCTGTACCAAAGACCGTTCACTGAAAGGTCCATCCAACCTTACAACTGGGTCTTGCTTGAGAATTGGCGCTTTTTACAGCGACGACCAAGCTGACAGAGGGCTCTTGAGGTGTGATAAACACAAAACAGCACTCACCAAATAAATCATCCTAATATTATTATTATAACAGTCCACTCGATGTCCGGTCGATAGCTCAGTTGGTAGAGTGCTTGCATTCCGTGCCGTGAGCTCGGGTTCGAATCCCACCGAGGCGAGGGTGTCAGAAATGATTTCCCGTTTCGGTGTTTATTTCAAACCCCAAAATCAAATACCGGCAAGGCTTACTCAGCCTTCACAAGAAATGAGTACCAGCCCTCTCAGGAGCTGGGAAACCCCCACTTCGACTGAAGTGGTTGGCGTAAGGCCGGCCCCCTTACCTGTAAAAATAAATAGGTTCAACTCGCCACATACGACCCCTTCGGGGATAACGGAGCAAGAAGTTACACTATATTTGTAGCTTAGTTGCGTTGCGTTACTTGCTTTATGTGAACGAGCCAATGTAAGATGTCAGCTTTTTTCGATTAAAACATAAAAACAATTTACTATATATTTATAACAATATAAACAAGAATAACTTAAGTTTTAGGGGCGGAACGCATCTGTCTTGGGCGCCACATCTGAAAGAGAAAGACGTTTCAGAAGTGAGGCCAAGTTTGTGCAATTTGTTAATTTATAATGACAGGTTCTCATCCATGCAAAAATAAAATGTATTTAAAAAGTAATTAATTTAAAATATTGACGTTTTCACACCTTCATGGACTGAAAACATTGAGGCGGGGTAATTTAAAAAATAAATTGACCAAATTAAAAAAAATGAAATCATTTTTGTCTTTCAACCAAGGAGGTTTTTGTTAATTTTAATAATTCCTGTTCTAGATATTATGTTATATTGTATCTTGTAAGTTTTATGAGAATGATATACTCTTAAGACGAATTAATCTATTTATGGAAAGTTGTAGCGGAAACATTGTAGAACTCCATTTTAATAATCAAATCTATTTACACACAGAGAAAGTCCATTTTTAATTATTTAAAAATTAAATTGGATAAAAACAGAGTTTTAATTCACTTACTTATTTTTGTTTTGAAAAAAAAAATGTTTGGAAAATTATTTTATACCAATATTTGTAACCATTCTGCTCCTGAAGATGCCTCATTAGGCGAAAATATTTGAGCAAACAAAAAAAGAAATAAAAAAATGAATTAAAACTCTGTTTTTATCCAATTTAACTTTTTAAATTTTTTATAACAATGTTTTTTTTTATTAATTATCTATGTTGCAAAGATATCGTTCCCTTAGAGCTTGTTCGTCTTATGTCCATCAGAGGTTATTTCACATGAAAAATGTTTGCCTGTGTACTGGACCAATGTGTCTTATGGGAACTGGTCATACCTGTAGTTTTATTTTAAACAACTCTCACATTATCGAGTTTTAGGTTTTATTTCTTAGCTCAGATTGTGTAGAATATGATTCTTAAGACAAGTCGAGAATGTTCTCGCTTACAGGTGTATGCATTCATTATTAGTAAAAACAAAAGAAAACACGAGTAACATATGATTATAAACCATGCAGCTCATGCCACTTTTCCAAAAAAACAGGAAAGATACAGGAAAAGAGAACCAATTGCTGCAGTATTTTAGATCAGCCTAATACCAATATGCGCAAATTATGAATTTTAAATATTATAGTATCTCTCAGCAACTTACATTATAAATAGCTAAACAAGAAAAAATAAAAATAATTCTTTATTCCCGCCCTGTCACGCGGAGGGTGCAGTACGTGACCAATAAAATGGCGGCACCGGCAAATTGATACATTTTTACATGCAAGACTTGCTATTGCACTATTTTTTTGCAAATTGTTTTATTTTAATCTATGATCTTATTTCACAAACAATAATTTTACAGTTAGACTAATTGCCAGTAACAAAAAATGTTTATATTTGCATGTAATTGCTGACATTGCGGAATATTTATCAAGTATGGCAACATTCACATTCATTCATTCGCTATCTAATAATTATGTTCATAAAATATTAATTAAAAATGTCATTTGATCAATAAACTTGTAATGTTACTTCATATTTACTCGTAAAAAACAACGGGAAAATAAATTCTTCCAGGATTCTAAAGAATTATTGGTAAGTGATTTTTTTCGATACTAATTACATTTATAAAATGTTAATAAAAAATATAGCTTGATAAATATATGTGTGTATTTATCAAAAACAGGAGATTCTAAAAGCTGATAATTTCCCTAGATTAAAGAGGGTCTAGGGGTCTATGACAGTTGCTGTAGTGTCGCAGAGGTGGCAGTTGATGTCCTGATCAAGTTGCAGGGCCGTTAGCTGCGCAGTGCTGTGGATGTGGTGTGTGTTGCGTTGCGTTGTCTTAGTTTTGAGACACTGCAAAGAAGAACACACTATGACAATTCGTAACAAAAGCAATGCTCAAAAGAGGCATTGAGATTTAAAGAACTTTCTTTATACTGTTATGTAAATATTAAATATAAATATTGAAATAAGTATGGGTAATTATAGTTATAAGAATCCTCATAAGTATTGGTGGGTAGGATCGATAATTGTGTATAAGTGTAGAATTCTCTAGGCTAAGTAGGTATTTGTTATAATTATAAGAATCCTGTATTGTATTGGTAGGTAGGATTGATGGTTGTGGAGAAGACTCTAGGTATTACGTGAAGCATCGAGAAATAATAATTACTATGCCTTTCTGGAACTGGCTAGCAACTATAGATTCAGCAAATATAGTCCAGATTGTACTGCTCTAAAGAGTATAAAGGGTGCAAGTGGCCTGCAGGGCCAGCAGTATCATACGAGATTTACAAACACATAGAACTAACTTGATCAGTGAACAGAAACCAAGTGGAATAGTCGAGAAAGCTTTGTGAAAATAAATATGTAAAAGTGTAAAATAAACAACTGGATAAGAAGACCTGTGTATTTTAATTTGAAAGACTTTTGAACCCTATTTCGTAACAATACCATCTCTCGGAATTTAAACGAATAAATATTAGTTAAGAGACGCCTTCTGGTTTACTGAAGAATTAAGTTGGTATATAAAGCAAACACGGACTGGACTGTTTCCTTCTTATCGCCATCTGCCGCCATCCATAAGCTAATCCTCTGATTGCACTTCCCTCTTCGCTCACATCTTGCTCCAGACTTCGGGTGATGCCGAAAGAACACGACTACTTCCACAGTCCTTCGGCTCGCCCCTCGGCCAACGCACTGATGCACTCACGCAGCTCATGCACTGACGTCACAGCAATACATTTTTAATTATTTATGTTATAATTTAAAAATAACATTACAAGCAAGGCTGAGAGGCATGGAGAAGATTGGAGGGAGCCTACGTCCAAAAATGGTCTAAGAAAAGCTCTTTTTCTCAAAATTGCTCCTCATTGCTGAGGGTTGTGACCCGTGTGGAAGCAACCACTCTTCGCAAGTTATATCTTGGAATTTAAACAAATAAATGGTTAAGGCCCGGTATATTCAAGTTAAGTAATATTTTAGCTAACTAATACTTGAACTATTATTCAAAATACTCAAGTTCGAGTTAACTTAAACCGAGAATTACCGAAGTGACAAGCCCCGACCCCCAAATCTTGGAAATAATTACAATGCCATTTAAAAGCTTTGATACAAAACAACTGTTTATAAAAATCAAATGCCTAACCTTCATAAAGCTGGAAAACGACACAAAAAATGTTCAGTTTGCAACAACTTTGATGTATTCTTAAATTTAAAAAAAAAACAGCTGCTGTCAATGAAGACGACGCCATCTTGAAAATCGTAAGTTAAAGTAACTAAATATTTAATGGCGAAATTCGGTGAGTAAAATATTATGATAATTTAACTAAAATTGCATTTTTGTTAAATTTACGATACTTCAAAATACCGGGCGTAAGTGAAGCCTCCTGGTACACTGAGGAATTTAGTTGGTCTGATAAAGTAAACACGGGCTGGACTGTTTCCTCTTTATCTACATCTGCCACCGTCCATCAGCTGATGCTCTGATAGCATTAAACACCATGCTGTTCCAGGCATTATATGTTCATGGTCAAATTTACGCAAGACTAGTTTTTATCTCAACATGAAAACACTACCTTAAGCGGTAAAAATTACCAAGTACAACCTTTTCTTAAACATTTAAAACGCTGTCTTTACAGACATCCGTTAGTGACGTATCTTTGAAAGCCATTTTGCTCATCTCTTTTTTTTTTAATAACACTGGCTCGAATCACGCCTGGCCCTTTGACCATAACTTAAACCTGGGTTCAACAGATGACATGGCATGCACACAAACTTAATCTGCATTTGCATGAAGACAACTTGCTTGATAAAATAGGTTGATAAATTGCATTCCTCTTCAGAAATCTATTAAAAAAATTGTATTCCTTGACTTAAAGGTTTGTATGAGGCTGATCACCCATGCTGTAAAAAATGGTTCACTTTGCCAATGTCACCCTTGTTTCAGTGAAGGTCGGCGTTGTGAGAGTTGTATGTTCATTTGATAATTGGGTTTTTATGTTGGAGGTTCACATGCAGCATGTGCAACCGCGAACTTTTTTTATTTGATATAAATAGTTTTCAAATTTTTTTTAAGATGTTAAGTTTTTCCCGAAATTTAAAATATTTAGCTCTTTTTTTCTTATATAGCAACTTGTCCCAACCTACACACTTATCTTTAAAAAAATCACAAAAAAACGAATCTATGTACCTACAGCAATTCTCGAGATATACGCTTACTAAAGAACGTCATTTTATTTTCATTGCGTATACAACATTTACAAGTTCACTTTCGCTTAATTGAAAGATAAACTTTTATTACAGAAATAAAAGCGAATATACGAGTATGTTTTTGGAAAACATAAAATTTTAACGTAGTTTTTTCAAGTCATTACTCGCAATAAATGCAAATGCATGTTGATATAATTTCGCTACACCCAGGGTAATTTATTTCAAGCCGATCGGGGGGCATGTAGAGAGCAATTTAATTATGGGAATAAAAAAATAAAATAAAACTCAGATTACTTTGACAAATTAACAGACACCATAATAAAAAAAACGATACAACCTCGAGCTAAGAATTTATTTAGTTTACGATCACTGTAACTGTAACTGTAACTCTGTCGCCATTCCGCTAGGGGTGGCCAGAGCCTCTGCAGAGCTGCCTCCATTTTTTTACTATCCTTACATACCTCTTTCAATTCATTCATATCCATCACCTTTTTCATGCATTTTCTTCTTTTACGCTCACTTTGTATATCCCATTCTTTCACAATCTCCTCAATCTGATCACTCTATACTTTTCTCGGTCGTCCCTTCCCTCTTTTTACTTTCACACTTTCTTTGTATACATACTTTGTCAGTATATCATCATTCATTCTTTTCACATGTCCAAACCATCTCATCACATTCTTTTGTACCTTAACTTTCATATCCTCTCAAAACGATAAAAAAGTCAAAAAGCAATTTAATTAATAATCATCTATAATCTAATATTTTTAAGGGTTTGGTGTTTCACACAGTGAAAGTCCATTGTATATTATTTAAATAAACAATGTTTTAAATAACTTTTATATTTTTTTATTTTTGTCTAGCACTTTCGCCTACAAGGCATCATCAGAATTGTCATTGTCCTGATGATGCCTTGTAGGCGAAAATGCTAGACAAAAATAAAAAATGATAAAAGTGAATTAATATCTATTATCTAGGTTGCAAAGGAACATATGTTTGCACAGCCGCATGTTAACTTATGTACAACATAAAAAAAACAATATCAAATGAACAAACGCCCTGCAACTCTTACTGGCCTTACTTGAAACAGTGGTGAAGTTGAAAAAGTGAACCACTCTCAAAATTTCAGTGGAAACAAAGTATACAGTTTGGTTATGTTTGCAAAAAAAAAATACTAACTTCTTGTTCTAATTTTTTTTCTCGAAACAGAGACTTGGTGCTTCTGCCGAACCACTGTCGCAGGTTTTTCAGCCACGATGTCCTTCGGCGTCCCTGAGATCTTTTTCCTTAAATCTTAACCAATCTACATATATTTCAAGGAAAAAAATCTTGCTTTGGTTGACGATTGTTTTGAATTACGCATGGAGATAAATTTTAAAAAGAGGTTTGACATTACAAGGACTCGAAAATATTTAAGTCAACATTTATAATAGCATGTAATGGACCTGAGCATTAATGGTGTTATTGTGAAGGGACAAAGCCTGTTTTTAAAAATATATTTAAAAAAATGTATGAAATATTATTTATGACTTTTATTGATTTTTTTTTTGCATTAATTGTGAGATTTTTATGAGTCAAAGAAAGTTTTGGAAAACTAAATCTCTATTTAAAGTTACTATCAACGTATACGTTGGAAAGAGGCTGACCACCTATACAAATCAGTACAAAGGGGTTTACTTTGTCAATGCCACCCCTGTTTCAGGGAAGTTTGGCCAAATTTGCAGGGTTTTTGTTTATTTGAAGTTTGAATTTTCATTTGTAAGTACACATGCAGCATTTGTAAGCGCATACTTACACATGTCGTTTGTGGGCATGCATTTAATATGATATTTACATGTTTATATATCTTCGCAACTTAGATTAAAGAGATTATAGATCAACAGTTATGAACAAGGAAAGGTATAATGAGTACATAGTCCATGATTTGAAATAGACAATATTGTGACGGGACCCAGCTGGGTTGCTAGGGAAAAGGCAAACATTTTTTTTTATTGTTTACTAAGGACGGCAATCCTACACAAGATTGAAGTTAGCACGCGGAGAAAAAAGTTCCAAATTCAAAAATGTACGGAGTCCATTATAGTAAAATTGTTATCATGGTTAACTGGGTCGATATTCTACTTTAAAAAAAAAATTTAAACGAAATCTTTATATAACTTGTTATTTATTGTTATTGTTATAATGCCCATTGAATTTTGCATTGTGAAATTCCAAGCTTCAATTTTTGTTATTAATTGTCAACATGTCAAAATTACAAATTGCCTAAAAATAATATTTGATCTTGTAGAATGAAAAAAATGCTGGACTATTGACATTTTTTGATTTATTTACTGTTTGTTTATTATTTTTTTAATCTAGTGCTAACGCGTTTAGGTGTCATGTGCACTTGTAGATAAAATATGGGTTAGCTTAGATAAAATATGTCTTTGTATAGATATGTAAAATATGTGTTAGTTTAGATAAAATGTGTGTCAATTGTTTTCTGTTAATTTACAACTTCAATCACTGTTTGAAGGTAAACTGGCTGAATGACTTTTTTCTATTTTCTACTGCTTAAACAAAGTGAAAAAATGTATTTTTGTTTATTATTCAAAAATAGATTTTGAGTTTAAACAATATGTTTAAACATTCTTCCGGAGCTTCCTCCTGTGATGCAGAAGACCAGTTGTTCTTCCATTTTTTGTTTGGGTGGCCAGGGCTGGAAGTCTCATCCCTACGGTAATTCTTACCTACCGAATATCGGTAATATTTGTATAAAGACCAGTCAATCCAAGATGGCTGCAAGTGAACACCTGATTAGTCTTCATACAAATATTACAGATACGGTAGGTAAGAATTACCGTGGTGATGAGACTTCCAGCCCTGGTAGACGCTGTTCGTCTGGTATTTCCTGTGCCACAATCCGGGTCCACCTACATACGCTCATGCGGTCTACATGGTCCCTCAAGATCCTTCTCCTCTTCCTACTTCATCTGACGAGCTTGTTTCATTCTGCGAACAAAAAAAGTCATAATTGCAAAAGACCAAGATGATGATGATGATGATTTAATATAGCGCCGTTTCGTGAAGATTGTCACTCCAAGGGCGCTTTCTGTGCTATCGCGGATATAGCAAGCCTAGACACACACAATAAAAAAAACAATAAAACAATAAATAAGGTTTTTTTTTGAGGCACTCATGTTATTAATGTACTTTTTTTTTGTCAGAACAATATAGAAATATTTATGGTCAGACAGCAGAAATCAGATCCTCCCTTTCGACGCTCTGATTGTAAAGGCGCTTCCGGTTCCATGATTGGAGATACACCGACGGAACAAAATATTTGAACGCACTAAATAATAATATCTTTAAATTCTGGACTTATTTTGCAACCACTTTTCACGAGTCGTCTTGCGAAGATTGCGTGCACCTTGCCGGTCCCGCCCTTGCTTCTGTAAATTGTCTACCATTACGCGAGAAGCATTTTTCGTCGATACGATAATCACTGTTATCCATCACTCGGAGGTGTGTGCGCAGTCAGTGTGACAACTCCAAGATGGATGGTTGTCATGACAACCGACCCAGAAGGATGGTTGTCATGGTGACCGAGAAATAACAACTCTTACAAGGTCAAGAGTGTGAAACTGGAGCGTTTAAGCTGAACCTGTTTTTTTTACGTTCATATTCAATAAAACAAAGAGTTCAGAAAATAGACTCGGCACACATTACATTGACAGAAAAATGAGACGTCACACACCAAAGTTTGCTTGAGAAAACGCAAGCAAATACATTATTGGTTGCTAAGGATCTTAGTCACTTTAAAAAAAAAATATTTGCGCTGAGACTATTTGGAAAATTAATCGAGTTCTAATTTTTTTTTTACAAAGTGAGCATAAACCCCGAAAATATTGTCACCTTTTCCTGAAACAGGGTTAAAGTTGGTAACAGCAAACATTTTTTACATTAATAATGTTAAAATAAAACATATGGTTTTTAATATTTTTTAGTGTTGATCTGTTAACACTGTTGATTTCATATGGTTTTTATTCACAACTTGATTTATTTCTTCGAGCGCTTTCGATGTTATTGCATCATTATCAAGAGAACAAAGTTGTCCTGCTGAGTAAAACAAATGTTCAGTTTTGTCAATACCATCCCTGTTTATAGGAAAAGCGCTATTATTACAAAGAGATATATTTTTTATATGCACATTCTGCATGCTTATAGGCGAACTTATACGTATCTACTTTGTGAAAAAGCAGCAAAAAAAAATCTATTGCATTTTAAATAATATATTTTGACTACTAAAAATTAATTAAATTTCTAGGAGCTTACACATTTAAAACAATTAATCAATTTGCATGATATATCAATCAATATAATATTGAATTAATATTTTTTGTGCTCGCAAGTGCAGAATTTCACTGGAGGTATGCTATTTCATGCCTCTCTAGATTCAGGGTCGCAGGTTTTACCGCCGGTATTTCTGTACGGGGTAAAAGTTGTTTAAGGCTTTCGCGCTTGTAATTATTATTGTTAATACAGGGTGGAGCAAGTGTTTGTGTTTGTTGAAAGGGCGCCATAAAAACAGAGGGTTATACAAGATGATTACAAGAAAAGAAGGACTGATAAACGTATCAAAAGTGTCATAGATACTTCTAGATACGCGTGTTGTTGGCATTTTTTGGACCGGTCCGTAGTCCAGTGGCAACATCTCTGACTCGTAAATGGAAGGTTGTGGAATTGAATCCCAGCGGAGCACAAAAATATTCCATTTATATCTCCAAATTTGCTCTTCGCTGCGTTGAAAAATTCATCAACCTTTACCAAAGGACCGGTCACTGAGAGGTCCATCCAACCTTACAACAACTGGGTCTTGCTTGAGAATTGGCGTTTTCTACAGTGACGATCAAGCTTGCAGAGAGCTCTTAAGGTGTGATACACACAAAAACAGCGCTCACCAAAGAAATCATCCTAATATTATTATTTTATATGATATTTTTTCATGCAATGTTTTGATATACATATCTTACGCAACTAAGCTTTAAATAAAGTGTTATTTCTTGCCGCATCTTTCCGTGTAGAACCTAATTATTTAAACAGGTAAGGGGGCCAGCCAACCTTAAACTTTTTACTGGATTGAGGTCTCCCTTTCTCATGTCTAGTCGAGGCTCCCATTGCCGGTATTTTACCGAAATGGGTAATTGTTTCTGATATTCTTGATGAATATCGAGCTCTAGCTTTCTGGAATGGTACGTAAGCATTCTTCAACTGAGTTATCAATTGGACTAAATGATTTTTATCTTCTGTGAAATCTATCCTATAAAAAAAATACTTGTAAATTGTATTTGTTATTGTTACATATTTGTATCGTTTTGGGTTTTCTTGATTGAAAGAGGTACAATAAAGGTTTGTATTAATTAAAAAAAAAAAAAAACTGATCTTTACTTTTTTTTATTTAATGTTTTCTTTCATTCAACATAGCTTCGGATGGACCACATACAAGTCTTGCAAGACCAAAATCAAGAATTACACGTGGAGGGGCAAGGTGTAAGTTTTGCCCCTCAGGGGGGTATATAAATACAAAAAACCAACAAATGGAGAAACTGCAACGTATTCTCCAATGCGAGATATGAAATACATAGATCTAGTGCCTTTAGTATTTTCTCTCTCAAACAAAAGCCAACCTTCCGTAGGTGGCTTTCAATGTTGGACGACTTTCCCGTACCAAAGAAGCGAAAATCACAGGACCGCACTCACCTCAAATTGTGCCGCTGGTCCAAGATGATGCTCGTTTTCTCAGGATCCTGTGGGGCTGAGCTCTGTTCACAAACTGCCACACTTGCAAGTTATATGTAAAACAATCACATTCACTCACAGATTTTTACGGTTAAATTTCAAATCGGTCGAGAGACATATAAAAACGTGTCTACATGCGAACAACGATGGAAACGGAAGTCATCAATCCATTGCCAGTTTCACGTCGCTCAGTCAAAAAGTTGATATTGCCATCTTGCGATTTATTTGCACCTTTATTTCAGTTTATGACAGACCAACATGATAATTCGCTTCTTAGACTAATTAATTAAAAATAAAACAGATGACGCTCAATTGTGCGTCACCAACACGTTTATTCATCTCGAGTGTTTTTTTATTTAAAAAAAGACACAAAACTTTCGCTCCATCCTGTACTAATAAAGCCTGTTAAGCATTAACGGACCAATTAATGTGCCAATTGCGCAAGGGCGATAAATTAATTTAATACCAAGTACTCAATTAATTGTGTTTGTTTTTTGTTTTTAATTCTAGCCTAGACAGTTATAATTGTTCTGGTTTGTTTAGGTGGACTAATGTTCAATTATTTCATAGAGTATTAACTTTTTCATTTCAAAATTGTTTAACTGCAGTTAAACATCTTATTCGAAGTGATGTTTTTTTTTATATTAATTAAATAAACAAATTTTGAATTCACTTTTATCTTTTTGATTTTTGTCTAGCACTTTCGCCAACAAGGCATCATCAGGACAATTAATTGCCATTGCCCTGATGATGCCTTGTAGGCGAAAGTGCTAGACAAAAATTAAAAGGATAAAAGTGAATTACAACTTTTTTATTTAATTAATAAACAATGGACTTTCACTGTGTAAACCACCAAACCCTTAAAAATATTGATATTTTACTATTTTAGTACACAAATTCAATGCTGCATAAACTTCCATTGTTTGGGCAGTTGTACTGTATGGATGTGAAGCTTAGAGTCTGACTCAGAAACAATAAAAAAATGTTACGTAGCCTTCTCGGACGTGCACATGAGGGTGGAAAATTGTCCTTTTAGTGCTTGTTTGTCTTATGTCCGTCAGAGGTAATTTTACATGAGCAATGTTTGTATGTGCACTGGACCAATGTGTCCTAAGAAAACTGGAAATAGATTTTAAATATATGTAGAACATAAATATTTAAAAATATAAATGGTTAAACATTGTTTTAATTCACTATATTAAAATAAAGTGAAATAAAACAATGTTTAACCATTTTATATTTATAAAAATGGACTTTCACTGTGTTAACAGATCAACACTAAAAAATATTATATGTAGAACAGCTCTCCCATTATCGTGTTTTATATTGTTTTCTTAACTCTAATTGTGTGAAATGTGATTCATATGACAATTTATTGGAAGGTCATGTTTAAATCAAATCTGGGAGACAAAATGGAAGAAAAATCATTTCATTGTTATTATAACGATAAAAGGTATATTTTCTTCCGATCATTCCAATCTACATATTTTCGATTCCGAAAGAAACCACAGCCTAGATCGTGACAATACGATTGTAATTTTCTAGCAGCCAGTACGCTAACCTCTCACCCTCCAGGTCTCCATCCGGCTTCGAGGCGTGGTCGGACTCTAAGGTGCCACAGACAAACACATCAGGTAAGTGACAAGTAACAAATTCAATTATTATAAGGATGTTTTTTGGTGAGCGCTGTTTTTGTGTGAATCACACATCAAAAGCCTTCAGCAAACTTGGTCTTTCCCATAAAAAGCGCCAAATCTCAATCAAGATCACTGGATGAAACTTTGGTGGCCGGTCTTAGGTAAAGGCAGATTATTTTTCAATAGGAGAGCGTACGAGAATTAAAAAAAAAAGTTCTCCACCAGGAATCAAACCCACTGTCTTCTAATCACGAATCAGGAGCGTTAACTACTATACTACGAACTGGTCGTAGCACGTAGTAGTTGGCTGTTTGCCATAAATAAATTATATATACATACGTTTCTTGTGTAACGTTTTTGTAGTTTATTTTAATAAAACAATTTTTGATTTTTTTTGCGGAAATTTTACGTTATAATAGAAATTAACCTTTGTTGTGAAAAAAATTGAAAAAAAGGGCAAAAGTTAATCGTATTATATGGTTTCAATGACAATTTTCTGTTAAATGTTATTTTGTGAAAACGTCCCTTTAGTGCTTGTTCTTATGGCCATCAAAGCTAATTTCGCATAAACAATGTTTGCCTGTGTAGATACTAGACCAATGTGTATTATTAAAACTGGAAATTAATTTTAAAATATATTGAAAACAACTCTCACATTTCCATATTCTACGCTTTTTTTAGCTCAAATTGTGTCTATACATGTGATTCTTAAGACCATTGTATTGAAAGTTAATATTTTAATCAAATGGCTGAAAAGGCAAATTAGCACTGAGGGGACAAAAATATAAAGCACTGTATCGTTGACCTTGTGCCGTGGATCTTTCTGGCAGACGCATTTACGAGTAACTTCTTCCTTTTTGTAGACGATTATTACTTGACTTATAGGTTGATATGAGGCTGACCACCCATACTGTGAAAAATGGTTCACTTTGCCAATGTCACCCCTGTTTCAGGGAAGGTCGGCAAAAGTTGTGGGGCTTATGTTCATTTGAGGTTTGGATTTTATGTGTAAGTACGCATTCAGCATTTCGCACGCTTAATAATAAAGAGAAATAACTCGAAAATTGGGAAAATCGAGATTTTGTAATAAAACGCAAGAACAATGCGAGAAGAATAGGTAGAATGTGACAGCCGTTCAATTTGGACGAATATGACCGAGATAAAACATCGGCCACCTTTTTCATCCCATACAAGTTGTACTGGCTGTCTGAACTTCAAACGTGATTTCCCAACATTCATGTTTTTTGAGTTATTGCTCTTTATTATTGAACGTGCGATTTGTAAGCGCGAACTACACGTGTTGGTTTGTGGGCATACATCTGAGAGCTTTAAATGAATATACCCTTGCAACTTAGATTATAGATTATTGACTTGAAAAAATATGAGAATATTTAACAAGTGGCTATTGTTGACTATCTTGGTGTGAGCGCACTCTACAACACGGCCTTGAAGGTAATAAGTAATAGAGAATATGAAATATGTAAGCAGGTACATGTATGTATGGCCCAGCAACAATCATTTTACTATGCATTTTTGACAGCTGACACCAAGGTTGTCATATAAAACCAGTTTAGTTTTTTTTATGTCACGTCAATTATTTTTAGAAAAAAAGACAGAAATTTTTACTTGTTTCTGCATAAGTAATGATATCAGTTGCAAAATAGGTACATTCTGTAATTGAACTCATAACAATCGTGTTCATAAATTGGTTGTTAATAATCTGATGTATAAAGATAACATAGTACCTACCATATTCATGTTATAGCTACTTTTTACAATTTAAAATCAAATCTTTGAGGTTATTTCCTTGACTTATAGGTTGGTACGAGGCTGACTACCCATACTGTAAAAAATGGTTCACTTTGCCAATATCACCCATGTGTTTCAGGGTAGGTCGACAAGAGTTGCAGGGTGTATGTTCGTTTGATATTAGAGTTTTTATGTTGTAGGTTCACATGCGGCTCCCTAATGTGGATCCAAAATGTTACATATCTTTGCATCTTAGCTTAGATTTGCTTAGATAGCATTGTTAATAAATATTTGAATACTTCAGTATTTGCACACATCTACTTTTAACACTATATTAATTAATATTACAGGCTGATTTTGTTCCACATACTGTGTGTGCAAAGACCGGCGGTGAGCTAAGTTCAATGCATTCAAGATTAAATAGAGCATTAAATTATGACAACCATATAAAAATGGCATTCTCGAACGAAGTGGGTGTTAAAGATATTACACATCAAAAGATGTTTACAATTCAATAGCCAGCCTAGCTTATCACGACATGAAACCTGCTGATAAAGTCTTGGGAAGAAAAACGAGAGGTCATTCAAGAACTTCATACTTCCGGGATTTGAGACGGCTCATGGATGTCTACTTCTATTCGCAGCTCGAGAGGATAGCAACCAACAGAGACAAATAGCAACCACAAAAAGGCACTGTTTTTACAAAAAGATAGCGACTAGCAAAAAAATAGATAATCTAGTGCAAAAAGGTACTTATTACCTTTAGTAGGCAATGAAAGTTTCAAGAAGTAACTGAAAATCTTTTATATATATATATATATTTATTTTTTTAGTGTAAATCTGTTAACACAGTGAAAGTCCATTTTTATATATATTTAAAAATATGAAGATGCCTCATTAGGCGAAAATATTCGAGCAAAAATAAAAGAAAAAAGTGTATTAAAACATTGTTGTACCATTTATATTTTAAAATATATATGAAAATCTTTTATTTTTATTTTCAGGTGGTAGGTTCTATTTTTTCTGAAAGCTAAGTGTGCTACGGACCTTCTTGATTCATCCAGCGCCCTTGGAGTGACTACATCACGAAACGGCGCTATAAAGAAATCATTAACTCATCATCATCATCACTCTCCCAAGGCGTTGTATGTGGCTTTTTGTTGAACCATTTTTCTTTTTACAGGGACGGGGAGCCAGTGGTAAGAGTATGGAACTGGATGATGATGGCGTTTACAGGCAGCGATGGTTTCGGTTGATCAAAGAGGACAAGACGCACAAAAAGTTGCTGTGCTTTTGATAACAATAATCATGAAGTATAAAATAAATCCAAATGTAAAAAATATAATTAAAAATCAAGAACAGAGCTCCTTTAAATACAGGTTTAGACTTTTTTGTAAGCAAATTTGACTGTGCTTCTAAATTACACTTCACACTTCCGTACATGTGATTAGAGGTGTGATGTAATAACGAACAATTAACATGTGATAATAACTTGCCATATTTAGAGTAAATGATAGACATCTTAAATGCTGTATGAGTCATATATATATATATATATTTTTTTTTTTTTTTTTTAAGAAAATCCTGTGCGGGAGACTCCCTAGATTCTGAAGACTCTAGGGGTCTATGACACTTGTTGTAGTGCCGCAGAGGTGTACGAGCTTGGTCGTCGCTACAAAGCGCCAATACTCAAGCAAGACCCAGTTGCTGTAAGGCTGGATGGACCCTTGGTGACCGGTCATTGGTAAAGGCTTATGAATTCTTCAACCCAGCGAAGAGCACATTCGAAATATTAATGGTATTTTTGTGTGCTCCGCCGGGATCCGAATCCACAACCTTCCATTTACGAGTCCGAAGTGTTGCCACTACGGACTACGGACCGGTCCGTAGTCCGTAGTGGCAACTTAAATTACAAATCTGCTTCAAGTTACGTTAGAAAAAGTGCCTACAAAATTAACAATTAAAGTATAATATAAACAATGGTAAAGCCAGTCCGGTCGATAGCTCAGTTGATAGTGTGCTTGCATTCCATACCGAGATATTGGGCTCAAATCTCACCGAGGGTGTCAGAAATGATTTCCCGTTTCGGTGTTTATTTCAAAAACCAAAATGAAATACCGGTAAGGTTTACTCAGCCTTCACAAGAAATGGGTACCAGCCCCCTTGGAAGCAGGGAAACCCCAACTTCAACTGAAGTGGTTGGCGTAAGACCAGCCCCCTTATCTGTAAAATTAAATCGGTTCCACTCGCCGCATGCAAACCCTTCGAGGATAACGCGGTAAGAAGACACACTAAAGGTGTAGGTTAGTGGCGTTAGTAGCGTATCGATTAATTTTAACGACATATAATATTTATGTTGCAATTAACGATTTTTTCAAAGTACTCAATACATGTGCCACTGAAGAAAATATGTTAACAATAAAAATAAAAACAAAAATATGATAAAAGAGATTTTTTATTTTTTCAAATGACGTAAGAAAACAACAGTGTTGGAGGTCTTCTAGGTCTTCATGTTTCGTTTTTCTGATGATGATGTGAGAACCGAAAACATACATTATTTGTAACTTTTTATAATAATAATAGAACAACAATGTTTGAATAAAGAAAAAAATGTTCTCTTTTGAGTTTTTTCGCAAAATCTATAATGACTTCACAGGACTAAAATACAAACCATAAAAAAATGCCTATTTTTTTCTAACAGTTCTTCTTGACGGTGTCCTGGAAAAATGTTTATTTTTAAGATTGCTTTATCAAACAGTAAATTGCTATAAAAGCTTTGTAAGTAATACAAACTTCGCTAACATTGAAATCTCTAGACGATAAAAGGTATTTTGTTGCGAGAACCCGAGGTCGCAATTTTTCTCTTGTTAGGAACAACTACGAAATTGTTATTGTCTTCCACTCTCTAAAAGAAATGCTCTCATTTGACAGAACTTTTCATCGCTGTCTAAAGATGGCATTTCGCTCAGCGTTCTATATTTTTAATTTAATTTTAAATTCAATACAAATTTATTTGCTCTTACTTTTTCAATTTGATTTTGTCAGTGGGCATTATGTTTGCGTGGAAATTCTGTCGGTGGACATTTTATCGTGACGTTAAGACATCCATGTGGTCCGGTCAATGAAATAAGCAGGCTGTATTGGCAGGACCTTATTTAGCAAATAGATCATATTCCTTGACTGATAGGTTGGTATAATGTTGACCACCCATTCTGTAAAAAATGGTTCACTTTGCCAATGTCATCCCTGTTTCAGGGAAGGTCGGCAAGAGTTGCAGGGCTTATGTTCATTTGAGATTGGGTTTTTTATATTGTAGGTCCACATGCGGCATGTGTGAGCGCGAAATTATGCGTGTCTGCTTGTAGGAATGCATTTAATATGAATCTCAAATTATACATATCTTTGCAGCTAAGATTTAGATTTAGATCATTGGAGTTTAGAAAATATGGTTGTTATGATGCCATGATGGACCCAAAGGGACGTGCGGTAAGAGCATGGGACTAGAAAAGGACGCCGCTGTACAAACAATGATAAATGCTGTTAATCAAGGAGGCTTAAACCCATTGATGATGATGATGATAATGATGACAGAATTTATACCTGCATTTCCAAGCTTTCGAGTTGAAATTAAACCTAAATGCATTGGACTTTACAAGTCGACAATAAATAAACGTAGCGATTATATAAGATCAGGATGTAGAATTGTATTGTTCAACAAAATGTTCATTAACCACTGCAAAGACAGTGGACAAGACAAAGTCCAATGTTTCTTGAATGCGGGAGTTGGAACAGTTCAAACAATTAAATTTCATAATAATTATTGAATTTTGTAAATGGTTGATAAATTTTCTTGTGTAATAAAACGCAACTTAGCTACACATATAATGTGACTTCTTGCCGCATTTGGTAAATGAACCTATCTTATTTCTACAAGTAATGAGGCCTGCCATTACGCTAACCACTTCAGTTAAAGTAAAGGTTCCCTAGCTCCCAAGGAGGCTGGTACTCATTTCTTGTGAAGGCTGAGTAAGCCTTGTCGTTATTTATTTTGGGTTTGAAATAAATACCGTAACGTGAAATCATTTCTGACATCCTCAGTGGGATTAGAACTCAAGTTCTCGGTATTGAATGCAAACACTCTAACAACCGAGGTATTGACTGACCAAATGTGGAATAATAAATCTTTAATCTAAGTTGCAGGTATATAATTGAATCATGGATTTAGTTATTTCAAAATCAAGAAAAAAGGTTATCAAAAAAATTATAAAACTTCGTTGTTCATTGGTTGGATTAAACGAAAGTTGTTAGTCCAGACATTTAAGTCTTCAACAATGACAAATGCTATGCAATTATTTCTTTAAACAACAGAGCTTACTTGTTATTATTGAGACAGAATTTTGGAGCTGTAAATTTGTCTTAGTCAAGTAGGACGATATCAAAAACTCAATTTGTTTCTAGAAATAGTGGCAGGAGTTTGAAATTAATTTTAAACTAAAACAACAATTTATTTCAACAATTGTGTGCATGTGTTATGTCCAAGAGATTATTTTAAATTGAATGGATGTTAAATTGTTTGAATGTAGGTTTCTATACACGCACAAAAAAATTGTCAGGCAAAAACTGATTGGGAGATTACTGAACCATATGAATAAGTTTTAAAGTATAATATGCTTACAGTAAAATCTATAATCTAAGTTGTAAAGATAAAAAAAAATATGATTGTGATAACACATACTTCATGTGAAGGTACTTACAAAATAAAGACCCAAATCTCAAATCAACATAAACACTGCAAAACTTTCGACCGAAGGTTATACAGGAGAGAGGACTGACGCTGCGCTCAGCAGAGAGGGGCTCCAAAACGTTGGTGAACGAGCCAACCAGGAAATTAACCACAGTGTTTGGCAATCGTGCGTTTGCTGTTGCGGGTCCCTCTTTGTGGAACCAGCTGCCACCGGAAGTTCGAGCTTCAAAATCCAGGGAAAATCATAAAAAAACCCTCAAGACGCACTACTTCGCCGCGATAACACAAAAAGCGCCCTTGGAGTGACAATCTTCACGAAACGGCGCTATACCAAGTCATCATCATCATCAACCTTTTCGGGTGGTATTGAAAAATGGAACCAATTTTTAAAGTACAGTTGGTTCGCCTCACACCAACCTACAAGTAAAGTACCATATTCAATTGATTGATTGTAAAAACAATGGCTCTCTCCATCGAAAAAATGGGCAAAGTTGTCCGGAAAGATTTAACCAGACCACGGCTACATAGCTCGAATAAAGTGATTGTGTCAATGGCTCTCTGTTAGCATAAATAATAAATCCGTTTCACAATGCTTTTCTTTCGAATAAAATTTTTAAAGGCAGTTTTACGTGAATATTTTTTTAACACTGACTAATTTTTGCCTTTTTGTAATTACAATAACTGTCTAGTCGGCAGTTCAGTCGTTGGAGCGTTTGCGTTTATTTCCAGAGAGCTAAAGCTCAATCCCTACGTCCACGCGATTAAAAAGTGCATTACATGCGCAGCTTAGTTGCATTATCTTGCATCTTCTTCTTATGCAGCCATCTCCATCCACTGGTGGACATTGGCCTCCCCCATATCTCTCCATCCATCTCTGTCTTGCGCTTTCTGCATCCAGTCTCCAGCAAGCCTTCTTATATCATCCGAACATCTCATGGGAGGTCTCCCTCTGCTTCTCTTATTTTCCCGAGGTCTTCACTCTACCAATCTCTTCGTCCATCTCTGGTCGGTGGTTCTAGAAACATGTCCCGCAAAGGACCATTTTAGCTTTGCCACTCTCTCTATGACATCAGTTACTCGCGACCTTATCCGTAGCTCTGTGTTCCTTATTCAATTGAAAAATCTTACGTGTAGCATAGTTCTTGCATCTTCATCTACATTAAATTGGCATTCAAAGCATTCAGATGTGAATGCCAACGTGTGTGTTCGCCTTATAATCCAATTTTCATACAGTGATAAAAAATCAGGAACTGAAGTTGAGTTTTGGATTTTATAGACACACAATGGCATGCGAAACAAAATTGTTATTTCATGAAATCGACTCTTATAATCAAATTATTATATTTAATTTTTTACACGTGTTGCTTGCATTGTTAGAAATAAATTAATTTCGCCTCCACTTATTTTGACACATAAAAAACGTGTGTTTTGTTAGGATGAAATTGTAGTCAAATAAAATGAATCGGGTATTTTAAAAACTAAAATAAATTCGCCAAATGGATTTTGATTAAAATGGAAAAAATGTGTCCTGTTTTAGAAAAAATGACAAAAAGGAAACAAAAGTAAAACCTAAGGGAGAGACTAGCGCTTCTGGCAGTCAGATTTCGGGGAAAACTGGCCGAATTATGAGGTTTATTTTTTCAATGTTTCGACCACAAATAATTCCGTATGGCTGATATTGTGACTTTATTCTTTTCATGGTTTTATATCGTTCATTTTTAGCATGGATTATTATGTCCGTACGGCGCGGCGTACTGTACTGGAACTACTCAAATTACATCAACGGCGGGCTAAGCGCGAAACCCATATGAAAAGTATTCTCACAGGCATTGTATATCTTTATTGTCAGCGAGTTGTTTTTTGACTATAGGTTGGTATGTGGCTGGCCACCTATAATATCTATAATCTTTAATCTAAGTTGCAAAGATATATTAACATTTAAAGCTCATATCAGATCGGCAAGAGTTGCAGGGCTTATGTTCTTTTAAGATTTGGGTTTTTATGTTGTAAGTTCAAGGGATGTGTAAGCGAACTTACGCGTGTCTGCCTGTGGCCGTGCATTAAAAATATCCTTGCAACTTTAATTATATATTTTCATGATTATTTTTATTTTTTTGTGCTACTCTGTTTGTAAATTTTATAGCATTGAATTAAATTTAAAAGCACTTTTTGTAAATATAAGTGCATATATCTATATAATCTAAAATCTAAGTAGTACATATATATTCACATATCAGATACATATTCAATTCAAGGCAACGTGAACCATTTTCACCAAATAGGGGTCAGTCTCATATTTTGTCAAATAATTAGTGGATAAAATTGTTAAAAAATCGATTTTTAAAATCAATTTAAATGCTTACATCTTGATAAACACTGAAATTAGGTTATTCAGGAAACTGTACAAATTACAGGGCAAATATTTCAAAAAGTTTATATTTTGTATAACTGCAGTTGGTGCGATTATTTATTCGTGGTTGAATGGAGCACTTTGCCGATAAGGGGTCCATGGTTCGAGCCCCCGCGGGTTCTTAAACGTGGTGTAATTTACCTGTATTACTTTAATCACTCGAAGATCTAAATGCCAAAAGGCTACTGGAGAAATAGCCCGCTAAGTTGCAGGGGCTTCAAATTTATTCCATACAATAATATAATACATTTTTTTCAACAAAACTAACAACACTTCTGAAGCAGAATCTTGAACTGCACAATTTCGTTTTGTATAGATAATATTTTGCCAGCCCGTTTAATAATTTAATCGTTTTTGAATTGATAACAAATTCATGAGATTAATAATAATTAATCATATATTAATCATAATTCATCATATGCTTTTTATAAAAAAAATGTTGGTAAGAAGTTTATAACTTTACTAGACATTGTTTTTTTTTTAGTTTTCCTACCTTTAAAATCCTTAGTAAACCTACAGTTTATAGATTTGTTACCTTTAATTTATCAATGAAAGCAGGAACATTTATTTACATTGCTACTTTTTTTTTAATGTGACGTTCAAAAATGTGGAACCTGTGTAAGTATTTAAAATTTGAAGCCTTGATATTTTAAATGACACTTTGTAATTATTCAACACTTTAATCAAACTATTTAAAATACATTTATTAGATGCGGATTAACCTATTTTGTAATCGAGTAATTTTCTAATAAATACTTGATTTATATAAAATTTAAAATTCACGATTGTAAAATTAAAATACGGTCAATATTTTTGATAAATTTCATAAAATTAAATTTTGATTTTGTAAAATCAATCAATGTTAGTGAATTTCACTGGGTTAAATTTGAATGATAAAATTAACAATAAATTTGAGCAAATCTCTTTAGTATGAGAAATATTTGTTTAGTATCTTTGTAAATAGAGATGTTCATTTGATTTTCGAATAAATTATTCGAATATTTTATTAGTCTGCTATATTTTTTTACGCACTAATGAAGCAAGAACGGTTTTAACAGAAAAAAAGAAATATGATACTTTAGAAATCTTGTACTGAAGGTGTATGTTTCGAATCCCATAGATAGCTAGACGTACCAAAGAGTCCATTTTTCGGAAGCTATACTTGAATGGATTCATTTGGACCAGTGTATCTACAAGACGGATACTTTCAGTTCTTCGGATATGTTGTCTTTGGAAATAAGGATTACCTGGAACGACTGATTGAGATCATTGTCAGAGGAGAAAAGATGGAAAAATAGATCCCCCACATGATGGGTGGATTAAGTGAAGACAGCAGCAGGCACCTCGGAAGTTGAACCGCTGCATGCAGCGCAGTCAAGGGAGAACTGGAGAAAAGTGATTGCTTCTACAAGGATCAATATAAAATATCTATAATCTAAGTTGCAAATATATATTGATATTAAAGGCTTATATTTCATGCACGCTCACAGGCAGGCACGTGTTAGTTCTTACTTACACAATACACATGCTGCAAGTGAACTTACAAAAATAAAACACACCTCACTTGTGCATGATCCTTGCAACGCCTGCAGTCCTTCCCTGAAACTGGAGTGGCATTGTAAAAAGTGAACCAAGTTTGTACAGAATAGGGTCAGCCTCATTCATCACCTCAGAAATGAGAATTAAGGGCAACAAAAATACTTTTCTTCAAATCATACCGAATTCTTTGTTGAAGATATGAAATGGCGGTTGATCTGTAATGTTGGCGGCTAGGGTATTAACCCTAGCTAAAACTAAAACATAAAACAAATTTCGTTTTAATTATAAGCGAAATTTGTTTTATGTTTTAGTTTTTGATGTCCATATAATATATTATTATTTATTGATTTAAAAAAATGTAATTTGTCGTGTATGTTCCTTAACTTATAGGTTGGTATACGGCTGACCACCCATGCTGTAAAAATGTTTCACTTTGCCAATGTCACCCCTGTTTCAGGGAAGGACGGCAAGAGTTGCAGGGTGTATGTCCATTTGAGATTTGGTTTTTATGTTGTAGGCTCACATGAGGCATGTGCAAGCGCGAACTTGTACATGTCTGGTTGTGAGAATGCATGTAATGTGAAACTCTAATGTAACATATCTTTGCATCTTAGATTAGATTAGATTAGATAAGATTATTCGAAAATAAAAAAAACAACATTCGAAATTAGAGAATTCGAATTGTTTTATTTTGATATCCTGACACATACAAAACATAAATAATATTTTATTGTCAAAATAACAAACGATCACCTAATGAATAAATAATCTGCGTAATAACTTAACCGATATTAGATAAATAGATCAACAGCTGATTTTGACATTTCCAACAGCTGATAAAATGGCCGCCGAGCCATTAAAATCAGTGTCTGGGAGGTGATCCCACGCCAAACGGATTTCATAATTTATTCTTCAATAGTTGTTGAGGTACTGTTACTTAACTTTCGTTTAATATTTGAACAAGACGTCTATTGGAAGGAGCGTGCTCTGGGTAGAGGCAAATACATTGAAGAATAAGTTTTTCCCTCGGATTTTAAAATAACATATTTTATTTGAAGCAAATTAGGCACCGTTTATGTTGATTCGAGATCTAATTTTATATATCTTGAATGAAAATACTTTTATATAATTTGTTTATATTTTTTTACTCACTTTCACTTCCACTTCTCTGCATATATTTTTTCCTTAATAGGTTGGTAAGAGGCTGATCCCCATGCTGTATAAACTTGGTTTACTTTTGCTTTGCCATTCCTGTTTCAAAGAAGGTCGACAAGTATTGAAGCGTGTATGTTCATTTGAGATTTGGAATCTTTTTTGTGTAATATATTTTATTCATGAAGTATGTCGGATAAATGCAGGTCGGCCTTCAAAACAATTTCTTAATTTAAGCGCCCTTTGGGTGGCTAGTGCCATTAAACGGTGGTATATATGATTGACCAATTATTAGTATTATTTATGTATAATCTAGTTCCTTGACTTATAGGTTGTTATGCGGTTGACCATCCATGCTGTAGAAAATGGTTCACTTTGCCAATGTCACCCCTGTTTTCAGGGAAGGTCGGCAAGAGTTGCAGGGTGTATGCCCATGTGAGATTCGGGTTTTTATATTGTAGGACCACATGCGGCATGTTTAAGCGCGAACTTGTGCATGTCTGTTTGTAAAAGTGCATATAATGTGAATCTTTAATGTTACATATATTTTGCAACTTTGATTAGATAATATTTATATGTTGGGGGATAGTATCTGCTTGTGTGCATTAATAATGAATCTTAAATGTTTTTTGGTACATAGACTATTTATAATTTTTGAAAGGAACCGAGTCCAATGCCTTCCAATCACAAGCCCTAAACGCAAACCAACCTAACAACGGACCAGTTAGCTTTTGACTTACTTTGACAAATTTCACCCATTTAATTTCATCCATAAACCAGTCAGTTTTGGCAACAGTTGTATTTCTGCATAACGAGGTGTCCAGCCTCACACTTTATGTTCTCTCCTGCCAATACGCAACACAGAAACAACTAATCTTATGACTAGGCAGCTCGAAGAAATGCTAGACGTGAATAATCAGTATGTTAATTTAAAGTAAATAACATAGATAACCCAGATCGAGAGATTAGCGATATTGTAAATTATGTAATTTAAATTATTAGTAGCAAAAACAAAAAACTAGATCTATCTGTCATCTTTAATCTAAGGTGCAAAGATAAATGTAGGTACATATTATAATGTATGTCCACAAGCCGACACGTGTTAGTTCGCGCTTGCACTCGCTGCATGTACTTACAAAAATAAGTTAAAATAAATCAAATGAACGTAAGCCCCGCAACTCTAATTGCTTTGTAACAGGGGTGTGATACTGTGATGTGAACATTTTTTAGAGTATCGTGGTCAAAGCTGAAAGGATGTCTAACAAAAAGTTGTTGCGGGGAGTAGAAGAAAAAAATGACACATTTTAAGAGGCAAACCCTACAAATAGGACATTCTTTTAGACATAGCACCTTCTTAGAAACACCTTTGAAAGAAAAATATATGGATTTAAAGCGGCTCGTGGATTACTTCTCCTATTTGCAGCCAAGAGGATAGCAACCAGTAGATATGGATGTCTAGCGCAAAAAGGCACTGCCTTTATTAAAATTTGATAATGTTTCTTTAACTTATGGGAAAAACGCAACTAAACTATGTATATATATAGTGCAACTTCATGCTGCGTTCTCCCAGAAGGGTTCACATGTGGCGAGTGGAACCTATTAATTTTTACAAGTGAGTTTACTTTGCCAATGTCACCCCTGTCTCAGAGAAGGACGGTAATAGTTGCAGGGTGTATGTCCATTTGAAACACATGCGACATGTGCAAGCGCGAAATTGTTCGTGTCTGGTTGTAAAAATGCATGTAATGTGAATCTCCAATGTAACATATATTTGTAACTTAGATTAGATTAGATTAGGGCGTTGACCTTACGACAAATACTTCAGTTGAAGTGGGGCTCCTAAATCCCGAGAAGGCTGGTACTCATTTCTTGTGAAGGCTGAGTAAGCCTTGCCGGTATTTAATTATGGGTTTGAATTAAACACCAAAATGCGAAGTAATTTCTGATATCCTCGGTGGGATTCGAGCCCGAGTTGTCGGCATGGAATGCAAGCACCAACTGAGCTATCGACCAGAAAGTTATTAAAACCCTTTAGATGTGAACCTCAAGCTTCTGTAAAGAAATCAGAATCTCTAAAAATTGAGTCTTTTACCTGATTGTTATCATATGACGCAGTGTCATATAAAATATATATCTACCAAGAATGCAGTTGTTCTTTAAGACCTTTCATTGAACATGTGCAATATCCATGCTGGGCGTTTGCTGCAGTACTGCACATAGAGTCAAAGTCAATGGAGGACCGTGACCGCTCGACATTTGCTAATACTCGTTTATCCTGAAAATACTACCTGTCACAAATGTTAGACAGGTCAAGAATATGCGGGTAAAATATGCATACGACATAGAAAGCATATTTGGCATTTATGAAAGGTTGATCTGTTATATTGGAGGCTAGGACTAGGGTTTTTGAAATTGGAATTTTGTAATTGTTTTTAATTTTTATACATATTACATATTTATTGGTTTGTTTTACAAAAGACTTTTATTTTATTTAAATACTGTTTTTTAATTCACACATATAATGTATTTAATTTTTTTAAATTACAATACAAACGTTTTCGACATCATGTATGCAGCGCAGCCAGCTTACCAACTGCGTCGACTACAGTCAGTGCAAAACGCGGCAGCACCACTGATCTATAGCTCGTCCAATTTCTGCCACATCACTCCACTGCTGAAAAGGCTACACTGGCTACGTATACCTGAGAGGGTAACGTTCAAGCTGTGCGTTAGTACACACAAGGTTCTGCATGGAGCAGCTCCAGAATATCTGCAAGAGCTCATCAAGAAAAAGTGTGTGGACGAGAGAGGCTGGACACTGAGGTCAACTCAAACAATTGGCAGCACGCTGGAGCTTCCGAGGAGAAACCCGACTACCGTATTTGGTGATCGTGCTTTCCGTGTTGCTGCGCCCATGGCCTGGAACACATTGCCAGCAGGACTGCGGACAACCGAAAAAGAGGCAGCTTTCAGAAGGGCCCTGAAAACTCATTTATTCATACAATCTTCAGCGCCTTTGGGATGACCAACGGTCATAAAAAGGCGCAGAAAAAAATTACCAATAATAATAATAATCATCATCAGGTAGGAAATTGTTACAAAGTTTTTAATAAATTAGTCACTTTGTAACAATTTCCTACCTGATGATGACTGATTAAGTCAAAAACGTTTGTATTATAATTTAATTTTTTTAAATTTATTATATGTGTGAATTAAAAAACAATCAATAAAAAACAGTGTTTAAATAAAAGAAAAGTTTTTTGAAAAACAAAACAATAAACCTGAATTTTTACAGTATTAGTACACAAACCATAAAAAAAAAATATTTTACATATTATTTGGATATTTAGAAAATCTAACTTGTTGTATATGCTTAACTTATAGGTTGGTATGTGCCTGACCACTCATGCTGTAGAAAATGATGCATCTTGCCAATGTTCAGGGAAGGTCAACAAGAGTTGCAGCGTATGTTCATTTGAGATTTTGGTTTTTATGTTGTAGGTTCACATGCGGCATGTACAAGCTCGAACTAATACGTGTTTGCTTGTGAAAATGCATGTAATTTTAATCCCCCATGTTACATATCTTTGCAATTAAAATGAGAGGTTGAAGTACATCTCTCATTTATTCCCTATTTCTGAAGCAAATTGGTTGAAACTTGTAATAACTGTGTCTGGCATAGTTGCAAAACAAGTTTGTGATGTTTTTCGTGTGCTCCCGGTGTTTTTAGCTAATTTCTGTTGTTACTTTGACAGCTGTCATTTACATCATGTATAAAAGTGCCCAAAACAGCAAACGCATCAAATTTTACAAAGAAGCCTTTGCGGTAGCCGGGCCAGTTGCCTGGAACAATTTGCCTGTCAATGTTCAAATGAACCAACCCACCACCACCTTCAGAAAAGGACTGAGGAAATTGCAGTTTTTAAGAAGCCATGACGCCCTTGTGATGATCCAGGACCATTCAACACTGTAAATAAATCATCCATTATCAACCAATCTTGCCGACTTTCTCTAAAACACGGTTGCCATTGGAAAAGTGAACCATTTTTTTACTATATGGGTGGTAAATTTCATAACAAACTTTAAATTAAAGAAAAACATATAAGTAAGATAAATAATTTATTTTATTAATGATGACCTTCTAGGTCGAAAACGTTAGTAACTTACTCTAAAGATTGTAATCTTTTTAAATATATTCATGTGAAAATAAACAGTGTTTTTGAATTCCTCAAAAATTTTTAAACTATAAATAATTTTCATTGCAATCTACTGTCTAAGACTGAGTTATTTGCAATAAGGTCTACATTCGCCCACACCCACATAGCGAGTGCATACAAATTCATTCTTAACGACACAATAGGGTGGATAAATGGCGGAGTTAACGTTTTTGGTCAGTACGACTTCAGGTAATCTAATTGAATTTATTGTGTCTGCATTTTTTAGTACAAAAGGAACAAAAGAAAAACAACTAATAAAATTTGTGACGAAATCTGTACAATAGGTCAACAGGTACATCAATTACATAAAATAAAATAAAAAAACACTGAACAAATAAGAAAACAACCATCCCACCAACATTACAGATGAAAATTACAGATTAACCGCCTTTTTCTGTCGTTACATACTTTCATTTTATCAAGAAGAATGAACTTCTTCACACTAGCTCTTCTTTTATCATCTGATCTAATCTAATCTTATCGAAGGTACAAAGATATGTTACATTGGAGATTCACATTAAATGCATTCTCACAGCTAGACATGTACAAGTTTGCACTAGCACAAGCCGCACGTGAACCTACAACATAAAAACCAAATCTCAAATGGACATGCACCCTGTAACTCTTGCCGTCCTTCCCTGTAACAGGGGTGACATTGGCAAAGTGAACCATTTTTACAGCATGCGTGGTCAGCCGCATACCAACCTATAAGTCAAGGAACTTAAAATTAAAAAAAAAACACTGATCAAATAAGAAAAAAACCATCCCACCAACATTACAGATGAAAATTACAGATTAACCGCCTTTTTCTGTCGTTACATACTCGTACTTTCACTTTATCAAGAGGAATGAACTTCTTCACACTAGCTCTTCTTTTATCATAAATCTGGATATCCCATTAATTCGCTTTTTCAGAAATTTGATCCATTGACTTCTCCTCCTCTTTGTATTAAGAAGCTCCTTGACTGATAGGTTGGTATGAGGCTGACCCCCCATGCTGTAAAATTGGTTCGCTTTAGCCAATACTTCCCCGGTTTCAGTGAAAGGTAGCAGGAGTTGCAAGGTTTATGTTCGTGTAAGGCTTTGTTAATTTGTATGCACACGTGTAGAATATGTAGACGCAAACGTACATTATGCCTGTCTGTAGGCATGCATTTATTATGAGCCTTAAATGTTGACATATCTTTGATTAGGTAAACTTAGATTAGGTAAATATTGTTATAGATCCTTTATACCTTTCTCGGTCTTTCTCGACATCATAATAAAGATCATATAGACTATTGTAGGTGTATAAAGTCTATAAAGTATGATCTTTACAGACTATTTTCCTGTACAATAGCGTAGGAGATGGTTGTATCTGAAATAACTGATCTAACGAACTATTGTCAGTATAATGAACTTAAGTTGTAACATTTATTCTGAACCGTGACTCACCTGAACTAACACAAGATTGCATCAAAAAAATATATTTATCATCCCTAGTTTTGCGAACGTAGCCAGTTTATGATTAAATTTAGATTTAAAAAAAAGCCGGTCGACAGCTCAGTTGGTAGAGTGCTTGCATTCCATGCCGTGAGCTCAGATTTGAATCCCACCGAGGGTGTCAGAAATTATATCCCGTTTCGGTATTTATTTCAAACTCAAAATAAAATAGCGGCAAGGCTTACTTCAACTTCACAAAAAATGAGTACCAGCTCCCGAGGGATCGGGAGCTAGGAAACCCCCACATCAACTGAATTGGTTGGCGTAAGACCGCCCCCCTTACATGTAAAAATAAATTGCAAAGTAAAATAACAACGAGAAAAATTCAGATATTCAAATATCAAAATAGGGAGGAGGGTTTTTTTTGTGTTTTCAAGGCTCTTGAACCAATTGATGTAAGTATGTTGATCTTTTGTAGAGCATGAGAAAATGCGATGACGTCACGTCAATGCCCTACGTTTTAATAATTAGACGTCGGAATTTATCTCTGCACTTAGCTAAAGGTCAACCAACTTTAAAATGCACTCTGGTGGTCTCTATAGATAAAATGGACTATAAAATTATTATCACAGATTTTATGCACTTGGAAATAATATGCATAGAAATGAGAAAAAGTTTTTTCCTCCCAGCGTGTTGACAGCTGTGAGGGTGCAATGTAATTAGGGTTCTTTTACGAAATCAAATTCCTCTCGAGTAGAGTGATTATTGAATCAGACTATTGAGTCTGTATTATTCTCTGAAAATAGAGAAGATTTCTAAATCATCAAGAAAGATACAAGTTTTTTTTTTGAGGCCCAATCTGAAATCGACCACCAGAATATTGATCATTTGGTGAATAAAAAAAAGACTTGTATCTTTCTTGATGATTTAAAAAAAAAACTTTACTTGCACAGAAGAATACAGATTTTTGAATCCATCTACTCGAGATGAATTTGATTTAGTAAAAGAAAAATAACCTGGTAAAGTTTTTTTTAAATTAGATCCAAGCAATTTATTATACTTTTAAAGCTCAAATAAAATAGATTAATAGTGTAAAAAATACCAGCAAACTAAACTGTCTACAGAGTGTCATAATTTTAAAAATCTATAAAATTTTATGCACTTCTAATATGCATGAAATTTGAAACTCAATCCACATAACTTAAGGTTTTTTGTGTATTTTTTTTACATACACAAGCAATAAATAAACTGATTTATTGACCAGTCTACTAATTCGGTAGTTGGTGTTATACAAAACTGAATGGAAACTAGTAAATCAAACTTTTGTATATTTTCAAACAGCTATACAAGTCTTACAAATAAGCTTTAAAATGTTTTTGTTTGTTTTTATATTATATTGTGTCACATCTTTTATGCTTTAATAATACATGGAATGAATAGAGGAAGACAAAAAAAATGGGTTAACCAAATTGCCTGAAATAGCGAATGAATGGGATATTCAGAGTCATAATAAAACGAGAGTTTGTATAAAAAAGTTAACAAAAAATTATGACTATGTATAAAATGTAATAACTATGCACTGAGTGAAGAAAATGGCGGTAAATGTGTAATTTTAGCGGATAAGTTTAAAACGCAACTAAGCTACACATATAGTGTAACTTCTTGCCGCGTTATCCCCGAAGGGGTTAAGGCCTTAATTTTAAATATTAATTTTATTATACTTCATTGATTGTTTATGATTTTATAATAGTTTGACGCGTGTTATAATTTTTGTTCCATGGCTTGTAGGTTGGTACGAGGCTGACCCTTTATTCTGTGAAAATTGGTTCACTTTGCCGATGTTTCAAGGAAGGTCAGCAAAAATTGCAATGCTTATATTCCTATTTGATTTGAGTTTTTATTTTGTCAGTGCACATGCAGAATTCCAAAGCGTATACTCACCCGTGTCTGCTAGTGGGCATACAATAAATATGAATCCTAAAGGCTAACTTATATTTGCAACTTAGATAATTTTTAATAAATAAATGTAAATCTCCATTTGTGTTCTTTAACATATAGATAGTAGAAAACTGACCACCCACTCTGTAAAAAATTGTTCACTTTTCCAATGTCTTCCACGTTTTGGGGAAGGCTGACATAAATCGTAGGGTTTATGTGTTCACTTGAGATTTAGGTCTTTATTTTGTAATTGCGCACGCAGCATTTGTAAGCGCTAACGTATACGTGAGCGTGAAATTAAATAATAATGCATCTGAAATATCAACATAAGAATATATTTGCAACATAGATTATATAGATCGCCGATCGATATACGTGGCACTAAAAATAAAAAAAAACGAGTAAACCATCTAATGTATGTTTTGTTTATTTCTTAGATCGATGTTTATTTGCCATTGTACTGATAATTATTTTTAATGGTTGTATTTACTTTACAAATGCCTGGTATTAGACCCCTATAGTCACTTCATGTGTACAGTGTAGACCATTCCACATCACGGCCAACTGGATTCGAATCTAGTTTTTTCTTTATTCTAGCCGACAACAATGTTCCGATAGATAGTTGATAAAATTACAACTACAATCATAATTATTCGTTTCCTCAAAGGTCCAAGTATAGCGTGGCTCAAGTGAATCATTCATTTTCATTAAAGTCTAACTAAAAGTTTTCAATGAAATATCTTCAATTTAAGACAAAAGGTTTGTTTGCTCAACAGCATTGTGACAAATAGTATAAACCTACTTAATTAAAATACTAAAATTATCATAAAACACAAAGTTTTTCTTCACGAGTTGATTTCTTTTCTCGAGCGCTTTTGGTGTTAACAAAACATTAGCAACAAATGACAACTAACAAATCTACAATTACAAAATTAAGCCCCGCGGAAAATTGAATGTAGTGAAGCTTTGGTGGGGTGTACACATCGATATTAATTTTATTTAGATCGATGGGCAATGGTTTTACATAAGGGTGAGGCTATAGTGGGGTGCGGATAGGGGTAAGGGGTCGAAGAGAGGTAAAGGGTTAGAAATAAGTTATTAAAAGACACACTGTGTTTTTTTTACATTATTAATTTTAAATTAATCTTCAAAATATCAAAACACAAACCCTTTCAATTAAAAGAACTTAATTTGTTATTTCAGTATAAGTAGTTGATTTCAACAAGGCATTACTTATGTAAATACCAAAATATTCATTTTTTTGAGGTTTGCGGTTTGGTTTCACTTTTCAAGGTTGGAATACATTCCATATATTATTATATTATCTTAATCAACTATTTACAATATGAATTGCAAAGATATTTTAATAAAATTCAAGATTAAATATTGAATGCATGTCCACAAGCTTTGCATATCAATCCGCGCCTGCACATGCTGCATGAGTGCCAACAACCTCAAACGAACATTCAACTCTTGCTGACTTACCCTGAAATAGGAATGACCTTGGCAAAGTTAACTAGTTTTAACAGTACGGGTTGTCAACGTTTGATAGTATACAGACTAACTCATTAAGCTGAAATTTTACAACTTATTTAGTGGTCATTTCTGAGATTGAGTGAGCTTTTATACTCCGCCCGTCGACAACCACAATTTGAAAATCATTTCTAAGATTTAGTATGTTCCTGGTTTCTATGCTCCCAGTCTAAAATTTTAATTTGGCGGTAATTTGTGATGTTGAATAGGTTAAGATTTTTTTTTGCTTTTTAAACTTTCTCTTTTCATCAATATACCCTGCGTGTTTAAAAGTTTGGAGATCTGCTGTAAAAATATCCATGTATAAAATTAAAAGAAAACAGTAAAACAATTTAAAAAGATGTAAATTTTTCGGGCTACCCTGTCTATTACGCTACCAGATCAATCACCGCAATAAGCATAATCATAGTATCAAAGGCAGAAAATAACCTGAGACATGTTAAATAGAATCAAATGAACTCAAAGTTACAAAGTAATACAAGCCTTATTTACATAACTTATAAAGGTCAGCTTCGTAGTTTTGCAATTATTGCTTGGTTCTTTTTTGAGAATCATGAATCAAAGGCCCAAGGCCAACTACCTTAGACTCATATTGTCAAGTTTAGCATGGAAAGTGTCGTAAGGAATGTAGTTCACGCCTCGAAGTCTGAAAAATAGATGGCGCTTTAGTCAGGGTGATCTTAGCCGAGACACGAACCAATTTCCCATAGGGATGGCAAACCATATAAAATATCTAATTCAGAAAAAAGACAAATGAAAGTGAATTTCCATTGTTCACAGACTGCCATTAGTTATGTGAAAAAACTTAATTATAAATCTTCTCTAATTTAATCTGATAAACTGAATCTAAGTTGCAAAGATATGTAATAATGGGGATTCACATCATAAGTAATCTCACAAGCAGATACATATAAGTTCGAGCTTGCACATGCCGCATGTGAAGGGGTGACATTGGCAAAGTGAACCTTTTTCTACAGCATGGGTGATCAGCCGCATACAAACCTTTAAGTTTAGGACAATAAATTACATTTGTACAATTTACAAATAATCCATATAAATACCAAAACAAATACAAAATTCTAATTCAAAACCCTTCTTCTCGATCCCAAACATCTCGATCTAAATATCATCTGTTAAGAAAATTGCAAAAATGTACATATAAACAATAATGATTCACATTTCATTTACGAACACAAGTGATGTAATTAGAAACTTCGAGCAAACACTAGTAAAATCATTCAAAGACTTACATCTAGAGACACACACGACTAATTAAAAAACACACACAACCATAAGTAAACATACACAGACATACAATCATGGCAATAATGAATACATTTAAAAAAAAAATATTGCATAGATTTGTGAAGAGGAATGCAATTCATCAACCTATTCTGCCTGGCCAGAAACAGGTATTAATAATTCATTTTTGTTTCTTTTAATTAATTATTGATTAATAATTTCCCGATAACATATGTTGAACCAGGGTCAAAGTTATGGTCAAATGACCCAAGTGGGGATCGAACCAACGTTGTTCTATTCTAAACACGCTAGTAAGATCAGCCTACTTGGCCCCCTCGGCCATAACACCGACAAATTCTACAATAAAATCTCTTAAAAGCTGTTGCTAAATGTAATTTGCAAAAAGGTTAGAAATAATTGGAGCAATTTAGCGGAATATTTAATATTCACAGCCCTATAAAGGAATGTGTAAAAACTAAACAAAAAACAACAAAAGCTAGAGCAGAGTTAACACGGAGTCAGATCGTGACTCGGCGTTTAGTCTAAACTCACATTATTATAATAAAAGACCATTAAAGGAGCTATTTTTGTTATTATTTCAAGAATGCAGACTTATTTATTCCTCTCCTGTAAACGTAACTAAGCTACACACATAGTGTAAATTCTTGCCACGTTCTTATCAAAGGTGTTGCAGTTGGAACATATTATTTTTACAGGTAATGGTGTCAGCCTTACGCTAACTACTTCAGTAGATGTGTGGGATTCTCAGCTCCCGAAACGACTGGCACTTTTTTGTGAAGGTTGAGTAAATCTTGCAGGTATTTTATTTTAGTTTAATTAAGTTTAATCAATTAACACTTAAACGGGGAATCATTTCTCTCAGTGGAATTTTAACCCGAGCTCTTGGCATAGAATGCAAGCACTCTTCAAACTGAGCTTTTTCCGGACTATGACTTTTTTTTAAATATGGACATTCGAGGACGGCAAATGGGCTAATCTTTTTAGCGTATTTGGAATAGAACAACGTTGGTTCGATACCCGCCTGGGTCATTTGACCATAACTTTGACCCTGGTTCAACATACATATGTTACAGGGTAATTTTCAATTAATAATTAATTAAAATAAACAAGAATGAATTATTAATTGATCATATTGAAACCTGTTTCTGACCAGGCACAATAGGTTGGTGAATTGCACTCCTCTTCACAAATCTATTAAAAAAAAAGTCTTGATGAAAAAAAGGTATGATTTTTAGAATCTTCTCCTCTTTCCACTGTCCTTTGTTCTTTGACTTTGTTTGTGTAAAATTGACCCCCCAGATTTCTTAAAATGGTTCACTTTGTCAATGTTACCCCTTTATAAAAAAAAAAGGCTAGACTTGTAGGACTCATATTCATTTTTATCTGTTTTTCTTTTTGTAAGTACACATGTAGCATGTCTAAATATGAACTTTAAGAAGTTACACCATATGCGTAGCTTAGTTGCGTTTTTTTTTTATGATGATTTTTTTGGTGAACGCTGTTTTTGTGTGAACTGCACCTCAAGAGCACTCTGTTATGTATTATTATTATCATATTATATACATAGTTACGCTACTGGATAAGATGAGATCATGGATTAGATCACTAAATAGAGATCAGTGACCACTAATCAAGTCACAATATAACAACGTAAATACTTATTGCCATTTTAAAGTGTCGTAAATGTCGCAACCACATTCCACTCCTCCTGCAATGTTTATTTTGATGTACTGTATAATAATAAACAAACAAAAAACATCTATTACAAATGATGAATACGCCATTGAAATTTTTCATGACTTGAAATTAAAATACGAACTAGTCAGCTGTGTATTTTGATCAATAATCTTGGTTGTATGTTTGAGAGATGATGACAGTTGTGCGATGACGTCATGCAACACTCACATCGTCTTCCATCGGTGATGATCTGCTCACAGTCATCAAGGCTGGTGGTCATCGGACATTTCCAGAGCGCTCCCGACCGGTTCGTTTCTGCCTGAAGATTCTTGCCCAATGGAGCACCGACCAGCAACCTGCAAGAAGAAAAGATAAAAATAGTTAAAAACTAAAATCATTTACAAAAATAAAGAAGAGAATAATGAGCGTATTATCCGAGCGGCAGACGCAAAAACGCAAACGCAACTAAGCTACACATATAGTGTAACTTCTTGCCGCGTTATCCCCGAAGGGGTCGCATGTGGCGAGTTGAACCTATTTATTTTTACAGGTAAGGGGGCCGGCCTTACGCCAACCACTTCAGTGAAGTGGGGGGATTCCCAGCTCCCGAGGGGACTGGTACTCATTTCTTGTGAAGACTGAGTAAACCTTGCCGGTATTTTATTTTGGGGTTTGAAATAAACACCGAAACGGGAAATCATTTCTGACACCCTCGGTGGGATTCGAACCCGAGCTTTCGGCGTGGAATGCAAGCACTCTACCACCTGAGCTATCGACCAGACAGGACGCCATTACTCTATTATTACCATAGCCATAACAAGCCAGAGTGAGCCTTAAATAAAATAATATTAGGATGATTTATTTCCTTGACTGATAGGTTGGTATGCGACTGACCACCCATACTGTAAAAAATGGTTCACTTTGCCAATGTCACCCCTGCTTCAGGGAAGGTCGGCAAGAGTTGCAGGGCTTATGTTCATTTGAGATTGTTTTTTTTTATTTTGTTGGTCCACATGCGGCATGTGTAAGCGCGAAATTATGCATGTCTGCTTGTGGGAATGCATTTAATATGAATCTCAAATGATACATATCTTTGCAGCTTAGATTTAGATTTTATTTAGATTGTAAGACCGAGAAAAGTATGGAAGGATCAAATCTCTGAAATAGCGAATGAATGGGATATCCAGAGTCATAATAAAAGGAGGACTTGTATGAAAAAGGTTATGACTCTGGATGAAATGAAAGAAGTATGCAAGGACAGGAAGAAGTGGCGGCTAATCTGCAATGTTGATTTCTAATGTTGGTGTATTCATTTGCTACATTTTTTGCATAGGAAATTTTTGACTTTTTTTGTATAGATTTCTTTGTAAGGTTTTGTTCTTTTTTATATTTAAATGTAATTTATTATTCATATTCCTTGACTTATAGGTTGGTATGAGGCTGACCACCCATACTGTAAAAAATGGTTCACTTTGCCAATGTCACCCCTGTTTCAGGGAAGGTCGGCAAGAGTTGCAGGGCTTATGTTCATTTGAGATTGTTTTTTTTTATTTTGTTGGTCCAAATGCGGCATGTGTAAGCGCGAAATTATGCATGTCTGCTTGTGGGAATGCATTTAATATGAATCTCAAATGATACATATCTTTGCAGCTTAGATTTAGATTTTATTTAGATTGTATATGTAAATATTTTATTTAAAATTTTCATTGAGTTTTTCATCGTATTTTTGTTTGTTATTTGTGTTATTATTGTTTTGTGTGCCCTGGCCTATACATTGTAGCAGACGGGTCACGTGTACTGTATAAAAGGTTTCACTTTTCCAATGTTACCCCAATTTCAGGAATAAGCTGCAGGAGCGGCAAGGCTTAAGTTCATGTGAGGTTTGGTTTATGGTTTATTTTCAAAGTACACATGCAGCATGTGAAAGCGCGAACTTAAATGTGTCTAATTGTGGGCATGGATTGAATATGACCGTTAAATATCAATGCATCTTTGAAACTTAAATTATAGACCTAAGGGGACTGACTACAAAATTATACCTGGATACATAATATACTTTTATTTATTTGATTTCAAGACAACCTTAATTTTCATCGGAAAAAAATGTACACCATCCTTTTTAATGACCTTAACTGTAATACGTACTCTTTTTAAGTTGACTTCCTACGACATCTGTGGGTTATCGAGCAAAACATTTCTTTAAACTTTTTCGTTCTATATTCAAATTTTGTGAGCAAGCTCACATTATGCGAGCGAAACCAGATCAACCGTACTAAATACTGTATCACTTACTTTACTGTGAATAAAAGTAGATAGTGGCTACATCTAGTGGCAAATACAGTAACTATTGAAATTAAATTAAATAAATCATTTGTTTTAAACAAGAACACATGGGCTTCAAAGAATTCAAAAGCCTGAGGGAGAAAATTACATTTGGCCGGATTTTTTACAAATCTGACTGCCATGTTCGTGTTTACACATGCCATTTGTGGACTTATAACATTAAATCCCAATCTCAGATGAACACAGACCCTGTTACTCTTGCCGACCTTCCCTGAAGGTGGCATTGGAAAACTGAAAAAAAATAACAGTAAGGATGGTTTCCTCATACCAACCTATTAGTCAAGGAACATCATTGGTTATAATATTGAAAGTAACAAAATAAACCTTTTTTTTTATTGTCCAGTCGATCGCTCAGTTGGCAGTGTGCTTGCATTCTATGCCGAGAGCTGGGGCTCGAATCCCACCGAGTTATGTCAGATATAATTTCCCGTTCCGGTGTTTATTTCAACCAAAAATAATATACCGGCAAGGTTTAGTTCTTCAGAGAAATGAGTACCAGCAGTCGGGAGCTGGAAAATCCCTCCTTCAACTGAAATGGCTGGCGTAAGGCCAGCCTCGTTACCTGTAACAATTAATATGTTCCACTCACTGCAAGCGAAACGCTTTGGAGATAACGTGGCAAGAAATTAAACTATATGTGTAGCTTAGTTGCGTTTTTATGTATGTCGTGGGAATAACAGCAGGAAATAATGACAAATCAGGAAAACATAAAGTGAATAGAGAATACAAAAAACAAATCCTATGTACTGGCAAAGTGAAACATTTTTACAGTAGGTGTGGTCAGCCTTACACCAACCTGTAAGTCAAGGAACTAACCTGAATTATTATGTTTCTTGTACCTGAGGATGGTATAAGGACCGAAAACAATAGTGAATTTTAATTAAATCATGAAAAAGAGTTAAATACAAACCGCGTTATAATGAAAGAACACTTGTTGTTAAGTTTTTTTTTTAAATAAGATTAACTAAAAAAAATGTATTTTTTAAAGATAATTTGTGTTAAATTGTAAGTGATTTCATAGACCCCGAATTTTTTATTTTTTTTTAAATAGATTTGTGGAAAGGAATGCAATCCACCAACCTATTTTACCTGGCCAGTTGTCTTCATGCGAAAGCAGAAGCTTGTGTGCATGCAACGGCATCTGTTGAACCAGGGTCGAAGTTATCGTCGCGGGATTCGAACTAGCGTTATCCGGTTCCAAATAACCTGTCTTGATCACAGCGGCTATAACACAGACTGTCCTCTAAAGTTAAAAAAAAACCTTTTTTTCGGTTCAATCAATTTCTTTATTTACCATGGCTGACGTCACAGAGGCGTGGTATATTTTGAATATCCGGAGTCCGTTTGAGTTTTATCAGAAACGAAAAAAATGATTATTTTCTTACTGAGTTATTGTTTTTTTTAGTTTCAAATATATTTTTTACCTCATCAATTAGTTTCGTATTAGAAATGCAACAAGTTAAACTATTAAAAAACTATCGATATGTATGTATGTACTGCAATATGAATGTAATATAGTGTTGATTGCTTTGATTACAAATGCAAGTTTAATTTAAATTGTAGCAGTATTGGATAATTGCGTGGAATTTCTGCGCATTCTGAGCCCAACAGATGCATAAATAAACTTACACATATTTTGCTGCTGGACAAAATTTTATTTATTTATTATCAAGATTAATTACACTTTTCGAATATTAGAATAACCGTTATGGGATGACTTATATAATTCTTGACGTTTCTGTGGCGACTTAGCCAACGTCTTCAAAAGGCACCCCTGTCTGCACGATAATTGATGATGAATATATGTGTAAATATGTCAAATCAGCGTAAATCTAGTTTCATTTTTCACACACGGTTATCCCACTAAATAAACATACTTTTTTTATATTTATCTATCTATATTTCCTTCAGTTAATGGCGCTGACCACTCTGTAAAAAATGGTTCATTTTGTCAATGTAATCCTTGCTTCAGGAAAGGTCGGCAAAATTTACAGGTTGTATGTTCATTTGAAGTTTGTATTTAAATTTGTAAGTACACATGCAGGATTTGTATGCTCGAAACTGCACGTCTCTGTTTGTGAGCTTGCATTTAATATGAATATTAAATGTTTATGTATCTTTGCAACTAAGATTATAGATTGTATGATGTAAACATAGGTAGTGTGAAAGGAAAAAGAGGTAAGGGACGACCGATAAAAGTATAGAGTGATCATATTGAGGATATTGTGAAAGAATGGGATATACAAAGTGAGCGTAAAAGAAGAAAATGCAGAAATGAAGAAAATGGTGATGAAATGGTGGTGAAATGAAGAAAATGGTGATGGATATGAATGAATGGAAAGGGGATAGGAAAAAATGGAGGCAGCTCTGCAGAGGCTCTGGCCACCCCTATCGGAATGGCGACAGAGATACAGTTACATTATAGATTCTAGAATAATTCATTCTTTCAGTATTATTCCCATAAGATACTTCAGAGACAGAACCCCCAAAAATATTATTTAGATTTTCGGCAGTTATTTTGTGAAACTGCATTTTTAATAGATTTAAAAAAAGTGAAATTTCTTTGTTATAGTTCACACCCAAAAATATTTCAACAAAAATTCTAATTTTTAAGTAAAACCGTTATCTTGCTCGATGAGCGATCAACAGAAATCCCACATATTTCAATAATCACCATCACACCATTATACGAACAAACCATATCTTCGGCCACATCAGTGCCACGCTTCGGCTGTTTCCTCACACAAAATGCTGTACCAGCTCGGAGTCGAACCCGCTCCGGTCCATTTACTCCGATGGCATGTGTGGTCATTACCATACGGTGGTCGGCCGGTATAAAACACCTGGCCATCCCCCAACTCGGCACAGAAGCAGTTTTCCAAGCAAGTGATCACCACTTCGGAATAGGCTTCCCTAAGAGATCAAAACAGTTGTACATTCGCAAAGTGATTTGATTGTTTTTTTTCACTTCAACCCTTCGCTGTTTAACGGATTTCCATTCAACAATCATGAGGGTAAGAATAGTCATTTGTATCATCTATTTGTATTAGATTCTAGATTTTTATACATGAACAACACAGTGCCATCCAGCGACATGGACTATTATAAAAATTAAAATTCAATTAGGCTGATTTATTTCGTGAGCGCTGTTTTTGCGTGTATCACACCTCAAGAGCCCTCTGCGAGCTTGGTCATCGCTGTTGAAACCGACAATTCTTAAACATGACCCAGTTGCTGTAGGGCTGGATGGACCTTTTGGTGACCGGTCTTTGGTAAAGGTTTATAAATTTTTCAACCCAGCGAAGAGAAAATTTGATAATATAAATGGAATATTTCTTCTGCTCCGCCGGAATTTGAACCCACAACTTTCCATTTACGAGTCCGAAGTGCTACCCCTGGACTACGGACCGGTCAATCTTATCTTATCCAAGTTGCAATGCAACATTGGGGATTCACATTACATGCATTCTCACAAGCAGACACGTATAATTTCACGCTTGCACATGCCGCATGTGAACCTACAACATGAAAACCCAAATCTCAATGAAAATGCACTCAGCAACTTTTGCCAACCTTCCTTGAAACAGGGGCGACATTGGCAAATTGAATTTTTTTTAACAGTATGGGTGGTCAGCCTCATACTAATACATAAGTCAAAGAATTAACAAATCAAATCACAATTATTATCTCTCGCCCAGCGCACGTAGAGGTTTGTCATTTTTTATTATTAAAAAAATCAGTTCATCCTCAGTCGTCGTACAGAGAGGGTAACCTCAAGAATGATATAAGTTCTCTCATAACGGTTCGTCTAATATCCAAAAAGTTTAATTACCTAATTGTGTTAGTTATTATAATTGTAAATAGATCTTAGATCTGTCTATTGTGGAACTCTCTCCTGTGATGCAGAAGACAAGGTGTTAGTCCATCTTTTGGGTGGTCGGCCTAGTAGACGCTGGTCGTCAGGTATTTTCTGAGCCACGATTCGGAATAACCTACTTTCATTTATGTGATTATCAAGGTCCCTATAGAACCGTATCCTCTTCCTACTTCATCTGACGATGTCTTTAGTTTCGCATTCATCATTTTAGTGATAAATTTATTTGAAAAAATGTATTTCTTCAAGTATCTTCACTTAAAATACGGGAAACCTTCACAAGAAAGAACCTTCACAAGAAATGAGAACCAGACCATTTGGGAGCAGAAAAAATAACAGGTCTCAAGTTTTTCAACCAAAATGTTTGTGTCATCTAACGACACAGTTAGTAATTGAAAGCTTGAAAACAATCAATTTCAAAATACTGAACTTTTGTTCCATATAAGTCTTAACTATGTATGTGTTTTTGTTTGCCCTTTACTTCTAACAAACCGTAGAACAATTAAAATTAAACAAAAAATCTGTAATAATTTTAATTTCACTCAAGTATCAATAATTTGTACATTCATTTTGTTTAAATTTTTCCGTTTAATGAAGCAATACCTTCTATCAAAAGAGAGGCCTTCACACTCTTGCTATGACATCACTACATGTAGGCGAGTAGTCAGTTCTTCTTATTCAATTATATGAATTACTCATTAAAATAACAGCTTAGTAGATTGATTTACATTTGGTGATTAAACTCCTAAATGCTTCCGATCAATACTAATTCTTTTTTTTCGTGTCTTGTCAGATCCGACCATTGTTGACTTCATTGAAACCGATTGCTTTAAGTTGTTTATTTATTGTTTAATGCCTTAATATTATTATCTTTGCAATACTGGTCTAGTTAAAAAAAAACAAATCAATTTTTGAAGACAATTAAATAAAAAAATAACAAGTTTTTGAATAAACGTTGTACATTTTACTTATGAAAATAATAACATTGAGCATATGACACGATACTAGCTCTTTAGAAATTCAATGAAGATATAACTGAAATATCCAATCAATAACATATTATTATTTGTAAAGGATTGGTGGTTCACACAGAATGACAAAGAATAGAAGAAAGTGTCTTCTTAGGCATAAACGGTCGAGTTTTTTTTTAAATAAAAATACGAGTATGTACTAAAAGGTTATTGAAAATATTTTTCTAATGAACAATGCCCATTTATATACATTGATAAAAAATCATGACAAAAACGATTTCCACCATGCTTTTTGACTTGCCTACCTGCGCTGATTCACGCCAGTAGTAAAACCTATTATGATAGAAGTCACCGCTTCAACTGGCTTCATAAAAAATACTGTACAGAACCACAAAGTCATTACGCCATCACAGTCTTAAACTTGGGCTATTATTGCGTTTATTATACAATGCTTAAACCGCATTTTGTTGTGGAGAGAAAACAAAATACTTTACTGAAATGTGCAAACGCTGCTCGCTCCGATTGCATCGATTGGTTGCGAAATTAACGCAATAATTTCTAACGACTTTCATAAAATGTTTTGTTGTGCAGTCATTAACAATTTAAAAAAGTAAAACAATCCAAAGTGTTCATGCGTCATATTTTGATGTAATAAGGTCAAGTTGTTTAAAATAATTTGATGGTAAATTTACTCTTGAAATAATCAAGGCGTTACTTTTATTTAACATGTTATGAAACAATTATGACCGATTATTGAAGATATTTATCCAGTCAATATTAAAAATAGAAATAAGGGATGAAATTTAGGTTACGAAGGGTATGTGGCTGACTACCCATACTGATTGGACCAGTGTCACCCCTGTTTCAGGGAAGGTCGGCAAAAGTTTCAGGGTTTATGTTTATTCGAGGATTGTATTTTAATTTGTAAGTACACATGCAGCATTTGTTAGCTCGATTTTACACGTGTCTGCTAGCGGGAATGCATTTAATAGGAATACATGAAATGAAACATATCTTTGCAACTTAGATTATATATGTATGACAAAAGAGGGTACTTCACCTAGTAATATTTTTTGTTAATTTTTTTCAGGTCATCAGCTTACTCTTCTGCATCGGAGCCGTCGCTGCCCAAGGTGGTTGGGGAGGCCAAGGTGGCTGGGGTGGCATTGGCATCGGTGGCATCGGAGGAGGTGGCATCGGGGGAGGTGGCATCGGGGGAGGATGGGGGGGACAAGGAGGCTACGGCTGGGGCGGTGGTCACAAGCACTTCGCTCCTGCACCCCTCGACCACGACGGACGCGTCATCGACACTCCTGAAGTAGCTCACGCCAAAGCAGAACACTTCAAAGCCTTCCACGCCGCTGCAGGAAGAGTCGGAGGAGCATACGCAGGAGGAATCGGAGCTGGAGGCTTCGGAGGAGCAGGACTCGGAGGACAATGGGGTCAAGGAGGTGGTTACGCAGCTGGTTTCGGAGGTGGCAAATGGCATGGACCTATTGCTCACATTGAACTGACCCATGATGGCAAATTCGTGAAAGATACACCTGAAGTTGCTCACGCTAAGGCTCAACACTTTGCTGCTTTGTCTGCTGCGAAGGGTGGTGCGTTGTATGGTGGTGGTTTCCAAGGAGGACTTGGTGGAATCCAAGGAGGATACGGTGGAGGATTCGGAGGTGGATTAGGTGGTGAGAATTTGAACGGTGAATACAGAGGAGAAGGTGAAGAACAGGGGCAGTATAGAGGAGAAGGTGAGCTTGAAGGAAGGTATGCTGGTGAAGGAGGATATGGAGGTGGATACAAGAAGTAGACACTTTGAGAAACCATGTGAGATATACCCCCACCTAAAGCCATCAACCACGCATCATCCTGTTCTGAAAATCTGCCGAATCGGTTGGATTTTTGGGATCCATTTAACCTGTAACGATCATGATTATTGTTTGTAGAAATATCCTATGAATCCTCATTTCATTTGAATAATTGAATTTATATTTTACATATTTTATTATTTGCCATTTTTTTTGCTTGATTTATTTTTTTGTATTGTTTTGCAGTTTTGTTTAATTTGTGTATGATAATCGATTAAAGAATGAAAAATCATTAAATTCTGTTTTAATAATTTTACTTTCCCGTGAACAAATTTTTTGTATTTTTTTTCAGTACTTCGATGTATAACCATTGTTTCAAAAAATAAAAAATTAAATTCTTTAAAAATGGTGACATTGAATGTGAAATATGAGGACAATTTCTTTAATGACCGCTGTTTAAGTGTGAATCACACCTTAAGAGCTCTCTGCAAACTACGTGAAATGCCAATTCAGTATTCAACATCCAATTGCTGTAAGCCCAAAAATGACAAGTTTTGGGATGCCATATATATATTTTTTTTAATTTACAAACAAGTATAATTAGAAAATTAAATGGGTATGATTGTGTACCACCGGAAATCAAATATAACCTTCCGAATACAATAAAATAGTGTTTTGGTCGATAGTTCAGTTGGTAGAGTGCTTGCATTCCGAGCTTGCAGTCGAGATCTCGTGTTTAAATCCCACTAAGGGTCTAAATCTAAATCTAAATCTAAGCTGCAAAGATATGTATCATTTTAGATCCATATTAAATGCATTCACACAAGCAGACACGCATAATTTCGCGCTCACACATAGCGCATGTGGACCTACAATATATAAAAAAAACCCAATCTCAAATGAACATAAGCCCTGCAACTCTTGCCGACCTTCCCTGAAACAGAGGTGACATTGACAAGGGTCATATCATAAATGAATTGTCGTTTTGATGTTTATTTCAAACCAAAATAAAATACCGGCAAGTTTTACTCAGCCTTCACATGAAATGAGAACCAGCGCCCTAGAGAGCGGAGAAACACTCACTTAAATTAAAGTTACACTTTATGTGTATTTCAGTTGCGTTTTTTTCTTATATATATTTTTGATGGTAGTATTTCATGTCATTTATTGGTTGAATGAAAGTGAGAACAGAGTTGTTAAAAAAAATACTTCATTGATTGCTGTTAATGGAATAAAACATCGTGACCGAAAGTATCTATTGATACTTTTTTTATGTGGAATCGAATCAAAGATGAAAAGTAACACGTAGAGAAAAAGTCGGTGATTTATCGATTATAGAAAATTGAAACAAAAAATGTTTTTATTCTTGGGAAAAAGTGTTTTTATTCTTGGGAAAAAGTGTTTTTATTCTTGGGAAAAAGTGTTTTTATTCTTGGGAAAAAGTGTTTTTAAACAATTTTCAAAGTTATTGTGTACACAGTTTTTTGTTCTATGCACATCTAATCTAATCTAATCTAAGCTGCAAAGATATATATCATTTAAGGTTTATATTAAATGCATTCTCACTAGCAGACATGTATAATTTCGCGCTAACACATGCCGCATGTTGACCTACAATATAACAACCCAATCTCAAATGAACATAAGCCCTGCAACTCTTGCCGTCCTTCCCTGAAACAGGGGTGACATTGGCAAAGTGAACCATTTTTTACAGTATGGGTGGTCAGCCGCATACCAACCCATAAGTCAAGGAACAACATAATATTTAAAAAAAAAAGAACGCGTCAACTATTGATAAATAAATATTATAAAAAATACGTTTATTATTTTGATGACAAAGATTATTAATTATTGATTTTATTTTTATTTTTGTATACTCGTACGTCAAAAAAAAAACAACGTAGACGTAATGTTGATAGATTTTCGGTAATTATTTCAACGAAGAAGCACACTGAAAACCTCACGTAAATCAAGTAACATCGGTCACTGGGATGGTCGATGGATAAGGCTTTGGCGGTCGAATTTGCGTTGTTAACACTAACGCTGGTTTGAACCCCGCCTGCGATGTGTTTTATCGACAATAACTTCGAACCTGGTTCAACATATGTTATTGGATAATTATTAATTAATATAATCGATCAAGAAAATGATTTTTAGTTGATAATATGAATACCAGTTCCTAGCCAGGCTGGTGAATAGGTTGGTGAATTGCATACCTCTTCAAAATGTTTTTTTTTTCAAATACTTTTGATGAATAATTAATAATTAAAAAACCCAATGACATCTATCGAACCAGGGTCGAAGTAATTCTCGATAGGACAAGGCGCTTTTGGGGTTCAAGCTGGCGGTAGTGTCAATAACGCAAATTTGAGTGCCAAAGCCTTTTCCCCCTCGACATTCTTTTATTATTTTGAAAAACATATTTATTTAAACGCTGTTTTATTTCCACTATTTTTAAAATGATTATAAATTACTAACGCTTTCAATCCTCAGACTGTCATCTGTTTCACAGTGCTAATTCACAAACCATTAAAAATATAAAGAAAAAATATTTTCCATAGAGTTATTTGCAAAACGCAACGCAACTAAGCTACACATACAGCGTAACTTCTTGCCGCGTTATCCCCGAAGAGTTTCACATGTGGCGAGTGGAACCTGTTTATTTTTACAGCTAAGGGGGGTGACCTTACGCCAACCAGTTCAGTTGAAGTGCGGGTTTCCCAGCTCCCGAGGGGGCTGGTACTCATTTATTGTGAAGGCTGAGTAAACCTTGTCGGTATTTTATTTTGGGTTTCGAAATAAACATCGAAACTGGAAATCAAAGGGTTTCGCATGGAAAGGTCCCTATGTATTTTTACAAGTAAAGGGGCCGGCCTTACACCAACCACATCAATTGAAGTGGGGGTTTCTCAGCTCGCGACCCCTTGGCTGGTACTCATTCCTTGTGAAGGCTGAGTTAAGTCCTTAAGTCCATGCCGATATTTTATTATGGAGTTTCAAATAAACACCGAAACGGTAAATCATTTCTGACACCCTCGGTGGGATTCGCACCCGAGCTCCCCTCATGGAATTTAAGCACTCTACCAACTGAACTATCGAACGGATTATTTGCATTTTTATGAATTGTACTTCAATTTCATTTCAATAAATGTTTATTCTCCATAAAATCGTCGCAATTTCTCAATCTAGGCATCAAAACCAGGTCAGAGATTTTTATGAAAAAGTGCGAGATTTTCCGTCAGGCAAATATTTGTCGAGATAACAGTGTTATGAAAATGCGGAAACGCACCGCGGCCGTTACATCACGCGGAGTGCAGCGCTGTGGTTCCGATGGATGTTGACTAATTGCCATGCTCGGGCAGATTCGAACCGGCAACTATGTTACGAGGGACGCTGTATAAGTTTTTAGACAAACTACGAAAAACAAAATATTTTTTTATGTAAATTTTGTTTACATTTTGAAGGGTATTTCTTTCATTTTTAAAAAAAAATGTTTGATTGCTTTTGAAAATATTCCTCATTAAGATCTTCTACTTATTCCTCAGCCTTTTCAGTCCACTCCTGGACGTGACTTCCTCCAATCCTCTCCATCTGCCGGTCACTAAAGGTCCATCCATCCTCACAGCAGCAGGGTCTTTCTTGAGAATTGACGCTTTTTACAGCAAAACATTTCTCACCAAATAAATCATTCTAATCTTGTTCTTATTATCTCTGTCTATCGGCTGCTGTGTTTAGCCATCCTCTGCCTGCAGTTCTTTTGAGGTCGTCCAGCCACCTCAGTTGGGGTCTCCCCACTTCTTACCTGGACATCCTGAGCCTCCACTGGACAATTATTTTCGGTCACCTGTCATGGTGTTGCCTTGTAACGTGACCAGCCTAGCGCCACTTTAAGCAAGCCACAAGCTGTATGATATCACTGACACCAGTGCGTCTACGGATCTCCTGGTTTAAAGCACTGTCTCTGAAGCTGATTCCCAGCATCTTTTTTTCAATGGCTCTTTGGCACGTTCTCAGTCTGAGTGAGTCCTTTTGTTTCCAAGCCAAAAGCATGCATGACTCAAAAACATGAATATTATGAAGATCAACACACTTTTATTCTTGTTATTTTGGTGCCACCTATATCAAAGATTGGCGATCTAATCTAATCTAATCTAAGCTGCAAAGATATATTATTTAAGTTTTATATTAAATGCATTCCCACAAGCAGACATGTATAATTTCGCGCTAACACATGCCGCATGTGGACCTACAATATAAAAACCCAATCTCAAATGAACATAAGCCTTGCAACTCTTGCCGTCCTTCCCTGAAACAGGGGTGACATTGGCAAAGTGAACCAATTTTTTACAGTATGGGTGGTCAGCCACATAACAACCTATAAGTCAAGGAACATACATGACAAATTACATTTTTAAAATCAATAAATTATAATATATACATGGACATAAAAAACTAAATCATAAAAACCAATTTTACTTTAACAAACCCTAGCCGCCAACATCACAGATCAACCGCCATTTCTTTCTATCCTTACATACTTCTTTCATTTCCTCCAGAGTCATAACCTTCTTCATACAAGCTCTTCTTTTATTATGACTCTGGATATTCCATTCATTCGCAATTTCGGATATTTGGTCCATCCATACCTTTCTCGGTCTTCCTCTACCACGACATCCATCTATTCTACCAACATATACTTTCTTCGTCAGTCTTTCCTCATTCATTCTCTCCATATGCCCAAACCATCTTCTGGCGATCATCATGTCTATTGTCATCTTGGATGTGCGGTTCAAAATAGGTACTTGGTGCTTTTGTCGAACCACTGTCGCTGGTTTTTCAGCCACGATGTCCTCCAGCGTCGCTGAGTTTTCTTTCCTTACAATTAAGCCCTTAATTAAATTTTCTAATGTTTGCACATTCACCGAGTGAAAATTCAACTCTAGAAATTCAAAAACATTTGAGCCATGTTGTTAATAAACAAATACCCACTCCTTCTCCTCTTCTAACAACGCCCACCCTTAAAAAAACCCACCCAATTTCTCCTCTCTAAATAAATACGCATTCCTTTCTAACAATACCTACCTACTTAAAAAACCCACTTTCTCTTCCCAAAATGTATTTGTTCTAACCCTTGTATTTTAATTTTAAAAACTTCAGTTAGCCTCTGAGGATGAACCGAGCAGGTTCGACAGCGCTTAGGCATTATAACTCATATGTGAAAATAAAAACTATGTGTTTTTTTTAAATATATTTTTTTTTAATTATTAAATAAAGCCCTTAATGCTAAGAGGAATAAGTCAGTATTTCTGATTTCTCTTAACGTAAACGAAGTATGTACATCAGCTTTCTCTACTAAATTTTTGGCAAAAGTAACTTTGTGGTACGCATATGTTGGAGGACTTCCTTACTGGTGACCCAATCACTCCAACAAATCCGAAGCATATTTCGATAGACTCACATTTTGAACGTTTTAATTCGTCCTTTCAGTGCCTGCGTGAGCGTCCATCCCTTTATTCCATAAAGAGCAATTGGTAAAACATAGCACATAACGCTTTAACCAATTTTCGAAGGTCTTCTCCGAGAGAGGAGCGATGAAATAACAAATACCATTTGAATGTCAGTCTTTTTTTGTGCTTTTATGCAAACATCTCTTAAATTCCAAAATTCTGTCACTTGTTCTCCCTCCACAAACCCACGCCCTGTATATCCATTCTATCCGGGGATGTGTCACAGGATTCGCATCAGAAATAGAGTGAGATGCAAGCGGCAGACGGCCCTCCCGTGATGCTGCACTGTCTCAAGTGGTACACAAAGCTAGGATGGCTCAGAAAACACGAAAAGTAATAGCCAAGTGCAAGAATTTAGGGCTCGAGGAATTTAATGTAAATAGCAAAGTGTTTCTGAGCATCTTGACACAAGAAGTTAAGGCCGCAATTCGCGATGTTAGAGAACAAGTTCGGGAGGTTCTCTCCTGACTGAGTGGCCAACCACCCGAAGGTGGGAAAGAAAAAGAAAAAATAGAAATTAAAATGGTTCTGTCACCAAAATTCTGTCAGTGTTGAGATATCTCCATTAGTTTTGCCGTATCTAAAAACTTACTTCGTGCCCCTCGTATTTCAAGTCCACTATTTGACCAGGCGGCCGCAATTTTAATGGCTGTAAGAATTATGCAAAAAATGATCGATTCCGTCAAGTACACAAGTTTTTCCGTGCACTTTTCTTTTGGTTTAATAATCGGTTTTATAGAAATTACGTAGGATTAGTTTTGAAAGGGAACAGTAGATATGCTTCAAATTAATGAATTGTAAGAAAACTATTACGTTAAAAATATGTTATGTATGAAACATGTGACCGATATAGTTGAATTGAAACAGGTATGCAAGGAAAGATTGTTGCTATTCTTTTTCTTTTCTGATTCATACTATTGTTTGTTTTTTATTTTTCTCAAATTTGCTTTCCTTCTTCATTATCCTTACACATTAATATTGTATTATTATAAAATGTTTTACGCTCGATTAAGGCATCCCTCATCTAACACAAGAGTGAAGTCTCTTTTTGATGAGGTACTGTTTGTTAAAAATAGATATATATATTATATGTATTGTAATTTGCATAATATGTTAATAAAAGTATTTAAAAAAAAAAGATCTTCAGATGTCCTGGCCACTCCTAGCATAATGGCGTAAAAGCTAATTTAATTAATGGATGACATATTTTGGATATTTTTCTTTTTCTTTTCGTTTTTATTTTTATTCCTTGACTTAGGTTTGTATATAACTGACCCCCCATATTGTAAAAAATGGTTCACACTGCTAATATAAGGGAAACTCGGCAAAAATTACAAGGTTTATGTTCATTTGAAGTTTGGATTTAATTTGTAAATACACATGCAGCATTTGTATGCGTGACTTTGCTCGTGTCTGTGGATATGAATTTTAAATGTGCATATATCTTTGTGCCACTAAGATTAAAGATAACTTGAAAATGCTTACAAAAATTGAGAACAATATTTCACACATTCGGATTTTCTCGAACCTTTTTTTAGGAAAAATAGCACAACCGTTGAGGCCATCGATTTGATTGTATTTTTGGATATACTCGTGCATTTAAAAAAATATATATTTCGTCCTAGAATGCATTTTTTAGTACATAAATTTTTGACCGTAAAAATATGTTGAAATGCACATTTTTGCATATGCAAGGCGTGATTCTCGGTCAGTGGATCATTGTGGTGGATGTGCAACAACTTTATTTCCAATACAAGTTGTGCAAAAAAATGTAAGTCACTAATTTTACAGCCATTTCACACGCTATAAACGTGTAAATGCTTTGCGAAAATTGGCAATGCAGCTTTGGTTATGGCAGCTGAAATCGTGGATGTCTTTTGATTCCTCGTCAAGAACGAATGCCAAAGACGAATCATGTAGTTTTTGCAGTTGTCACACTGGATAAAAATTCATGATTAAAACATGTAATAACCAAAGTAATTTATCCTTGTTGCAAAGATGTAGTAACATTTAAAATAATTGTAATATACGGGGCTACCTCCAAAATAGAGGTTTTTTTTGTCTCTTTACAGATACAACCTAGCAGATGGCAAATTCTAAGAAAACGGCCTCCTTCAAGGTAGCATACAAGCTCCACTACAATTCAATATATATACAAATGATCAATTTACTTTTAGGAATATGGAAAAAAACATACAAGAGATGATACTGCTGTGGCAGCCAAAAGACATACCTTTCCAGAAGTCGCAAACTCCATCAAAAAGACATTACACGATATGTCTTAATAATACTCAGAAAACCGACCATTTAAGTAGTATGTATTGTAACGAAATACACTGGTAGATGTTTATTGGTGTACGTGTGTTTTGAGAGAATGTTCTGGCCCAGACGATTGTAATTGTAAGGTGTGTATGTAGGTAGGAAATGGACTCTTCATGAAATAAATATGTCCAGAATCGTCTATACAACTGTGGTAGTGGAAGTTTCTAGGGCAGGCTGGAATGGCCCCTAGGTTCCGCTATAAGAAGGGCGACATTCGGCTGAAGGGAGTCAGTCTTCGAAGCACTCACACAGAGGAGTATCTAGTTGCCAGGGCGACCAATAAGGTGTAAAATAAATGTAATCTGTACGAAATAAATAAGTGTGTTAAAATAAATCTGTTAGAATAAGTCTGTTAAAAATAAATCTATTGTAAGAAAGTCTGTGTAAATAAACTGTATGGCTAACTTGTGTTAAACTTGTGTTTTAATTAAAAGAACCCAGGAAAAACGTAACAATGGTGTCGGTGTGAGGTTTAAAACCAAGTACCAAAAAAAAAAATCTGTGCTTACTATTGAAAAATATTTCTGGACAACATAATAAAAAACTAATGAATAAAAAAAAAAAGTTTTAAATAAAACTGGTTAAACTTGAATTAAAAACGATCGTGTGGTTACCCGCTAAAAAAAAATTGATTGAAGTGTGCATAGATAACGTGTTAATAATATTGTGCTAGTGTTAGTAAAGCTAGCCGATCTGACGAAGCAAAGTAAATAATCATTATCTAATATCATTATTTGAAATTTAAAAATATTTTTTTTTGTAAAATAATTTGTTTTGAAGTAAATTTAAATTTTTGTTAAAATAAAAAATGGCTAAGGTGAACATCAAGGACCTCAAAGCCTATGAGCTTAAGAATGAGCTTCTGGAGAGGGACCTGGAAACCTCAGGAGGGAAGGCGGCCTTACAAGCACGCCTCATGGAGGCCTTGGAACAGTCAGGCGAAGACCCGGCATATTTTGTCATGGCGTCTGGAGGGGACCGAGCCGTGGAAGAGTTTAAAACAAAGATGGCTGCCAACTTCAAGAGCTTGAGGGAAGACCTAGCTGGTTGGAAGGAGGAGAGGGCTAAAAACCTAGCCTTAAAAATGTCGTTGGACACTGATAGTGTAAAATTAAGTGATAATCAGGATGACAAAAAGGCCGATATGTCAACTGAGGATGAGTCGTCTCAGAAGTTGGGGAAGGGAGACCTGAAGGCCAAAAACAACGGCCAGCTCAAGGCTGCGGACGCAGCTGACAGAAAAGATGACAAAGATGATGTCAAGTCGGCTGAAAACGGCAAGAGTGACTCGGCCGAGGTGAAGGCTGACAAGGATGCGAAGGAGGAGACGGACGCCAAGGAGGAGGATGAGGACGCCAAGGACAAGAAGGGCAAGGCCAAGAAGGCCAACAGTGTGAAGAAGAAGCCCGCGCCCAAGAAGAAGGCGGAGGAGGCCGTGGAGGAGGCTCCCAAGAAGAAGAAGGCCGTGGAGCCGCCGGTGCCCGTGCCCGCGGGCCGGGGCATCCCCATCGACCACATCCCCGACGTGGAGGTGGCCATCTCCAGGTTCAAGATGGAGGACCTCAAGTTCCGGTACAATCAATTGTGCCGCACGAACCTCATCAAGCGCAACAAAAAGAAGTTCAAGGGCTACGAGTTTGAGAAGGACACGCCTGAGCACAAGGCCAAGCTGGAGGAGGTGCAGAAGCTGGAGCCCAAGCAGCTGCGGACGCTGTGCGAGAAGCTGGGCTTGGACAAGAGGGGCGCGCCCACGGAGCTGGTCAGCAGGGTAATGGGCTTCCTGCTGCTGCCAAAGCAGGTCTCCTCGCACGCCAGGGGGCTGATGAAGGAGAGGCCGGTGACTGACCGCGGCGAGGCCACGGGAGGCAGGCCCAGAAGGTCCGCTGCTGCTATTGTCAAGAGAGGTTACTCTAACGAGGAGTATGAAACAGATCCGGAAACCAAAGTGCGGGGACCCAAAGTCAGCAGGGATGAATTAGGGGATTCAGATGGCTCGTACAACCCGAGTGGCTCCGGACAGGAGGCGGACTCTGACTTTGACCCGTCAGTGGGGGAGGGGGGCGCTCCCTCCCGCAGGCGCCGTGCCCCCGCCCGCAGGGGCTCAGCCAAGCAGAGCAAGCAGAAGGGACGACCCAAGCATGGCGCGGCAGGAAGCCACTCAGCGAGTCAGAGGACGAGAGCGAGAGTGAGAACTTCGCTTCCGAGCAGGAGAGCGGCTCCGACGACCAAGGATTCTGATCCTTTGACGCCGGCGAGCAAGCGGGGCCTAGGAGCGGTGGCCGCCCGGGGACGCAAAGCGGTGCCCCCAGCCAAGGAAAGGCGCCCATGCCGGCCGCCAAGAGGAAAGCACCCCCCCCCCACACCAGCCAGCAATGACGGGCAAAACCCTAAGGGGAAAATTCCGTGGAACGTCATTTTTCCTGACCACTGGATGCAACTGTGGGTCAAAATGCCCGTACCTTCTTAAAGAAAAGACTGTTCCGGGGCGGAACAGTCTAAGGGGGGGATAATGTAACGAAATACACTGGTAGATGTTTATTGGTGTACGTGTGTTTTGAGAGAATGTTCTGGCCCAGACGATTGTAATTGTAAGGTGTGTATGTAGGTAGGAAATGGACTCTTCATGAAATAAATATGTCCAGAATCGTCTATACAACTGTGGTAGTGGAAGTTTCTAGGGCAGGCTGGAATGGCCCCTAGGTTCCGCTATAAGAAGGGCGACAATGGGCTGAAGCGAGTCAGTCTTTCGAAGCACTCACACAGAGGAATATCTAGTTACTACTTACTAGGGCGACCAATATGGTGTAAAATAAATGTAATCTGTACGAAATAAATAAGTGTGTTAAAATAAATCTGTTAAAATAAGTCTGTTAAAATAAATCTATTGTAAGAAAGTCTGTGTAAATAAACTGTATGGCTAACTTGTGTTGAACTTGTGTTTTAATTAAAAGAACCCTCAGGTAAAACGTAACAGTATGTAATTTTATTGATTGTAGAGGCATTAACTTTGTAATCGTTCATCATAAATGATAAAAGAAAAACAATTTTGTTTTCGATTACATGAGTATATTTTTATATACCACAACCGGTTTCGCAAACATCCGTTCGCATCATCAGGTGGATAAATTATTTATTAAATTTATCCACCTGATGATGCGAACGGATGTTTGCGAAACCGGTTGTGGTATATAAAAATATACTCATGTAATCGAAAACAAAACTGTTTTTCTTTTATCAGTATGTATGTAGTCTAGTGGTAACGCTTCAGACTCTTAAATGGAATGTAATGGGTTCGAATTTCAGTGCAGCACAAAAAAAACGATTTATATTTACAAATATGCTCTTCGCTGCGTTGAAAAATTCATAAAACCTTTACCAAAGACCGGTCACTAATATAATCCATCCAGCCTAACAGCAGCTGGATCTTGTTTGAGTATTGGCGCTTTTTATATCAACGACCAAGCTTGCAAAGAGCTTTTGAGGTGCGATTCACATAAAAATAGCGCTCAACAAATAAACTATCTTTATTTTATTATTATTATACAGCTGTATTAAAAACAGATCAATGGCAATCTCACTGAAAAACCAAGAAACGACTATAATAGATATAATACAATAGAGACGCTAGAAAAATCTCCCAGACGATAAGAACAGAATACAAAGCTATAAAACCCCTTATATTTAAAAGAACTGCAATGCATTGAGGTCAAAGGTGAGTGCTAGAGACAATATTCTCCCAAAGCTATTGAGCACATCATGGAAAGCACAACCAAGCATACTGAGAACATTTGGCCTCACTTTTCTTCTATTCTGCAGCAGAGTACACAGTTTCTACATGATGCACATCTGCACAAACCAAGCAGGTTGATGTTACACTTAATGAGACCAGACGCATCATATCTGGATGCCTGAACGTCCTCTGAGTGCTTGCTTGGCTTATCTATCTATAATCTATCTATAATCTAAGTTGCAAGGATATATTCATTCAAAGCTCTCAGATGTATGCCCACAAACAAACACGTGTAGTTCGCGCTTACAAATGCTGATTGTGTACTTACAAATAAAATCCAAACCTCAAATGAACATAAGCCCTGCAACTCTTGCCGACATTCCCTGAAACAGGGAATCATTGGATTAAAAAATGACCTTTCAATGACATTGTCTTAAGAATCACATTCTGCACAATTTAACCTAAAAAATAAATGTAAAATATGATAGTGTGACAGTTGTTTTAAATACTTTAAAATCGATTTTAAATTTTCATAAGATACGTAGGTTCAGTACACATACAAACATTGCCCATGTGAAATTACTTCTTATAGACATAACATAAACAAGCACTAAGAAGACGTGAAGCCAACTCCAAGCGAGGGAGTGGTAATCGCCCCAGCGGTTATCCAAAGGACAACTGCATCCGACAAGGAAAAGAGATGGAATGACTCAACGTACAGAGGGCTCTTGAGGTGTGATACACACAATAACAGCGCTCACCAAATAAATCATTATAATATTATTTTATTATTTGTATGACCATTTGCTTCCAACCTTCAGACTTTTGTTCAGAGAGGCATTTGTAAACACTTTTGAAGAAAGTCACCTAAAAACCTAAGGCGCCTGTGACTGTGGAAGTATGGTAGTTATTCGATAGAACCAGTCTAGACTCTCTGACCAGAGAATCTTTTAATAAGACAAACGTCGGAAGACAACTACGTAAAGAGTTATTTTTGAATATATTGGCAGATATGGTGTGTTGCTTCAACTGGGAGCTTAAAAGAATTCTCTTGAATGAGAAGAAAAGGCCCAAATTGGATGAACGTTTGGGCAAACTAATCCTAGGATTATAACAGAGGAAGTAGATATTAAAATGTCTTATATTGAAGAATTAGTTGAATCTATTCCAACCTCTTTCTCGTCAAAATATAAAGCATCAGTTGTGTTTATATTATAACTAAGAAGTGTTGTTATTATAATTAGAAAAAAAATCAATGTATTGATGTTAAACAAGGATGATTCCAGTGCAGTAATTGAAAGATGTAAGCTGATATACATATTTGTTTATTTATAAAAAGATAACAAATTAAAAATATGAGTAAATAGTAGGTTATCTGACATAACAGCCTTTTATGAGACAAATACAATATAAGGTTTTTGTTGTAAAATAATATTGCAATGAAATAATATTATGATGTTAAAAAAAAGATTGAATGATTTTGTGAAACTTATTTAAAATGATTTGCTGTCAAATACTATCACAAAAACATTTAGAAAGCTAAGAAAAAATATTTCGTAAGCTTAGGTTGATTAATATAATAGATTTTAGCTACTTAATCTCTAAGAATTCAACACAATTTTTGGCTTTTTAATCTAAATCCGCCGAAAAGACAACAATCTGTGTTATTGAACGGCAAAAAACGTCGTAACAGAGCCAATTTATCGACAAAAAAGTATAAACAATTTTTGTGACAACTTTCTATAATTTTTAAAAACTGTTCCGTTGTTTTTTTTACGAGAAACTTCAACAGTGGCTTTTTAGTTTGTTTATGATAGAAAAAATGCTCGTTGGATTGTCACCGTTTCAACAGAAATTATGGCGTAAGCTTTATGTTTGGATACACAATTCCTGTTTATCAATATTTACATCAATATTCTAATAGTACCCAGCGCTTCGCCTATTATTCCCGGCAAAACCTTGAGCCCCTTGTCCGTTCCAATTCCTGCTATACTGTCCATTCAGATCTCCTTCTCTGTATTGCCCATCATTTTCAGCCGCTCTAGCTGGTCCATACTGACTTCCACCTGGATAAGCTGGAGCTGTATACTGCTGGCTTCTTTCTCCTTCCTCCCTGTACTGTCCATCATCATACTGTTGACCATTAGCTCCGTATTTGGGTGCGCCTTCATATCCTTGGTTTCCAGTGGTGGCCGCTTTCTGTTTAGCTTCGGAAAGAGCAGCTAAATGCTGTGCCCTGGCGTGTTGGACTTCAGGAGTATCTTTGATGAATTTACCATCAGGAGTAAACTCAATCTTAGCAAGAGGTCCCCTCCATCTGGGTTCATTCTTTTCTTCTGAGACTCTGTCTTCATAGCTATCGTAATCAGGGACTTGATTATTTTCTTGAGGGTAGTACGCTCTGGGTTGTGAAGCCTGTTGCGGAGGAGCTTGGATGTACTCTTGGTTGTAAGCTGGAGCTGGTCTGCGGTTTGGAGCTCTACTGATTGCTGCCTCATGAGCTGCAAAGTGGGCTGCCTTGGCTTGGTTGATTTCTGGAGTGTCTAAGACGCGGCCGTCGTGAGCTAGAGGGGCTGGAATTACTGGTCTTGTGTATCCTCCGCCTGCGTGCCAACCTTGAGCTGATGCAGCGCCCAAGATAGCTACCAAACACACCTGAAAGAAATTGATACAATAAAATATGAATTTAAACGACAAAACAACATTTTTTTAAGATGCACAGATTTGATAGAAAGGAAAAAATAAATACACAACATTTGCAAGTCTTTTTTAGGAACACGATGACAAAATTACTAAAGCCCGGTATTTCAACATAAACATAGCGGCTTTATACAGAATGACAAAGATGCATTTATGTCAATCGTGTGGGTACTTTGTCAATTTAAAGTCATATAAGCTAGCGTTAAAAATACCAGGCTTAAGGATGATAAAAGCATTTTTGAGGCTTTTTTATAGCACTCATTCACTGTTAAAAACAAATGAAAAGTGTTTTTTAGAACTTCATCTTTCAGTAATATGGCGGAAATTTTGTAAACAAAAATGATGACAAGAAGTAAAAAAAAATTGGAAAACGATTTCTTTTAAGTAAGTTTACAAAAAAAAATTGTAAATAATATTAGGTTAAATTTTTTTTGATTTTGACACAATTTTTTGTGTACATAAAACAAGAAAGATTTTTTTTTAAATTTCCATTGATTTCACTTCACAACTTTTTATCTCCCGAAAATATGAAACTATATTTTTGTATGCCACTCGTAAAAATCATATTCTCTCACCATAGACTTCATAATGATTTTTTCACTGAAACTCAGGGAAAGTTAGGTGAACTGATTTGAAGGCTGCCGGTTTGTGTGATAGCCTAAAGTACGAGTGATGCTTATATAGTTAAGGCCCCACTATCGGTCGGGCCTACGGGCGAGCCCCTCCCTATTGAAGTGTATCAACCACGTATCAACGCAACGGTTTAAAGAAAATATTGCTTTTTTAATTTTTACGATGAGAACCATCTGTTGAGTGTATTGAAGTTCAGTGTAACAAAATCAAAGCGTCTGAAAAAGAGTGACACTATATGTGTACCTTAGTTGCGTTGCGTTTTAACTAAAGTGGTTGGCGTAAGGCCGGTCCCCTTACCTGTAAAAATAATAGGTTCCGCTCGTCACATACAACCCCTTAGGAGAAAACGCGACAAGAAGTTACACTAAATGTGTAGTTTAGTAATGTCAAATCTCATGGATCGATCGGGTTCCTAAGAAATAAGACCTCGACGCACGGTTACTAGTGAAAACCTTTTTGCAATTATGTAGAATTTCTTGACTTATAGGTTGATATGAGGCTGACCACCAATACTGTAAAAATGATTCACTCTGCCAATGTTACCCTTGTGTTAGGGAAGGTCAGCAAAAGTTGTAGGGCAAAAGGGGTAGGGGAGTTGGGCATATGGCATCATTGGGGAAGGTACTTGAAGCTTATGGACGTAGCCTTTTTTCCCTGTTTAATATGTTCCTGATATTCTAATGTACAATGACCATGTATTTCTCTTTTCGTTCACTGTTTAACTATATATTTTCTTTGCTCTTTTTTCTCATATATTTCATCACATATTTTCATGTTTCTGCATTTTTGTATTTTTCTATGTAGTTTTTCTATTGATGTATTATTTTTTTATGGCTGGTCATGTATTGCACCCTCCACATGACCAAGCTGGAATAAACGCATATTATTATTATTATTATTATTATGTTCATTTGAGGTTTGGATTTTATTTGTTATTACACATTCAGTATTTGTAAGCGCGAACTACACGTGTTTGTTTGTGGGCATGCCTTTGATATGAGCTTTTAATGTTAATATATATTTGCAACTTAGATTATAGATTATTATTATTTATTATATAATGAGGTCGGAAAAGTTTTTTCTAGCCGAGCAAACGTCAGTCTTGTATGGGGCTGCCGTCCCTGGCAACCAATTACAAAAAAATTGTATGCATATTCCCTAGCAACCCGGCCGCGTGACGGCACTATTCTGTCTATGTCTCTTCACGTGCGGACCGAGCATTAAAAGTATCTTATTTGTCTTTTAACCCTTATAATGTATTTTATAATTTTGTTCCTTGATGTGTAAAAAAATATCCACGTTGCCTATTTTCGAAGGGTGGCATGAGAGGCAAAGCGATTAAAAGTTGCTTTGTACGTGAAGATTAGTTGCAGGTTTGTGCTTGCATTGTGTTTAACATGGATGTTTCTCGCCTGTCCATCGCCTTTGTTTTCCAGCTACGTATTAGGTCGGGGGAAAAGTCTTTTCGCATATATTATTTATATACTTGTAATAACATATCTTTGGCTATACTATTTGCATCTGGCTGGTTTTCATCATCACATTAAAAAGGGGACATTTCAAAGAAAGAATCAAATTGGAAAATTTTGTTTCCCGACTTTGTTTTTCTTCCTGTCAAAAAGAGCGAATCGAATGAAGAAATTAGATACATATTAAAATAAAATAAAATACAAATTTTGACAATTATATTAATTTAAAAACTAAACAAATTTCAAAACTTAATTTAACTCGGATATTTCACGAACCGTTTAGAGAGAACTTACATCATTTCGTCATAGCGTTCATCCTCAAGCGTCGTGCAGAGAGGGTGTTCTCCTGAAGACGTTAGCTACGTCGCCGACGAAACTTCGAGAATGATGTAAGTTCTCTCTAAACGGTTCGTGAAATATACGAGTTAAATTAAGTTTTGAAATTTGTTTAGTTTTACAATTAATATAATTGTCAAAATGTCAAACGACCGTAATTCTAACTTAAACCTAACAAATACAAATTGTTTTTAATTTTAATATTTAAAAAATGAAAGGTTACAAAGTAAATGCCTCATCAATAAATGGCATTAAATACATTTTAAAAATTTATTACAAAAAAGGAAAAAAGGCAACGCAAGCCGCGAAAAAAATTGTGACGTTTATGGACCTAATGAAATGAAATGTACAATTTTTCTATAGCGCCTTTTCCTGACTATAGTCACCTCAAAGGCGCTTCGTGCTTAACATATTGGATTTATTCTCATAAGAGGCATAGTATGATCCTCAAAATAGGGATGTCTTGAAGCCTATTCTGAATCCTGCTTCTGTCGGGGACTCCCTCAGATATGTGGGCAGCGCGTTCCAGGCCACCGGTGCCGCTGTGCAAAAAGCACGGTCTCCAAAGACTGTCCTAGATGATCTTTTTGGGATCTGGAGGAGAGTCTTGCTTGAATCTGAAGATCGGAGGGTCTTCCCACGTGCTGACACCACCGCTTTTTCCAGTGACTCAGACAAGTATTCTGGTGCTGAGCCGTGATGAGCTTTGTAGGCAAGTAAACAAAGCTTGTACCTGACTCTCTCTGGGATTCTGAGCCAATGGAGATCTTGAAGAAGAGGCGTGATGTGGCAGTACTTCGATCGGCCAAAAATCAGTCTTGCCGCCGCGTTTTGAGCTGACTGTAGTCTGTTTATTTGCTTTTTCGGTTGCATTTATTTGCTTTTTTGGTTGCATAAATCATGATATCAAATAAACAAGGTAAACGGCTGACATTAATTAAGACCTGTTTATAATACTGCTGTGAATAAATTGATTGTTCCAAAACAAACTTATGAAGCTCAGTACTTGGATCGTGCTTTTTGCATGGCCGGCCCTGTGCTGTAGAATGCTAAAACCCTATTAGTGCTATTCTTAAATATTTTAGTCGTCCTTTGAGCCCACGCTTTGACAAACTAATGATGCATTTGCACGAAGACCTGTCGATCCAAGATGGCCGCAAGTGAACAGCTGATTTGTCTTCATACATATTACCAAAAGATGGTAGGTACGAATGACCGTGGTGATGAGACTTCCAGCCCAGGCACCATTAGTTTGTCAAAGCTTGGGCTCAACGGACGACTAAAATATCTAAGAATAGCACTGTAAGAGATTAGAGCCGCACGTATAGAGAGTGCAAGTGCTTTTAAATCGGGATTGAATACATGTTTGTTTCGGAGATGTTACAGTTGAATAGTGGTCTTGCTGTGATTTTTCACAATACGGAACTATTTATGTTGTCTTTATTATTATTATTGTCGGTTTATATTTTGGGTGGACATGACAGTGTATTGTTATTAATTTTTAATATTTCAGACACTGCCGGTCTCGGATGGTCGCCGCCAGTAATAGACTTGTCTAGTAAAAATATTTGGCCGCTCGTTCATGACTCTATATCGACGGTTAAAAGGAAGTATAGGCATAAGTGACAACAACTAAATTATAAGTCTTTAGTTATTCAAACACTGTTTTATTTTCACTCTTTATTATTTAATTATTTGGACACAAACGTTTTCGACTACACAGTAATCATCATCAGGTAATAGAACAATAATTAAATAATAAAGAGTGAAAATAAAACAGTGTTTGAATAACTAAAGATAAGAGGGATTTTCACAGTGTTAATGCACCAACCATCCAAAAAATAAATTTTAAGTGTTTTTAGGTTGTTATGGGCGGCTTTAGATGATGCTGATGAGGATGCAGCATCCTCATCATCATCAAAAACTAAATTGTTGACGAGAGCAGTTTAAAGTTTGAGATTGCAGAAAAATGGCCTTACTTTTTTTTTTTTTATCATGTCGTTAAAATCAAAACAGCTCTAAAATTAAAAAAAAATAAAGGCATTTATTGGCATCCCTATTATTGTGGTTTTACGATATTTTTATATCGCAAGCGCCTTTAGGACAAAAAAGGCCAAAATCTTGTCGGTTACACCAAAATTATATTTAACAAACGCAGTTGTTTGCTTGGGCATACACAAAAAAAATCATCGTAGAGCTATGGGAGTTAGCGCATTAGAAAGAGCGGAAATTTTTAAGTAGGATAGCATGCATAACTCATTTTTGACCAGAACGTTGCTTATGCCCTACTTCCTTTTAACCGTCGATATGAACAGTTATGTATCAACTAAACAACACCAATGAGACTTTAAAACTGACCAAATTCCTTACTTTCGTTTTCTGTTCTTCTTACTATTTAAAGGTTCATCATGGTTGATTTGCAATGTTGGTGCCCGGGGGCTTAATTTTGATATTGAGGTGTAATTTTATTTGAAGATTGATTTTAAATTAAAAAAAAACTAGTTTCTGATTAAAAAATTGTTTTATTTTCACACACGATATTGATTTATTTGAATTATAAATTACAAACGTTTTCGACCTATATGGTCATCTTCAGGTAGGATTACATTGGATTACATTGATTGATTGTAATCCTACCTGAAGATGACCATTTACGGTTTACTTTTGCCAATGCCACCCTGGGTTTCAGGTTAGTTATAATTATTGTAAATATATCAAACGACCGTAATTCCAACCTAAACCTAACAATTACCGTTAAATGCTTTATTCTGTCTTATCTTCAAATAGCTACGGTAAGATCTATCAACGGCCGTCGAGACTTCCACCCCTGGTATACAAAATTGAAAACAACTTAGTCAACTTTTAATCATCAAAAATTATTTGAAGACCAAATTTATAGCTCAAGCGCCATTGTATCATGTTATACTCACAAAATTTAGCTCAAAATAAACCGCTTCGTTGTCAGAAACGTGTTTAACTTACAACTCGAAGTTTTTGTTCACTACTTTTGATTATCAAATATTTGATACAGCTTACAATTTTTTCTTCAGATCTTATTTATTTATTCAGTGTCTGTTTGACAGATACATTTGTTGACTGACGTTTCTATTTGTATATTGTCTTGATAAAAACCGTGTTACAACAAATCGGTCACAGAAAACCCGTCTGCAGTCCACTCATCCATGGACGTACAGACACACGACTTTTCGTTCAACGACATTTCGGTCGTAGAGAACTCGTCCACAGACATTTCGGTCACAATTCGGTCACATGAATTTCGGTCAACGACATTTCAGTCACGTACAGTTGAGGTCGACAGACAGCTCTATTGCAGAAAACTTGCTCTTCCAAAAACCTTTGTAGTAACTATAGTTAATCATAATCATAAAGTCTTCTTTGTTTTTATCAATATGTACAAAATCTTGTATATATAATATTCTCGCCTCTAAATGTTTGTGGTCGAACTCCTCCGAAACGGCTTTACGGATCCTCTTGAAATTTTGTAAGCTTATTTGATTTGTATCAGAATCGGTCAAAAAGTATATTTTATACAGCCATATGATTAAGAAAAGCGTACACAGATTTCTTCTATCAGCTTTTTCGACGAAATATTTTTTTGATATTTTTTTGTTATTAGTCATTATAACATACATACGATCTGAAATTTTCACATTTCGAATCCAACTTTTCAAGAGTAAAACAAAGAGTAAAAGTATCGTTCTTTCGATCATCTGCCCGTACATTTTTTTTTTGTGTTAAGAGATCAAGCAATGAATATGCCTGGTGCTTTAATGAAATATAATAAACTAAAAATTTCATGATTGGTAATTTTATTCAATCTTTGTAAAAATAAAAAGTTTAAACTTTGTCTTATACCACTTTGATTGTTATTTTTTAATCTTTAATAGCGTTTTCAGAACACCTTTATCTTCATGTAACAAAGAATTACTATTTTTGTTTGTTTTTATCGGTGGTTATCATCTACAGCACTCCTTTTTTTTCTTTGTCTACATCTCATTCTAACACACTCACACCTACATATGTTATTTTTCTTTATAAACTAAAATATTTATTTAAAATTATGTACATGGCAGAACAACGTTTGCCGGGTCAGCTAGTATTATAAAAAAAATAAAAAATAAAATCTAATTACCATAAATACTCCCCAAAGTAAGCATAGCTTGTGTTTTGGGGAGGATTCCAACTTACTTAACTTAAAATTAATCACTTTATCTATTAAAATCGTTTTAATTAATGATAGTTTACATTTATTGTATTGTATATCCTTGACTGATAGGTTGGTATGAGGCTGACCCCCCGTGCTGTAAAAATCGGTTCACTTTTGCCAATACCACCTCAGTTTCAGGGAAAGGCGGCAGGAGTTGCAAGGTTTATGTTCATGTGAGGTTTGGTTCATTTGTATGCAGGCATGCAAAATGTGTAGGGGTGAACGTGCCTGTCTTAGGGCATGCATTTAATATTAGCCTTTCATATTCACATATCTTTGCAGCTTAAATTAAAGATTGTATGTGACCGAAATGACGTTCACCAAAAAGCCATATCGACGAATTGTCGTGTTACCAGTTTCACTGTGACCGATGTGTTTATGAAAAAATTATCTGTGGCCGACTTGTCTGTGAACGACATTTCGTTGGCTGAAAAACCGTGAGAGTGAACTGTCATGTGACTGATTTGTCCATGGCTCAGCTGTCTGTGGACGGGTTTCTGTGACCAACTTGTCGTGGATCCGATAAAAACTTAAATAAACGGTAAGCAGAATGACTGATTTATACGGCGATTCGACACGCCGGCTTTTTGGCTAGAATTCCTTAAAGTACCCGAAAGTTGCGCAATGAAAATAGATCATTATGTCATGATCCAAGATCACTACTGTTTAAATAAATTACTCAATAGAAATAATTATTCAGAGATTGTGAAAATTGTTACTAGATTTCAAAATTGTTTTTCAAAAGAAAAAAGTTAAAAGAAACTTTTGAGACACTAATGTAGTACTGGATTTGTAATACATAATGATATGTGGTCTGAATTTAATATAACTAATAGTAAAAGAAGAAGAAGACGATTCTGACGTCTAATATGATTTTGTCTAACAACTAAAAAGTTAAAAGAGGAAGAAGACTTGTCTGACGTCTTATGTCATTTTTTTAGTTGTAAAATCTCGTATATTCTGGCTGTGCACCTGTCAATATGTGTTTGCGGCAGTGAGCCAAATGGCATGTTGAAATACATCGAGTTTGATTTCTGCGAGTTGTAGTCCTCTCCACTTTTGCCCAGGATAGCTCTCTTCCTTACCATCCTTTCTGATTCCGACATCCAAACCAGTTTAGACCATTTTTAGACCAATATGAATTTCCATCACAAAACAACTTGGATGTACAAACATTTTTTTTTTAATTCTGCATTTTAACTTTGAAATGCCGAACTTTTGGTGTTACTTGATTTAAAGATTTATAAGACGTTGACTCCTCATGCTGTAAAAACTGGTTCATTCTTGCCAATGCCATTCCGGTTTCAGGGAAAGTGGTAACCAAAACATAAAAATATCGCCTTCATACTTTATATTGAGTTTATTCTTTATCACACACTAATCTGGTTCTGTGGAATGTGTGTGAAATTCAGTCAATGTGTTTAAATTGCTACAATTGCATCTTTTTTTTACTTTCGAACCTATTATAGGGTGTACACTCACCTCCGTATTCACGATCAAAACTGATTTAAGTGCCTAACTCAAGCGCTACACTAACTCAAGGGTCGACATTCTGGAGCGTTTTGTTTCACAAAGAACACTAAAGTAGTAATCAGCGTAGTGCCCAACCCCCAGGAGATGTACGGGTTTGTCATTGGCTCTCGAAAAGACCCAGCTCTGTAATTGGTCAGTACCTTCCGACCGATATTCGGCGTACTTCACTCTTATCATTGCCGCTTCTTTCAAATTTCAATGTCATCTCAGCTGTGCATAAAACTTGACAACAAAGAAGTACGTATAACGCAATTACTAATTTAAGTAAACCGTAAGTACGAATTTGTTTGTTTACAATAACTATTAGTTTTTAAAAAAACATTTATGTAATATCCAATGTAAAGTGTTTTGATCGATTTCAGCGCCAAAAAGATGTTGTTTTCTCCAGCGGAAAAGGAGCTGCTGGTGGCTCTGATTAAAGAAAACCCTGTAATAGAAGATAAAATAACAGATCAAAGAAATTGTTGGATTTGCAACCCTCAATGAGCAACGGCAAAACTGTATACAGAACGACGCATTTTTCAATCAAAAACGTCTTCTAAATTCTTCCTCTTCGTAATACGTAAATGGGTCTTTACAGTCTCTGATATATTTTCTTGGGACACAATTTTTGAACAAAACAATGTTATTATTCTCGTTGAAGTCAACTTCATCGTAAGAATTCATTATTTTATGTAAATAATTCACAACCAAACAAAAAATGTGCTGATGAAATGCGGCGGAATATTTTGACAGTTCATCTGTCATTGCAGTATGGTCCTAGACCATACCGGAGAACAAACCCAATTCTGATGGTCAAGAAATGTAAATAAACTCGTCAAAACAATTTTAATACACTCGTAAAAATCATGTTCATAGTAAGAATTCATTTTTTCATGTAAATTCACAATCAAACAAAAAATGTGATAACAATGAAATATGACGGAATATTTTGACAGCGCTTAAGCGTTGGTTAAGGTGTGTTATAAAGCTAAATCTGCCGTTTTTGTTTCTTACACTTTATGGTCTTAGAAAAATAGTTACAGTTATGAAAAAAATCAAGCATGTTTATTAATTTTTATCTTAATTATAAAGCTTGAACAAAATATATAACTTAAGAATTGCCACCACAAAAAAATATATAAAAAACGCGTTTTTTTTACATTTTTAGCTTTTTTTTCGTGTGTGCTGTATTTTGGATTTTTTTTTTGCTTCTTAATTACACAACTATACATTGTTTAGGTTCCGTACTCAACATTTTTTTTATAATGCCAATGGTTTTTGAGTAAATATGTATGAAAAAACTGTGTTCTTTGATTTAATTAAAATTTAATTCATTAAGTAGTTTCAGTTTTTCCATATTTACTCAAAAACTATTGACATTATAAAAAAAATGTTGAGTACGAAACCTAAACAATGTATAGTTCTGTAATTAAAAAGCAAAAAAAAAATTCCAAAATGCAGCACACACGAAAAAAAGCTAAAAATGTAAACAAAACGCGTTTTTTTAATTATTTTTTTGTGGTGACAATTCTTAAGTTATATATTTTGTTTTAGACTTATAATTAAGATAAAAAATTAATTAACATGCTTGATTTTTTTCATTACTGTAACTATTTTGCTGAGATCATAAAGTGTAAGAAACAAAAATAGCATATTTGGCTTTATAACACGCCTTAATATACGTGTCGACCTTACTTACCTAAGTGCTAGTTTTTGGAGCGCTTGAGCGCTAATTTTACCTTAATTATTGTTCTTGAAATGAATTTCCCCAATCTAAGCGCTAGTTTGCCCTTGAGTAAGTGCCAGTTTTGATCGTGAATACGGGGGTAAGTCCTTTTTGTTCTAAAGTGAGCAGTACCCTTAGTACGAGTTGCAAAACTTGAGTAAAGTAAAGTTTACGGAAAGTATTAAAGAGGAATTTTCCACAAAATCTGCCGTTTTTGTTTCTTACACTTTATGGTCTTAGCAAAAGAGTTACAGTGATGAAGATAATCAAGTTCAAACAAACAAAAACGGCAGATTTTGAGGAAAACCACTCTTTAATACTTTCCGTAACCTTTACTTTACTCAAGTTTTGCAACACGTACTCAGGGTACTGCTCACTTTAGAACAAATAGGACTGAGTGTACACCCTATAATAGGTTCGAAAGTAAAAAAAAAGATGTAATTTTTACACGAATTGTAGCAATTTAAACACATTGACTGAATTTCACACACATTCCACAGAACCAGATTAGTGTGTGATAAAGAATAAACTCAATATAAAGTATGAATGCGATATTTTTATGTTTCGGTTACCACTGTTGCGTCATAAATGAATATCCATAAATATGTATGTATTACTTTTTTCGCTTCACTAGCTTGGAATGTCGATAGACAATATGGTTGAAATTCATACACACATAATTGCAGATAATCTTGATTAACTAGAATCAAGTGTTGTGAGTATTAGAACTTACTTTGGAAACACCGTCTTAACTCGAAATGTTCCTTAAATTTGTACAAGTTAAATTGGTCAACAGTTCTTAGTCTTATAATAATAATAATCGTACATATTGAAGGTGAATCTCAACAAAAATCAAACCTTAGAAGTCATAGGCCACCTTATTTATCTTGGGCACAATTTAAAACTGGGTAAAGAAAATCAAGCAACCGAAATAACCAGAAGGATAGCACTGACATGAGCAGCTTTTAGAAATCTAGGCTACATTCTCAACGACACAAAAATACCTGTTAACCTGAAACGCAAGGTCTTTGAGTCATGCGTGCTTCCAGTATCCACTTATAGCTTGGAAACAAAAGGGCTCACTCGGTATAGCGCCAACAGAATGAGGACTTGCCAACGAGATATTGAAAAGAGGATGCTGGGAATCAGTCTCAGAGACAGTGTTCCAAACCAGCAGATCCGTAGACGCACTGGTGTCACTGATGTCATGCAGCGAGTGGCCTGCTTAAAGAGGCGGTGGGCTGGTCACATCGCAAGGCAGGACCATGACAGGTATCCGAAAATAATCGTCCAGCGGCGACTCAGGATGTTCAAGCAAGGAGTGGGGAGACTCTAATTGAGGTTGCTGGACGATATCAAGAGAACTGCAGGCAGAGGATGGCTAAAAATGGAGAAGATTAGAGGAGGCCTACGTCCAGGAGTGAACTGAGAAAGGCTGAGGAAGAAAGAAGAAGTTACCTATGAAATAAGGAACCTGAAAAGTCAAGAAACAATTTTTTTAGTGTAGATTTTAGTATAAAATCAGTCAATAAATAACAAGAGCATAACAATCTAAGAATGCTCGTACACATTTTTCAAACAACATTCAATTTGTTTCGTAAAAGCTGACACTATTAGAATTGCATTTTTTATTTGAAAAATATTAAATTTTTACCGGCAAAATAAAACTGGCCGATCTAATCAAAATACCAGTGGGTAGCTGTTAACAATACACCGAAGGCTTTTAATACTTTTTTTATGATTTTTTCAGCATTGTCAATGAATATTCATAATGGAAAAATTGATACAAATAACATTTTTTCACTTTTAAACATTCTATTTGCGAAATATTTCTTTGTGTGTTTTTATTTAATTTTTGTAGACTATTTTGGCAGGTGTAACAATAAAGCAAAAGAACCTTCTTGATCAACGGCATAAGATGTGGACATAAACGGAAAGTACCGGAAAATGTGGGAAAAAGGTGACGGATTTCTAATCTAATCTAATCTAAGTTGCAAAGATATGTTACATTGAGGATTCACATTATATGCATTCTCACAAGCAGACATGTCCAAGTTCGTCGCGCTTGCACATGCCGCATGTGAACATAGAACGCAAATCTCAAATGGACATACACCCTGCAACTCTTGCCGACCTTCCTGAAACAGGGGGGATATTTACAAAGAGAACCATTTTATACAGCATGGGTTGTCAGCCGAAAACCAATCTATAAGTCAAGGAACATACGCAACAAATTACATTTTAGAAATAAACAAATAATAATATAATATGTATAAACATAATTATTTTTTATAAAAAAAAAGGATTGTAGAATAAAAATATCTTACGAAGTTCTTATTATCTTATGAAGTATTTGACCAACCTCTTGTTCACTTTCCTAGAGAATCCTTCAAGAATGTTGTTTAGAAAGGATCCATGTTCCATCGAGTTACCTATTGGTTTGATTTTCCTCTTCCCTGAAACAGGGGTGACTTATTGTAATTGACTTATAGGTTGGTATGCGGCTGACAACACATGCTGTAAAAATGGTTCACTTTGCCAATGTCACCCCTGTTTCAGGGAAGGTCGGCAAGAGTTGCAGGGCTTATGTTCATTTGCGATTGGGTTTTTTATATTGTAGGTCCACATGCGGCATGTGAATTCATAAACCTTTACCAATGACCGGTTATCAAAAGGTCCATCCAGCCTTACAGTAACTGGGTCTTGCTTGAGAATTTGCGCTTTGTAGCGACGACTACTAAGCTCGTAAAAAGGCCGATAGCTCAATTGGTAGAATGCTTGTATTCCATGCCGAGAACAAGGGTTCGATCTCAAGGTTTACTCAGCCTTCACAAGAAATGAGAACCAGCCCCCCCGGGAGCTGGGAAACCCCCACTTCAACTGAAAGTGGTTGGTGTGAGGCCGGCCCCCTTACCCGTAAAAATAAATAGGTCCCGAACCGCCACATGCGACCCCTTCGGGGCTAATGTAGGCAAGAAGTTACACTATATGTGTAGCTTAGTTGCGTTTTTTTGTTTTATATACTTGACTTATAGGTTGGTTGGTATTCCTTGACTAATGGGTTGGTTTGAGACAAACCACCCATACACTGTAAAAAAATATTCACTCTACTAATGTGACCCCTATTTCAAGGAAGGTTGGCCAAAGTTGCAAGGTTTATGTTCATTTGAGGTTCGGATTTAACATACATACAAACACGTGTATGATTGTGGACATGCATTTTATATGATTTTTAAATGTTTATATATCTTTGCAACTTAAGTTATACATTAAAGATTATAGAATACGGGTGGTCAGCGGCATACCAACCTATAAGACAAGGAATTAATTATAATAATTGGACAATTTGTATACAGCGCCGTTTAGTGGCACTAGCCACCACAAGGGCGCTTTTATGTGTTGAAGCTTCTGTTAAACAAATGTGTCTTAAGCAACTTCCTGAAACTACCAACACTGGTCTCTGTTCTCAACTCCAGAGGTAGACTATTCCAGCAGGATGGACCAGCCGAACTAAAAGCCCTGTCTCCGAAACCGGTTCTGTTCCGTCGAAGAGGCAGTTGAAGCCTGTTTACGGCGTCACTCTGTGCAGAACGAAGAGTGCATCGTTTTCCACCTATCTGGTCGACTCTGCACAATTCACACAAGTACGATGGGGCAACTCCCTGAGGGCATTAAAAACAGAAACACATATTTTGTACTCAATCCTCTCTGGGACCCGCAGCCAATGAAGGCGCCGCAACAGAGGAGAGACATGGTAAGTTTTTCGTCATCCTAAAAGTAATTTGGCTGCAGCATTAAAGACGGACTGCAGTCTAGACTGCTGAAACCTTGGAAGACCCCAGAACAGACCATTGCAACAATCCAGTCTCGACACAACAAAGGACGCAATGAGAATCTTAGCAGCTTCGGATGTCAAACAGTTTCTGACCCATCTCAACTGCCTCAGGTGAAAAAAACAGGAGCTCACAGTCGAGCTTATTTGTGTACTCATGGAGAGAGTGTTGTCAAGATGGACCCCAAGAAACTTAATTGAGCTAGATGGATATACATCTAGGCCCATTATTTTAATTGGTGAAGAGCCAAGCAAGTGTTTCCTACCAGGAGACGACATCCAGATAAATTCAATTAAGAAAAAACCTTAACGACTTAAAATAATACAAAGATTTTATTAATTGTAGCTTTATTTATGTCTAACACATAGGTTGGTAAATGAATCTTTGCTTTTATTTTTGTAGGGTTAATTGAGGAAATACCTCTTGACACGTTTCATAGATGGTGCTTTATTTATGATAATGTTTTTATTTTATTTTATTTTACTGTATGCTATGAAGTCGGAACACTGAAAGAGGCGCAAAAATTCACCTCGACATCTGGACTTGAACGCTAGAGGCGCTAGTCTCTCATCCATACAAAGGTTTTTTATATGTCAAATATTTTATGGGTTAAATTCTAAGCGCACATTTTACACGTAGTTAACATGTCATTTTTATGGAAAATAAGATAATAAACCTACTAAATTGGTTGAAATTGTGAAATAATCCGAAAAGTATACAATTTTGCTTGGGTTAAATAAAATCATAATGATTTTTGAGAAAGATATATGGGATATTTGTTGTGCTCCGTCGGGATTCAAACCCACAACCTTCCATTTACTAAAGCGTTAACATTAGACTACGGACCGGTCATGTAGTCCTCTTAGTGCTTGTTTGTATTATGTCCTTCAGAAATAAATAATTTCACATGAGCAAAGATTGTATGTGTAAGTACTGGACCGATGTGTCTTATGAAAATTGGAAATTATATTGGTGACGCACAATTGAGCGTCATCTGTTTTATTTTTAATTAATTAGTCTAAGAAGCGAATTGTCATTTTGGTCTGTCATAAACTGAAATAAATGTGCAAATAAATCGCAAGATGGCAATATCAACTTTTTGACTGAGCGACGTGAAACTAGGAATGGATTGATGGACTTCCATTTCCGTCGTGTTCGCAAGTAGACACGTTTTTATATGTCTCTCGACCGATTTGAAATTTACCGTTAAAATCTGTGAGTGAGTGGAATTGTTTTACATATAACTTGCAAGTGTGGCAGTTTGTGAACAGAGCTCAGCACCACAGGATCCTGAGAAACGAGCATCATCTTGGACCAGCGGCACAATTTGAGGTGAGTGCGGTCCTGTGATTTTCGCTTCTTTGGTACGGGAAAGTCGTCCAAAATTGAAAGCCACCTATTGAAGGTTGGCTTTTGTTTGAGAGAGAAAATACCATAGGTGGTGACGCATGAATAGCGTCATCTATTTTTAATTTTAATTAATAGTCTAAGAAGCGAATTTCATGTTGGACTTTCACAATCTGAAAAAAGTGCGGATAAAAATCGCAAGATGTCGGTATGAACTTTTTTGACATCCAACGTGAAATCTCAAGATTTGATGACTTCCGCTTCTGTCGTGTTCACAAGTAGACACGTTTTTTATATGTCTCGCGAGCGATTTGAAATTTACCGTTAAAAAATTCTGTGAGTGAGTGTGTTTGTTTTACCTATAACTTGCAAGTGTGGCAGTTCGTGAACAAGGCTCATCTCCATAGGATCCTGAGAAACGAGCATCATCTTGGACCAGAGCACAATTTGAGGTGAGTGTGGTCCTTTTGATTTTCGCTTCTTTGGTACGGGAAGTCGTCCAAAATTGAAAGCCACCTACTGAAGGTTGGCTTTTGTGCGAGGGAGAAAATATCTAGGCAGTAGTTCTAGAATTTTCATATCCCTCATTTGGAGAATACGTTACAGTTTCTCCACTTTGCTTTTTTTTGTATTTTATATACATACCCCCTGAGGGGCAAAATTTACAACTTGCCTCCCCATTGATCCTTCGAACCCCATTTGGTCCTTCGTAACCTTCGTTCCTTGACTTATAGGTTGGTATGCGGCTGACCACCCATGCTGTAAAAATGGTTCACTTTGCCAATGTCACCCCTGATTCAGGGAAGGACGGCAAGAGTTGCAGGGTGTATGTCCATTTGAGATTTGGTTTCTATGTTGTAGGTTCACATGAGGCATGTGCAAGCGCGAATTTGTACGTGTCTGGTTGTGAGAATGCATGTAGTTTGAATCTCCAATGTAACATATCTTTGCAACTTAGATTAGATTAGATTAGATTAGATTAGTAACCTTATCGAAACCAGAATGGTTGACATGAAACGGATATTCAAGGATACTGTGTCGATAGTTAATTGTTAAGAACATAATATGATATGCCTTTGTATTAGAATCTATATTCTAGCATTATTTTATATTGTGTACAAAAATTAACGAGTGTCATATATTTTTGTATGTAGGTAGTTATTTTTTTAATAAGTGTTGAATACACAGTAGGTACATATATTTGTTAGTTGCGGAATTAAAACACTGATGATACCTATCCATTAGCGATTAGGTATTCATACAGCTGAGCGTTGTCTACAGGTGCCTACCTACCTTTGTTTATATTTTTATATAAATGTCATTACAAGTTTGTTATTGTTTTTTTTCCATTAGTAAATAAACTATCTGGAGAAAGTAAATATTATGATACATACTGACATAAAATAAATTCAACTTTGAGGCAAATCGATTTCTTCTTTCAGAACTGAAAGTAGGTTTTTTCGATTTTGTTACCGTTTCTTCATTTTTTATTGTTTATTTTAAATAGTAAACATGGCGGATGCTTTAACAAGAACTTTGGTTATATTAAAAGAGAAACAAAAGGTTTATTTTGAAAGAATAAATAATTTATATAAACTAGGAAAAAATGTTTCTAATTTTGCATCCAGAGAAAATAGTAATTTTTTATCGGCTTCCAAGGATGCAGGAAGCTGGGTTAAAAAGTACGAAGATTTGATAGATCAAATAAATGCACTTTCTTTAGAGATAGACCCAGAGGCAAAGGTAAATTATCAATCACTTATGGCCTTTGAAGAACTTTATAGTAAAATAATGGATGTTAGGGAAAGAATTTTAAAAACCGAAACACCACATGTATCGACTCAAAGTGGGCCTAGATATGAGGTGAAATTACCACCCATACAAATTCCTTTGTTTGATGGGAATCCAAAAAATTGGTCACGATTTTTTGAATCCTTTAAGGCAAACGTCCATCTAAATACAGGGTTGTCAGATGCCCAAAGAGTGCAATATTTAACAGGCAACTTGACGGGAAAGGCAGCGAACATATTTTCGGGAATTGTACCGTCAGCGGAAACCTATAACGTGGTCTGGGACAGTCTTGTTAAAAAATATCAGGATAAACGTGCGCTAGGAACATATTACATAAATAATATCCTTGATTTAAAGAAGGCCGATCACTCGGCTGCCTGTCTTGATGGCTTTATTGAGAAGTATGCCGCGTCCATTGCAGCATTAAAACAATTAGGTATTACAGATGTGGGAGATTTTCTTTTATTTAATTGCGCTTTGCGTAAATTGAATTCGTCTACAGTTATGGCCTTCGAGCTTTCGCTGAAAGACATCGAAATACCTTCTTGTCAGAATCTTATCAGTTTTGTTCAACAACAGGTCAAAATTTTGGAAAGATCGCACGTAAATGAATCGAAGTCGGTTTCCGAAGCTTGCCATTCGAATACACGCGTGAGGAATAATACGAAAAAATCTGTGAGTGGTCGTGCGTTCCTCGCAAGTGGTAGAGTGTCTACTGGGGACACTCTCTTTTGCGTTTTGTGTAAACGAAACGACCATAATAAATTACATAAATGTGTGAAATTTAAGAGCTATTCTCCTAAGGAAAGGTATGAATTTATTAAATCAAAACGGGGTTGCGTTCGTTGTTTGAGTGTTGCCCACTGGTCTCATTGTACTGAGACAGGAACTTGTCAAATTTGTAATAAGGGACATCATACCCTTCTGCATTTTGACGACAATGAGAATAAGGCCAGACGAGTAGTCAAGAATGCTGAGCAGGGACATCGGCTGTCGCACTCAGGTGATGATATGCAAGGGTCGGGTGTACCCTCGGTTTCTTTAAGTGCAAATGCTCGGGTGAATGCGAGCACGGTGCTGTTGGCTACGGCACAGGTATTTGCATGGTCAAATTGCAAGAAAAATAAGATGATAGTTAGATGTCTTGTTGATAATGGTTCTCAAAACCATTTGATAACATTAGAATATTGTAGAAATATGAATTTACATATTGTTCCTCTAAATAATTCAGTAATTAGAGGAATCGGTCTTTCTGCACGACCGATACATGGATGTGTCAATTTTGAAATACAATCGAGGTACAATCCTCAAAATACTTACAAGATTAACGCGTTAGTGGTGGATCAGATCACGGATCAGTTACCTTCTAGGTACATTGATAACAGTGATATGACTTATTTAAAGGACATTTCAATGGCTGATTTATCCTGGAATGTCCCTGGAGTTGTGGACATTGTGTTGGGTGCACAATTATTCCCTTTTATTTATTTGGGAAAAATGATAGAGTCAAAGTCGAAAGCGCCACCTGCATTATTGACGTCCTTTGGCTATGTATTGATGGGAGATTGTCCAAAGAGTGTTTCAGCTGCAGACATTTGTCACGAATCTTTTTCTGCATTGGCTGTAAAGGATTCGGATTTATTATTACACAAGTTCTGGGAGTTGGAAGAAATCTCTGTGAAAAAGTTCTTAAGTCCAGATGAGACAGCGTGCGAAAACTCCTTTGTATCTTCTGTGACAAAAGACGAGGCAGGTCGTTACTCTGTTGCTCTACCCTTTTGTGCTGATCCTGAAAATTTGGGCAACTCACGAAATACTGCATTTCGGCGTTTCTTGTTATTAGAAAGAAAGTTTAAGCAGTTACCGAGTCTGCAGGAGAATTATAATTCGGTAATAAATGACTACATTCAAAAAGGATATCTCTCTGAAGTGGCAGAGTCAGATATTGGTGAACATGGATATTATATTCCTCACCACGCTGTAGTGCGTCAAGACAAACCTATGCCTCGCATTGTTTTAGATGCTAGTGCGAAAACGCATACTGGGTTGTCACTCAATGATGTACTACATTCTGGGCCAAATTTACAGGCTGATTTGTTTCTCCTTTTTATTAGATTTTAGGCTGTTTCCTGTCGCGATGACAGCAGATGTACAGCAGATGTATTTGCAGGTTGGTGTATTTGTTGACCACCGTAGATATTTGAGAATATTATTTCGTTTTTCTGAAAAGGAGAAAGTTCGAACCTTTCAATTTAATAGGGTTCCATTTGGATTAAAGTGTAGTCCTTTCTTGGCCATGCGATCTGTGCGTCAGTTGGCATCGGACATGGCTGAACGTTTTCCGGAAGCCGCCAAAGTAGCTGGAGCTAGGTTTTATATGGATGACCTGGTTCAGTCTGTGGCAGATGAGGCTTCGGCTGTTTCGCTGGCAAAAGATCTCGTAGCTTTGTTCAAGTATGGTGGCATGGATCTGGTAAAATGGTCAAGCAATTCATCTTATCTATTAGATAGTCTTCCTAACTCACATAGAGGTTCCATAAAATTTGATGATGATAAAGGCGTAACTCTAAAAGTATTAGGGTTGTCTTGGGATCCAGTTAAGGATAATTTCTTCTTTACTTCGAATGACTCTCAGCAAAAATGCACGAAGCGATCTATTTCGTCAGTTGTAGCTCGTTTGTTCGATGTTTTGGGCTTAGTCGCACCAGTTATACTCGCTGCAAAGCTTCTCATCAAAGAGCTATGGCGTGCCAATATCGGTTGGGATGACTCTCCGCCTGATGCTATAATTCGACGTTTTTCGAGTATAACACAAGAACTTCCGTTGCTCGCTACTTTAAAAATTCCTAGGCACATCGGTGTGACTAGCTCAACCAAAGTATTATTAGTAGGTTTTTGTGATGCTAGTCTGAATGGTTACGGTTGTGTTATATATGAACATACAACTGACATGGATGGAAATATTTCTGTCAGGTTGTTGTGCTCAAAATCTAAGGTATCTCCCACCAAGATTACGACATTAGCACGTTTAGAGTTGTGCGCTGCTGTTTTATTGTCAAAGATGTTAAAACTTGTGATCGAGATGTATCGTGATCGGATTCATATAACTGATGTATATGCTTTTTCTGATTCAACGATTGCGCTGGCTTGGATTTGCTCTTCTCCACATCGTTGGTCAATTTTTGTAGGAAATAGAGTCGCTCAGTGTCAGGAGAATTTACCCCCTCAGAACTTTTATCACATCTCAGGACTGTGTTTCACGTGGTATGTTACCATCTCAATTAATTTCTCATAGTTTATGGTGGAATGGTCCACTGTGGCTTCAACGCCCTTCGGATGAATGGCCGATTCAAAGATTCTCCTCGTCCGATGCGTTAGAAATTCCTGAACAGGCAACTGTACTGACAGCCATTGTAGTACATGTCGACTCTATGATTTTATATGACTTAGCACAACGAACTTCTTCGTGGAATAAATTAATTCGAATTACAGTTTACATCCTTCGATTTATAAATAAATTTAAATCACTTTTGCCTCTTATTGAATGCATGTCCCATGCTGAGGTTAAGTTAATACAGACAATACAAACTGTTCATTTTTCGGACGATATTAAGTTGATAAAAGATAACAAGTTACCATCGAAAAAGCTGCGTAATCTATCGATTTTTCTAGATCAGGAAGGTACGTTACGAGTTGGAGGTCGGCTTTCACGGTCTGATTTACCCTTTGAAGCTAGACATCCAGCTTTACTTCCGAAACATGACTCAGTGGTGAACTTAATAATTAAACATTTTCACAAATCCAACTGTCATACCGGTCCAGGACTTTTGATGTCTATCATACGACAAAGGTTTTGGATATTGGATGCTAGAACCGTTATACGAGCACAAACTCGTAAATGCAATATTTGCTTCCGAGTGAACCCGTCGCACCCTACGCCAAAGATGGCGGACTTGCCTGCCTGTCGCATAATAGAAGCTAAAGCATTTGTGCATACGGGGGTAGATTATGCTGGACCTTTAAAAATACTTCTTACGCGACGACGCGGACAACATGCTCAAAAGGCATATATCTGCCTGTTTGTTTGTCTAGTGACCAAGGCGGTGCATATTGAGCTCGCAACTGATCTGTCAAGTGCCTGTTTTATAGCTGCATTTAAGCGTTTTATCTCTCGTCGTGGGCCAGTTTCCTTTATGTATTCGGACAACGGCACAAATTTTGTTGGGGTTCGTGTCCAATTAGATGAGATATATAATCTTTTACAAAATTCACAGCATAATGTCCGAATGAAGCGAGAACTTGAGGCGTATAAAATAGAGTGGAAAATGATTCCCCCTCGAGCTCCTCACTTCGGAGCTTTATGGGAATCAAATATTAAGAGTTTGAAAACTCATCTGTATCGAGTGATAGGGAATCAGTTGCTCACATATGAGGAAATGCAAACAGTGTTGACTCAAATCGAGAGTATCATGAATTCTAGACCACTAAGTGTCATCAGTTCTGATCCTCACCCTGACGTTATAACTCCTGCGCATTTCTTGATGTCCACTCTCTTAAAACATCTGCCTGCTTCTGAGCTACCTGACACACCAGTTAACCTTACTCAGCGTAAAAATCTCCTGGATCAAATCGTGTCATCTTATTGGAAGCGATGGAGGGTAGAATACCTGCACACTTTGCAGGTCAGACAAAAATGGCAAACCAATGTTAATGCAATTCAGGTAGGGACTGTTGTACTGATTGGGCAAGAGGACGCTCCTCCTTTGTCCTGGCCTCTGGGAATCATCACCAAGGTTTTCCCTGGGGATGATGGCGTGATTCGAGTAGCCACAGTAAAGACTGAGCAAAGTTTTTACAAACGTCCGGTCGTCAAACTTTACCCATTGCCGACACAATAGATTACTATTTAATTTCGTCTACTGAGTTAGTAGATCTCTACCATTGTACATATTTACCATGTTTAGAATTAATCTTATGCTTTACTACTAAGCTTATCTGTTAGAACATGTTAAATCTAGCTTATTATATTGGCTTAAGTATTTTTGTGTCTAACCTGCTTACTTGTAGGCATACTTATTGTATTAATTATATTAAGTTTCTCTAGTTAAAGATTTTCAAACATTGATTGTAATTATACCTATATATCATTTCTCGAATATTGTTTGTAAAAATCGACATGGTTTCTTTGAATATCTGGTTTGTGTTGCAAAGCTTTTAACTTTAAGTCTTTGCAAAGGGGGGTGTATGGTGACGCACAATTGAGCGTCATCTGTTTTATTTTTAATTAATTAGTCTAAGAAGCGAATTGTCATTTTGGTCTGTCATAAACTGAAATAAATGTGCAAATAAATCGCAAGATGGCAATATCAACTTTTTGACTGAGCGACGTGAAACTAGGAATGGATTGATGGACTTCCATTTCCGTCGTGTTCGCAAGTAGACACGTTTTTATATGTCTCTCGACCGATTTGAAATTTACCGTTAAAATCTGTGAGTGAGTGGAATTGTTTTACATATAACTTGCAAGTGTGGCAGTTTGTGAACAGAGCTCAGCACCACAGGATCCTGAGAAACGAGCATCATCTTGGACCAGCGGCACAATTTGAGGTGAGTGCGGTCCTGTGATTTTCGCTTCTTTGGTACGGGAAAGTCGTCCAAAATTGAAAGCCACCTATTGAAGGTTGGCTTTTGTTTGAGAGAGAAAATACCATAGGCATTAGATCTGTGTATTTTATATCTCGCATTGGAGAATACGTTACAGTTTCTCTATTTGTTCTTTTTTTGTATTTTATATACCCCCTGAGGGGCAAAATTTACACCTTGCCCCTTCATATATGTTGGGGTGTCTAGTGCCACTAAACGGCGCTTGGCCAGTTATTAGTATATTGCAGATAACATTTGCTTATAAATATATACTTATGTACTTACTTATGCATAAACAGCAAAGGAAACTAAAGGTTCAAAAGAGGAGATAATTTGATTTCTCTCGGTTCATTGCGAGTTTTGTAAAGTCCTATCCGGAGCTCTCTTCTTCATAATGAAATCTGTTCATTAGACTCCTTGTTTCCATGAAACGAAGGCGTCAATAAAATATATTATAATTAATTTATTAATAAAATATATTTTAAGAAATTTCAAAAAAATTAAAGAATTTCTGAATATAGATTAATAAACTTTTTTTAAGGTTTCAAGCATTTTTAAATAAATACAAAATAATAGTTCTGTTAATCGATATTATATTTCTGATTTAGATATTTCTTTTCAATCTATTTATCCGTTTCTTTTACTTACTACTGACTTATAGGTTTGTATGAGGCTGACCAACCATACTGTAAAAAAATATTCACCTTATCAATGTCACCACTACTCAGGGTAGGTCGGAAAGAGTTGCTAGGGTTAATTTTTTTATGTTTTAGGTCCACATGCGGCATGCTAAGCGCGAACTTATTCGTGTCTGCTTATGGGTATGCATGTAATATATCTTTGCATCTTAAATTATAGATTATAGACTCAAACAATTTTTGAAATGTTTTTTTTGCGGACATGCAATAAATAAACATCTGAAATGTTAATAAATCTTTGCAACTTCAATTGTGGTATTCAAAAACCTGTATTATTTATTTGTTTATTGTTTTAATACTAAAAAAATATACAATAGTATAAACAGATATTTCAGAAGAATTTTGTATGCATTATGTTTCTTTATACTTATTTGTCGCATGTATATATTTTGTTTAGACATACATATATAAATATAATAAATAAAGCAATATTTACATATTTAAAATTTATAAAAAAAATATATTAATAAACATAAATGACGAAGGTATATAGAAATAAAAACATTATATTATAAACAAATTAAATATACATATTATTTATAAAAAAAAACGAATAAGTAATATGGACTAACTTTAGGAAAATATTATAATTATTTTAATATGACAATGTAGAGAGAGACGAAATAATTTCCCTTGTTTTATTTAACGTTTTGTTTTTGGGGAAAACTGTGTGATTAAAAATGTTGTACAAATATATTTAAAATAACACATTTTTAAATATCAGAATTTAGAACAAACGATAAAAAAATAAATATCATTCTGTCCAGCCTATTTTCTTGACTAAACTGCGAATAACTTTTTTTCAAGAAACCGTTCAAACTTAGTACACTTAACTAAAATGTTTTTTTTTTTTAATCTCTAGTACATGTATAACGGTATTTTCAATGATAATTTAGTAGTACCTATAAGTGGCCAGCCCCCTTACTTGTAAAAAAAATAGGTTCCACTCGCCACATGAAAAACCCATAGGGGATAGATAACGCGGCAAAAAGCACTATATATATAGCTTAGGCCCGGTATATTGAAGTGTAGTAATATTTTAGTTAACTATTACTTGAACTTTAATTAAAAATACTCAAGTTCGAGTTAACTAAAACCGAAAATTACCGAAGTATGAAGCTCCGCCCCCAAATCTTGGAAATAATTAAAATGCCATTCAAAAGCTTTATAACAAACAACTATTCATAAAAATCGTATCCCTAACCTTCATTAAGCTAGAAAATGACACAAAAAATGTTCAGTTTGCAAAAATTTTGATGTACAACCTTACATTAAAAAAGAACAGCTGGTGTCAGTGAAGTGACGCCATCTTAAAAATCCTAAGTTAAAGTTACTAAATATTTACTGGCAAAATTCGGTGAGTGAAATATTATGAGGATTTAACTAAAATTGCACTTTAGTTAACTTTACTTTACTTCAAAATACCGGGCCTTAGTTCAGTTTTTGCTTTTACTAAAATACTTTTCTTTCTTCGGCTCATAAGCCTTGAAGGCTCCCGCACCACAATCCTCCACGACTCTAATTTACCTAAAAATTACTGAAGTTGAAAATAATCAAATTCAAGATAGATTACTTCGTCTCTTTTAAGTATTTAATCTGACTACTAATTAATAAGTGTTATAATCATATGCAGGACGATGTCGCACATAATCTGGAGACCTGGCGGCCGTTTCAGCGTAAGCTTGGTAATGCTGCTCCCTGGCGTGGGCCACCTCAGGAGTCTCCTTGACAAATTGGCCGTCGTTTGTCAGCTCAATGTTGGCAAAGGGTCCGGGCCACTTGGGTTCGAAGCCTTCCTCATTGGGAGCCGGAGGTGCCCAGGAATCGAGGGTTGCTGGAGCCAGGTTTCCGTAGCGGGCGGCATCGTGGGCAGCCAGATGCTGCTCCTTGGCGTATGCAACTTCAGGAGTGTCTTCCACTTGGCCGTCTTCCCCTGATGAAGAAAAAAAAACAATTAGAAGTATGTTGAAGTTCAACCAATGAGCTGCTCTATAAATGGTTGAGTTACACAAATATTGCCAAGCAGTATTCTATATTTAAATGTAATTTATTATTCATATTCCTTGACTTATAGGTTGGTATGAAGCTGACCACCCATACTGTGAAAAATGTCACCCCTGTTTCAGGGAAGGTCGGCAAAAGTTGTGGGGCTTAAGTTCATTTGAGGTTTTTATTTGCAAACTACACTTGTTGGTTTGTGGGAATACATCTGAGAGCTTTAAATGAATATATCCTTGCAACTTAGATTATAGATTAGAGATTATAATATAGTAGTTTAAATGTTACACAAAACTTATATTCACATGTATGTGAAGGTAAAGATTTAATAAAATTATTTGCTTGTTTCCGGTCGCTGACTCAGTTGGTAGAGCGCTTGCATTCCATGCCGAAAACTCAGGTTCGAATCCCACCGAGGGTTGGGAAATGATTTCCGTTTCGGTGTTTATTTCAAACCCAAAATAAAATACCGGCAAGGTTTACTCAGCCTTCACAAGAAATGAGTACCAGCCCCCTCGGGAGCTGGGAAACCCCCACTCCAACTGGTGTAAAGCCGCCCCTCCTACCTGTAAAAATCAATAAGTTCCACTCACCACACGCGAAACCCTTCGGGAATAACGCGGCAAGAAGTTAAACTATATGTGTAGATTAGTTGCGTTGCGTTTTGCGTGTGAATCCCAGCATCAAATTCCCAAGCAAGGCCCATTTGATGAGAAATAAATAATCAAAATATGAGTTATTTGGTTAGCACTGTTTTTGTGGGAATCACACCTCAAGAGCTCTCTGTGTGTTGGGTCGTTGCTATATAAAGCTCTAGTTCTTAAGCGAGACGCCATGTTACTATGAGGCTGTATAAATTATTGCTGAAAAGTCTGCAGTAAAGACACATGAAAATTAAATGGTAATTTTTGTGCTTTGCCAGGAATCTAGCCCACTTACTTCTGATTACGAGTTCGAAGCGTTAACCACCAGGCAGGAATGAAAACAGACATGTTAAAATACGTCCAGTAAAGACACATGAACATTAAATGGTAATTTTTGTGCTTTGCCAGGAATTTAGCCCACTAACTTCTGATTACGAAATCGAAGCGTTAACTACCAGGCTAAGGAATGAAAACAGATTTTGTATAAAAAATGACATAGTTGCTTAAATGAGGTATGATTTATACAAACAATGGTATTCTATTCAAGAATCTGATACTGGATAGATTTAGTTATGTAATGTGAAATTAAAATTGAAGAAAAGGTGCTTTTTGAAAAAAACTTTTTTCATGAAACTGAGATTAATTTGTATTTCTCAGTGATCATAATTAAAAAAAAAAAACAAAGCTTTTTATCATAAAAAAAACTGTTCCAAATTCAATGCAGTAGGTATAAGTGTTCATTTTTCAATATGAATTTAGCTCTGATTGAAATAATATGTATATGTTAACAAGAAAGAACTTTTATGAAATTTACTGAAAAAAAACAACTTTTAATTTTTAATTACTTGATGAAATTTTGTATTTTAAGCTCTTAAATTTCAGGTGAGAATTCTAAAAAATATGGAAATCTGGTTGGGTGATTAATTGAAACCAAGTTTGTGTGATTCTAAGCTATTTATTACATTTAAAAAAACTACATATAAAAGTGAAATATAATAAACACGTAATGTATGTAAAAAGTATTGTAAAAGATTTGTTAAATAAGTGAGTAGAAATAATGTAAGTATAAAAAGAGTTGTGTTAAGAAAATGAGTACTTGATTGTGATTAGGAAGTTAAGTTAAATTAAAATTAATAACATGATTTTAGTCATCACCACATTTCCATTGAAACAGCCCCGTTTGTTTATTTTGTTAAAAAGTTAATAGGTAAATTTCGCAACAATAAATGTCTGATTATTAAAATATTAATTGAGTTAATAGAAATTCAATTAAGTAAGAATTAGAAGCGGAAAATATTGGAATAAAAATATTTGAAGACCAAAAAGGATTATATTTTTAATTGTGTATTAACACTGTTAAAATTATTTTTATGACTCAAAAATTTCCATAAAGAAAAACTACTACGCTTTTTATAAATACGGTTGTATTTCCTATTTTTCCTTTATGTGGTAATTTGTAATAAATACAAAAAGACGGAAATAAAACAGTTTTTAAAAAACAAAAATAATTGTTAATCTTTTTAGTCGTTTGTGAGATAAAAAAGTATTAGGTAAATGGTAAAAAAAAGAGTTAAATTTTGAAGAAGAGTTTTGTTAAATTTAAGAGAAAATTCAGTTAAAGAAAATTAGTCAGTTTTTAGCAGAGAAGAAAAACTGTGACAATTTAATAATTGCCTATGGGGGCTGCGTCGTAGAAATCTGACGTATAACCGCTGTAATAGTCATGACTGGGTCGTGACTTGCCACCCGATTGGTAGCCATGACTGGGTCCAGACTTGCCAGCTGATTGGTAGTCATGACTGTCTGGTGGTCCACCTCCATAGTCCATGCTCTCCGCCAGGCCTTCCCCGTAGTACTGCGACTCGGCGAGGCCTTCGCCCTTCCAGCTACCATCGTCGTAGCTGTCTTCGTGCCGGCAGTTCACCGCGATGAATGTGAGGCAGACGATGAAGATCTGAAATGGAGAAAGAAGAAAAATCAATTGGATGTCTCTTGTACGGACTAACTATCTAAGAATGGAGTCGGAACTGAAGTTCGAGGACAAACCACTGAAGCAGATTCTTGTGACGTAGAGTTAAAAAGATCCAAGAACAAAATAGCTAATAGAAATTCGTTTCTTAAGCAAGCTGGCTTGGTAAAGATAAAAAAAATTACTGCTTGGTTTAATATGTATTCATCTGAAAGTATTGATCTATTTTCTGGTTTGAAAAACTAGAAGGGTGTAACACATTGAGACGTGCAGGATTTTAAGTATTTTTTTTTAAGTACAAATAGATTTATTATTGATTGTTTAATTGTCAGTCCATAACTCATGAGCTTTCTAGCATTTTAAGTCAATTTAAAGATGACAGTGTTACCTGTAATTTATCATCACTAAAAGATTAAAATGTATCTTTAGAAAAGAACGGTGATGTTGAAGTTAATAAACCTGACTAAAAATCTTTAATAAGTAGTATAAACTTTGTCTACCATAATAATAATCTATAATCTAAGTTGCAAGGATATATTCATTCAAAGCTCTCAGATGTATGCCCACAAACAAACACGTGTAGTTCGCGCTTACAAATGCTGATTGTGTACTTACAAATAAAATCCAAACCTCAAACGAACATAAGCCCTGCAACTCTTGCCGACATTCCCTAAAACAGGGGTGACATTGGCAAAGTGAACCATTTTTATAGCATGGGTGGTCAGCCGCATAACAACCTATAAGTCAATGAATAAATTTATTATGTAAATGATTAAAGATGAATAAAGCTTTTAAAAAAATTACCACGTTTTTATTTAAAAATAAGATTAATTGCATAAATAAGAAAAGGGGAAGATTGAATCGTTATAAATAAATCACATAATCGAAAACCGCAAAAGTGACATAAATTATGGGAAGCAAAAGTTATCTAACTTAGCGGAAAATCGCAATGTTCACACCTCAACAAAAACCTGTAAACAACTAGATTAACCGATTAAAATTCCTTGGCAGTGTTGACAATCGCCCCGACCAATTCCACTTTACTCGGTCATGGCAAAAAACCTGACAGTGCACGCTTGTCGTGGCTGAAATTGGGATGCAGTCCATTGCGTTTATGGGTTACTGCCGGTTCCGTAGTTGCGAAATTAACTATGCGCTGTTTGGAAATATAAACCGCAAATGTGACAGTAAAGTGAGGTAGATTTTTTTTAGGAAGTTTGCAAGTAAATTAGTGAGATATTTTGTGAAGAAGGCAGCAAATAAGTCAGATACTCAGTACCCTTAGTACGAGTTGCAAAACTTGAGAAAAGTAAAGTTTACGGAAAACATTAAAGAGTGATTTCTCCCAAAATCTGCCGTTTTTGTTTCATAAACTTGATGGTCTCAGCAAAAGAGTGTCAGTGATGAAGAAAATCAAGTTCAAACATACAAAAACGGCAGATTTTGGGGGAAATCACTCTTTAATAATTGCCGTAAACTTTACATTACTCAAGTTTTGAAATTCGTACTAAGGGTACAGATAGCAAGTTAATAAGGTTTAAAGTAAAGGCATTAAAAATGTGACAGTATAGTGAGGTAGTTTTTTTAGGAAGCTAGCTTTGGTATGCGGCTGACCACCCATACTGTAAAAAATGGTTCACTTTGCCAATGTCACCCCTGCTTCAGGGAAGGTCGACAAGAGTTGCAGGGCTTATGTTCATTTGAGATTGGGTTTTTTTATATTGTAAGTCCACATGCGGCATGTGTAAGCGCGAAATTATGCATGTCTGCTTGTGAGAATGCATTTAATATAAATCTCAAATGATACATATTTTTGCAGCTTAGATTTAGATTTAGATTTAGATTTAGCAAGTAAATTCGTGATATATTTTGTGAAGAGGACAGCAAATAAATAAGATAAGCAGAGAGTTAATAAGGTTTAAGGTAAGACACTAAAAATTTGACAGTTAAGTGAGATAATGAGATAGTTTTTTAGAAAGTTTTAACTTGATTAATTAGTGAGATATTTTGTGAAGGAGTCAACATATACGCAGATACGTAGAGAGCTACAAATGTTTAAAGTAAGGCATAAAAAAGATGAGGAGTAAATTTCAAACTCTAATATTTAATGTAGAATCAAAGTAACAAATCACATTAATTTTCAAAAGCAGAAGTGTGTTTGTTTGCGCTTTCACATGTCGCATATGGACTCACAACATAAAAACTCAATCCCAAATAAACATGAGTCCTCCAACTATTGCCGAACTTCCCTGAAACAGTGGCGACATCAGCAAAGTTAGCTATTTTTTTACAGTATGGGTAGTCACTGTCAAACCAACTTGTAAGTAGAGGAACTGAGACTTATTGAGATACTTACATAGTCTATTGCAATGCAATGCTGATAATGCAAAGAATGATGATAGACTGACAAAGTATGTATACAAAGAAAGTGTGAAAGGAAAAAGAGGGAAGAGACGACCGAAAAAAGTATGGAGTGATCAGATTGAGGAGATTGTGAAAGAATGGGATATACAAAGTGAGCGTAAAAGAAGAAAATGCATGAAAAAGGTGATGGATATGAATGAATTGAAAGAGGTATGTAAGGATAGGAAAAAATGGAGGCAACTCTGCAGAGGCTCTGGCCACCCCTAGCGGAATGGCGACAGAGTTACAGTTACAGTTACAGAATGCAACTAAGATGCTGTAAGCAGATCAAAAAACTAAGGTGTTTTTAAGATTATTTTATTGATTGGATAACGCAACCCAACTGAGCTATGAAAATAAAGCAAACTTTTATCACGTAGTCTCAGAAGAGGTCACGCATAGAGTTTGAAACCTATTTATAATCACAGGTAAGGAGCTGGCTTTGCGTCAACCCCTTCAATCAAAGTGAGATGTTTCTCAGCCTCTGAGCGGACTGGTTCTCAATGTCTCTGACTGAGTAAACCTTGCCTGTATTTTATTTTGAGTTTGAAATAAACATCGTGATGAAGCGGTTGATCTGTAATGTTGGCGGCTGGGGTTTATTAAAGTGAAATTGGTTTTACGATTTAGTTTTTTTTAATGTCCATGTTTATATTATTGTTTATTGATTTAAAAATGTAATTTGTGATGTTTGTTCCTTGACTTATAGATTGGTATGCGGCTGACCACCCATACTGTAAAAAATGGTTCACTTTGTCAATGTCACCCCTGTTTCAGGGAAGGACGGCAAGAGTTGCAGGGCTAATGTTCATTTGAGATTGGGTATTTATATTGTAGGTCCACATGCGGCATGTGTTAGCGCGAAATTATGCATGTCTGCTTGTGGGAATGCATTTAATATAAATCTTAAATGATATATATCTTTGCAGCTTAGATTAGATTAGATCGTAACAGGGAATCATTTCTGACCCTTTGGTGGGTATCAATGTTCATGTGAGAGAGCTAGAGGACCACGGAAAGTTGCGGAATGCACTGAAGACAAGCACATTTCTGGCATCGTTTGCACCAGCGCCCTTGGAGTGACTACATCACGAAACGGCGCTATAAAGAAATCATCAACTCATCATCATCATCATCATCAAACTCCAGACCTCTGTCATAGAATGCAAACATTCTTCCTTCTCAACCGGAAAAACGTTACACATAGAAAAGCATTGTGTTATAAACATTTTGTTAACCACGCGTGATTGCATATTAATAAATGAATATTGAATATCAATATGTATAATTTTAAAGTGAAATGTTACTTGTTTGAAATAAAATAAAATATTGTTGAATGAGAAAGTGAAATAGCATGCGGCATTAATTCAATTTATGCTATATATGATGGATTTTCATTTATAAACATTCCTGACCTGATGGGCATCCAAGAAGCTACCTCAAGAGCAATGGTATGGATGAAGATCTCACGTGAACATACAATATGTAGACTTTATCGACACAAACGCAAATAAACTGCACAATAACACAACTTCTGACAGCATTGTCTCCATAGGAGTACTAAAAGAAATTAATTTTCCAGGTTAGGAAGTCAGCCTTACATCTGGGGTTTTTTTGTGCCCTAGAGGGCAGGTTTTCATTTCTTGTTAAGTCTGAGTAAGCTTTCTCGGAAATATAATTTGGGCTAGAAAGAAACATTGAAATGGGAAGTCCTTTTTGACATCCCATTTTGGCTTTGAACTTAAGCGTTTTAACAACGAGTATCGACTGATATGTCTTAGTAAATATTAACAAAATATAAATACAGTTAAGTTAAATAAACTTTTAGAACCTATAGATAAAAAGGTTGTACAAATAATTGATTTACATTGTATACACAATGTGCACAAAAGATAACCAATTGGGAATAAATTTTTATTTTCAAAAGTTATAAATAATACAAATAAATGGGGATGATTAATTTGGTGAGCGCTGTTTTTGTGTGAATCACACCTCAAAAGCCCTCTGCGAGCTTGGTCGTCGCTAAAGGAAGCGATAATTCTCAAGCAAGTTTAAGTTGCTGTAAGGCTGGATGGACGTTTGGTGACCGATCTTTGGTAAAAGTACATAAATTTTTCAACCTTATCTGAAAATATCATCGGTATATTTATTTGTGCTCCACCGGGATTCGAGCCCACAAACTTCCATTTACCAGTTCAAAGCGTTACCACTAGACTACGGACCGGTCTTGTATTTGTTGTTTGATAAGAAAATAGTAAAAATTTATGACAAATTTCAAAATTTTGTAAAACACGAATACTATCAAAACGCAATATTGTGCAACGTTTCCGACACAATAGAATTGAGACATTTATAAATTCGCAATTGTATAGGAATTTCTGACAAAAAACCCGAAAAAAAATCACAAATAAATTTTGCATGATTTGTTTAAGTACCTATTTGAGTTGATAAATAAATAAATATTGTTTTAAAATTGGAACGTGTGAATTTTTCATGACCTCTACAAAAATGATCTACATGCGTTTATTGTGAGACTCTGAATGATAGGGCCTGAAATAAGTGCGTTATGAATGAGAATATGAGAGTGAAAGTAGAAGACAGTTGATTAAGATTGTTTGGTCATCAAGAAGTTATACACGATGAACAGGTTACTCCGACTTTAAGCCCACAAGGGATAACTATCGAGCCTTCAGGCATTTTTGCGCCTCCTATGTGGACCCCGGACTGGATCTCCTCCCAGTCGATTGAAGACGCCATCAGCACATCTTTTGTGATTGGCACAAAGTAGTAAGAAGGGCATCTCGATGGCATTGCACCGAGTCAGTAACTTCGGGTTTTTGCTGTTTTCTCTAGTGGACGAACAGGTAGGTCTAGAATCACTGCTGGGTTGGGTCACGACCATCGGGAAGGCCTTCCGCCACAAAAAATTATAGCATTGCATGAGCGTTCTGTGATACGCTTCCCCGGATGGAAGTGTATAAACGAAACGGGTATGAGGATGGGTTTTTGCAATGATGAAAAAAATAAAGCTAATGTTAAAGAAGACCGCGGGAAGAATGAATTGATCAAATAAAATTGTGATGAATATCGAAGAGATGACAAAAGTGTGTAAGGACCGAACGCAACGCAAAGCAACGCAACTAAGCTACACATATAGTGAAACTTCTTACCGCGTTATTCCCGAAGAGTTTCGTATGTGGCGAGTGAAACCTTTTTATTTTTACAGGTAAAGGGGCGAGACTTTCGCCAACCACTTCTGTTAAAGTGGAAGTTTCCCAGCTCCAGAGGGGGCTGGTACTCATTTCTTGTGAACGCTATGTAAACCTTGCCAGTATTTGATTTTGGTAAGAGTAAATCAGGTTTAGTAAATTTTAAAAGCTGGCCAAAATAAGTTGGCCATAAACTTTTGATTTGCCAGACAAATCGTCCCCCCAGTACTTGTTTGGCTTAACCTCAATTCGATTCAAAGATGATACTTCAACGAAATTGTCTTAAGAATTACATTCCATATAATCGGAGCTTAAAAAAAACCGTAAAACACGATTATGTCAGAGTTGTTTTAAATATTTTTAAAATTAATTTCCAGTTTTAATAAGACACATTCGTTCAGTACACATACAAACATTACTCATGTGAAATTACCTTAGAGATAAGACAAACAAGCTCTACAGGGGACGAAATGTTGGCTAGGCCACTCTCTATTCAGATGTGAATATTTGACTGTGATAGAAGGAATAAATCGACTTCTCCAAGGAAGAAAGAAGTAACTCCGAAATTTAGATTTTTGACTTATTTCCATTTCTAAAGCTAACAAATCATTATCGTCATTCCAAGATGATAGCTGTGTCTCTATCTCTTTTAAATTCGTTAACAAATTAATGTAAAAAATAGTTAAGGCATTGTTCTTCATGTAATAAACAACATTCAATTGGCGCTCCTGCAAAACTATATTTTTTGACTTAGTGCTGTCTTCCTTGGAGCAGTCGAAATTTTCTTGATAATTTCACGTACAATTTTTAATATATTAAGATAACAAAAAGAATATACGATGTTTTTAATGAAAAATCATGTAAAACCGTTTACGAATTTAAATTTCAGGTTAATTGATGGATGTATGAATGATTTTAAAAATGAAATTGTAGGTCAACAATAAAAAGAAGTTAGGTCAGAAAGTTATCTTTGTTTGTATACATTTTTCATACATCAATTAGAAGCACGTTAATTAAATTAAAGCACAGAAAAATGATCAAAGTGTATAAGCTAAAGAAGTAAATATATCGCTGCCTTAATTCTTTTTTGCTGTATAGACCATTAAGCTAATTTAACATGAGCAATGTTTGCATGGGTACTGTACCAAAGTGTCTTATGAAAACGGAAAATTGATTTAAAAAATATTTTAAACAACTCTCACATTATCGAGTTTTACGTTTTTTCTTAGCTCAGATTGTGTAGAATTTGATTCTTAAGACAACTGCATTTTAAAAAGTCATATTCCCTGTGTCAGGGAAGGTCGGCAAAAGTTGTAGGGCTTATGTTCATTTGAGGTTTGGGTTTATTTGTAAGTACACATTCAGCATTTGTAAGCGCGAACTACACGTGTTTGTTTGTGGGCATACATCTGAGAGCTTTAAATGAATATATCCTTGCAACTTAGATTATATTATATTATTACATATTTGACAGAATTGGTCTTTACGGCAAACAAGAACTGGGAGAAACAAATTAATGATTTGAATATGCGAGAAAAATTAATCATAAGATCAAATTTATCAGAATTAAACAAAATTTGAATGAAGTTATTTGTCTTACCATTTGTTTCATTGTGAAGTACTTTATATGAGTTTGAACTAAGAATTAGAATATTTGGTCCGTGCGCTACTACACACCGCGAATAGCACTCGCTTAGGAAAGCCTATTCTTATTGGAAAACTGCCTTCAAGTGACATCCGGACAGTTGGCACATCCGCTTATATTGTTGGCGCTTTGTGGGGCCCGCGCCCAGGCAGTGGGGGGAGTTGCGCCGCACCGAAGTGAAAGATTGGTACGCTGAAAACAGGGCTGCAACTAAATCTTAATCTAAGCTGCAAAGATATACATCATTAAAGATTCAATATTAAACGTATTTCCACAAACAGACACGTTAAAGTTTGCGCTTAAACATGCCGCATGTGAACCTACAGTATAAAACCCAATCTCAAATGAAAATAAGATCTGTAACTCTTGCCGACATTCCCTTCTTTCTTTGTGTTCATATCATTTAATCTGTGAGTTGTGACACGCGCAAAAACGGTGCATTTTTGTCATCTCTATAATTAATAACTAAATAAGGTTGGTATGCGACTGACCACCCATACTGTAAAAAATGGTTCACTTTGCCAATGTCACCCCTGTTTCAGGGAAGGTCGGCAAGAGTTGCAGTGCTTATGTTCATTTGAGATTGGGTTTTTTATATTGTAGGTCCACGTGCGGCATGTGTAAGCGCGAAATTATGCATGTCTGCTTATGGGAATGCATTTAATATGAATCTCAAATGATACATATCTTTGCAGCTTAGATTTAGATTTAGATTGTAGAAATAAGTCTTTAATAAAACACATATATCAGTATCATTCTTTTTCGTATAGTTCATTCTTGTACATTCACTGCGCATATCTCATTCTTTCACAATTTCACCAATCTAATCAAGCCATGCTGTTTAATGTCTTCCTATTCTTCTTTTCCTTATCACATTTTCTCTGTAGGTTTATACATTTTATCAGTCTTTCATAATATCTCTTTATCCCTCATTATCTTAAACCTTTACTTTCACAGCCTGTATAAGCTTACATTTTTTTCCCCCATTCATTGTTAACTCTATCTTCCAGGATTTGTTTTTGTCGTGTTTTTCAAGTGCTTTATTTTACTGTCTGTCCATGCTTCATTTTCACACATCAATATTGTGTATCGTTATTGTAGAATTTATAGTAAGTCATCATGTTAATTTCGTTTTCTTCTTGTCTCCCTCCATGCACCCAGCCTTACAACAACCGGGTCTTGCATTATTAATTGGCGCTTCGTACTTACAAAAAAAGTATTCCTAATAAATAAATAAATAAAATTACGCAACCCCCATACCTGGAATGCTCATGTTGTATCTGAAAAACATACCTGGAAACAATTTCAACAACCTTACAGCAAATGGGTCTTGTTGGTGAATTGTTAATAACTATATTTTCTACGTACAAAATAACAAAATTATACTTTTGTATTCTTGTTAAAAAAAAAAACATTTTTTTAAACCTCACTGCATTGTTATTTGTTAAAAATGTCGCTGAGATGGTCGGAGAGATAAGGCGTTGGAGCTTGAATTTGCGTTATTGACACTAACGATGGTTCGAACCCCGCTGCGTCATGTCATATCAACATAGGACAATAACTTTGGCACCGGTTCAACTGATGTCATTCAGTTATTCATTAATAAGTCTTTAAAATATCTAAGAATGAATTATTAATTGATATTTTTTATCACCTGATGATGATTACTGTGTAGTCGAAAACGTATGTGTCCAAAAATTCAAAAAATAATAAAAAGTGAAAATAAAACAGAGTTTTAATAACTAAATAAAAATAATATTAATTGATAACGTTAAAATCTGTTTCTGGCCTGTCAAAATAGGTTGGTGAATTGCATTCTTATCTAATCTAAGTAGCAAATATATGTAACATTAAAAATTTACATTATATTCATTTTCACAAGCAGACACGTATATGTTCGCGCTTAAAGATGCCGCATGTGGACCTACAATATAAAAACCCGAATCTCAAATGAACATACGCCCTGCAACTCCTGCCGATCTTCCCTAAAACAGGGGTGACATTGGCAAAGTGACCCATTTTCTACAGCATGGGTGGTCAGCCGCATACCAACTTATAAGTCAAGGAACATACACAACAGATTACATTTTTAAATTCCTCTTTACAAATCTATTTAAAAAAAAACCTGAAAACTATTTCAGCATTCTTTCTCAACCCTGTTGCACAGCGTCGTAAATTCCAAACGCCCAATTTCATTAAAAACGCGCCAAGCAAAAATTATCCATACTTTTAAATTTGAATCAACTCACCGCCTGCATTACTTCAGACTAATGATGTTGAACGACAGTGGTTTAATGAGACCAACAAACAATACTGAGCAATAAAACAATATCGCAAACAATCGGAAATATTAAATAAATAAATAAATGACTAAATAAATAAATGAATGAAAGAATGTGTTATTACCGCGAGATGCAGGTCTGAATAGGTTTTTCTGTTATTTTCATACGATTTCCGTATTTTAAGCGAAATTATATGGTGGTTTATACTAAACCTAAATCTAAGTTGCAAAGATATGTATAATTTGTGATTAATATATTAATTGCATTCCCACAAGCAGACACGCATAATCTTTTTCCGACTCTTAATCTTTCTAAAAGCGTCTAAAGCAGACACTCATAATCTTTTTAACACTCTTACCGACCTTCCCTGAAACAAGGGGGGGGGGGGGGGTATACAATAATTGTAAAAAAAGAAAACATTTAACTGTTATCAATAACCTAAGTTGCAAAATATATTTACTTACATTTAGATGGATAATAGGTTTACCTTGACTTATAGGTTGGTATAAGGCAACCTCCCACACTGTAAAAATTGTTTCACTCTGCCAATGACACCTTTGTTTCAGGGAAGGTTTGCAAGGGCTTATGTTCATTTGAGGCTTGGATTTTAATTTTGTTTTAGGGCCGTGGGGTAGAGGTGCATTTTCAACTAGCGTACTTATTTGGAACCGAATAGCATAGGTTCGAATCTTGCGTCTGGTCCACTTGACCATAATCTTTCATGCAATTCTACGAGCGAATATGTTTCAAATATGTTTTAAATAAATAAAATTTTGTATCTTAAATATAAAAATCAATGAATATATTTAAATACGCCTTGACATATACTAAAAACAACTGTATTCGGACCGGTGTGTTAGCCTAGTGGTTAACATTACAGACTCGTAATCAGAAGGTCGTGAGATTTATTACCTGAGTAAAAATAAACCATCATTTCATGTTGGAAATATGGAGAAAATATACCTTTACAAACGCCATACCACTTTACAGCAACTGGGTATTGCTTGTGTGATTGACGCTTACTCTAGTGACGATCAAACTTGCAGAGGTTTATTAAGGTGTGATCCACACAAAAAAAAACAACGCTAACCAAATATTTTTTTCATTTTATTAACCACAAAAAAAAATACCCGAACGTAATATAAACGCAACTAAGGTACACATATAGATCAACGTCTTGCCACGTTATCTCGGAAGGAGTCGCATGTGGCGAGTTGAACCTATTTATTTTTAAAGGCAGGGCAGGTTTCTCAGCTCTTAAAGGGACTGGTACTCATTTCTTGTGAAGACTGAGAAAACCTTGCCGGTATTTTTTTTTGGGGTTTGAAATTAACACCGAAACGGAAAACCATTTCTGACACCTTCGTTGGGATTCAAACCAGAGCTTACGGCATGGAATGCAAGCACTCTACCAAATGACCTATCGACCGGAAAATATGAAAATAATTTATTCAGCTCTTTCCACCTTTCCCTGAAATAATGCATTTAAAAGACCAACTTGGAGAAAATCTGAAAAGGCGTACGTCCAATAGAGAAAAAAAAACAGAATTTGAAGACCCGATAAAAATCAAATAAAGGGTGTTGTAACAAAAATCAAAACCTTGCTTAGATAATATTTTTTAGTAGAGTATATTTTGGTTTTTTTTTTGCAATAGGCTTTTCAATTCGAGCATTTTTTCTAGTTCACGCATATTAGAAGTAGTCCGCGACGAAAAGGTATTTTTTTTTTACTTTTACTAAAAATTGCCAAATTTTATAAAAGTCATCGAATGACTTAATTTTTAATTTGTGACAAAATCGAAATATTTTATGCTTTAAATTTGATTATTTAACTGATGCTGTGTAAAAAAAACGTTAGAAGTATTTTTTTGTAAATTGATTTTTTTTCATTTTTGGTATTATACTTTTTCTGCATTTCCAACCGTCAGTAACGCAACTAAAAAAAAACGCAACTAAGCTACACATATAGTGTAACTTCTTGCCGCGTTATCCCCGAAGGGGTCGCATGTGGCGAGTTGAACCTATTTATTTTTACAGGTAAGGGGGCCGGCCTTACGCCAACCACTTCAGTTGAAGTGGGGGTTTCCCAGCTCCCGAGGGGGCTGGTACTCATTTCTTGTGAAGGCTGAGTAAACCTTGCCGGTATTTTTTTTATTATGGGGTTTGAAATAAACACCGAAATAGGAAATCATTTCTGACACCCTCCTCGGTGGGATTCGAACCCGAGCTCACGGGGTAGAATGCAAGCACTCTACCAACTGAGCTATCGACCGGACATCAGTAAATAAATAAATATTTGAAATTTTTTAAATATTTGAAATAAATAAATATTTGAAAATATTGAAATTTTTGTATACCTGATATATTTTCAAAAACGTTAGTAAAATTTAATAATAAATAATTATAATAGTGAAAATACAAAACAGTGTTTAGATTTGAATCCTTCAATTAAATAAAAAATATTATTAAATAAATATTTGTATCATTTATTTGGTGAGTACTGCCTTTAAATAATAATATTATTTGGCTGATTTATTTGGTGAGTGCTGTCTTTGTGTGAATAACATCTCAAGAGCACTCTGCAAGCTTGGTCGTCGCTGTGGAAAGCGCCAATTCTCAGGCAAGCCCCAGTAGTATAAAGTTGGATGGACCTACGATGACCGGTTTTTGGTAAAGGTAGATTAATTTTTCAACCCAGCGAAGAAAAAATTTGAAAAATGCTATTTTTTACCTTGCACGAAATAATGAAGTTGATCGGTTAAAATGATATAAAAGTTTTTATTTTTGATAACCCGGAAAAGAGTGAATTTTGAAAACTGAATTATGCTTTTTGTACTTCTCCGAGAATCTATCTGACGAACATCCAATTACGAGCCAGTAGCCTTAACCACTAGACTACAAACCGATATCCTATCTATAAAATTTTACTTGTAAGCTGCGTCAAAAAATGTACAGAAACTGAAATAGCACCTCCTAGTGAGTGTTAAAGTTTCAAATTTTGGTTCTCTGTATACACTTGCTTTATACTATAACCTTTTAAAGTTAGAAATTCGTAAACTAATAAATACTACGGTAATTAAGGAACTATCGCTTATTCTTTGACTTGAAGCAGACCACCCATAGGTACTGTAAAATAATTGTTCATTTTGCTAATGCCACTCCTGTTTCGGGGAAGGTTTGTTAGTACACATGCAGCATTTGTAAGCGAGAACTTACCTTTTCCTGAAACAGGAGAATATTGGTGATAAATGTTTTTACAGGATGGACTATTAAACTCATACCAACATATCAGTTTGGGAACAAGAATCTATCAAAATAATGTACTACAAAATAAAAGGAATTTTTGTTTTTAAATTTATTTATTAAACATTTTTGTAATCTTACAATTATTATTTATATCGATTGAATTACAAAAGTGAATTGTTATCTGAATGCTAAATAATCAGTCTTTTTAGATATTGTGCAGCTGTCTAACATTGAGGTCAAGAGGTCTCACAGGCCTCACCAAGGGTACGTTATGGGGAAAGACTGGATCTGAAAAAATATCAAATTTATGTGAGAAAGGAAGTAATATAAGTAGAAGTAATATGTATATACAATGGACTTTCACTGTGTAAACCACCAAGCCCCTTAAAATATTAATATAATTGTGTTTGGAACATTTTTTTGTGTGGTTAAAAAACCTAGTCATTATCATCATCATTGGCTCGACAACCAGCGGTCGTCGGTCTTGGCCTTCCGTATCAACCGCTGTCAGCGCTGTCTATCCGACGTCTTCCTCTTCCAGTCTTATATTCCCACTCCACGGCAACCTGCCACCACTCCATCCAGCCATCTTGCTCGTGGGCTTCCCACTGTCCTGCGCCCTTCTGGGTTCGTCATCACAATCATCTTCTCCAGGCTCCGATGATCCTCTTCCCCTTTTTCTTTCAGGTATTAATTTAACAAAACTATTATGTGGCTATCAGGTAGACACTGTTTATAGTGATTTCTCTAAGGCGTTTGACAAGATAAGTCATAATATATTGTTGAGTAAGCTCTGGCACATCGGTATAAGGGGGGATCTCTTAAGGTGGTTTGTATCCTATCTTAAAAATAGATCCCAAGCAGTGGCACTTCACGGCTATGAGTCAGTATATAGATGTATTTACTCTGGTGTACCTCAGGGATCCCACCTGGGGCCTCTTTTATTTACTGTTTACATTAATGATATTATTCACTCAATAAAGTACTCTAATATTCTGTTGTTTGCCGACGATGCTAAAATATTTAAACAAATTAATACCATCGAGGATTGTATAGAATTGCAGTCTGATCTTAACTCGATTCTTTCTTACTCTAATGCCAACCAGTTATATCTTAATATTGACAAATGTAATGTCATTACTTACACTAGAAATCGTAGTAAAATTCTTTTTGACTACAGTTTTGGTGTTGATGGCCTCAGAAGAAAATCAGTGGTCAATGATTTGGGTGTATTGTTGGACGAGAGACTGAGTTTTATCAACCATTATGAGCATATTACTGAAAGAGCGATGAAGACGTTATATTTTATTGTTAGGAATACTAAACTTTTCAGGAATCCCCAAGTATTGCCCTTCTTGTTCAATTCATATATTAGAAGTGTACTTGAGTTTTGTTCGACTGTTTGAAACCCCAATTATGTTGTCCATATTAATGCTATTGAAATGGTCCAAAAAAAACTTATCAAGCAACTGAACTTTCGCAATAGACAACATTTCAATAGTTATTCCCAAGCATTGGAGCATTATGGTATACGATCTTTGGAGGCAAGGAGAAATATGCTTGACATCAGCTTCATATATAAGATAGTTAATAACAAAATCGATAGTGCACCTCTCACAAGCCTCCTTCCATTTCATTGTCCAATCAGAACTCATCGAGACAAATCCTTATTTTATGTGGGTGCAGCCAGGACAAATTATAAGCAAAATTCTTTTATAAGTAGAGCCTGCGTTGCAGTAAATAGTGTCCAAAGGACTGATCCTAAGTTGGACATTTTCTTTCTGTCTGCACAGTCATTGAAAAAGAGGATTTTGAATCTAGCAGGATTTGAATTTCATTTTTGAATCTCATTTCTAATTTCTTTAATCATTCTCAATTCCTATTTTGTTTTTATTGCTTATTAATCATCATCGACGTGTTTGGTGTGCGCATTGTTTTTCTACTCCCTTTCCTTTCTCCTGACCTTTCTTTCCTTATCCCATCATGAGGACGAGATTTATTTTTTATTTTTATTTTTATTCTGTTTTGATTTGTGTATTTCTTTTTTTTTTTGGTTTTGGATGCTGCTTCTTTTTGTTTTTCTTTACTTTTTATTTATTTACCTGGCATGATTTGTAATTTAAAATATTAATTTGTAGAATACAGTAATAGGCGACATGAATTGTAAAAAATATCTTATATATGTATACAAAATTATATTCAATGCTGTTGTATTCTTGTTTAAACAATAAAAAAAAAAAAAAAAAAAAAAAAAAAAAACCTTTTTGTTCACATCAAACCCTGTTTTGATTAATTGCAACCTTTCTCAATATGGGATAAACAATACCACTAGAAAAGAATTTCCTCCCTGAGAGCTAGATGGAGGCAAGTATCATAGGTACCTACATTCTGAAAGCACCTTTCTATATAAACATACATAGCTTTACTGTACTGTATTGTATTCTGCCGCCGTTCCACTAGGGGTGGCCGGTACCTCCGCAGATGCGCCTCCACTTTTTTCTGTCCTTACAAACCACTTTCATTTCCTCAATATTCATCACATTTTCATACATACTCTTCTCTTATTCTCACTCTGCATATTCCATTCTTTCGCAATCTCACCTATTTGGTCTAACCATTCTTTCTTCGGCCTTCCCCTTCCGCGTTTTCCTCTGACATTTTCTTTGTACACTTTCTTCGTTAGTCGTTCATCATCCATTTTTTCGAGATGTCCAAACCATCTCATCGTACTTTTTTGTACTTTCATTCTCATATTCTCTTTTATACCACACTCGTTCATCACCCAATCATTACGCACTCTATCATTCAGTGTCTTTCCAGCCATTGCTCTCAGGTAAGCCATTTCAACCGTACATACTTTACTCAGCTCACATTCATTAACTGTCCACGCCTCACTTAAATACATCAATGTCGGAACCAATATGCTATTGTGCACCGCCAATCTCATATTCTTCGTAACTTTCCTATTTCTTGCAATTCTTCAATCGTTCCCATTACACTTCTTCCTCCACTAGCGTGCTTTTCCAATTCTTTCGCACCACCTAAAAACAAATAAAGTATTATTACCAATGACTCGTGGAACTGGTACAATTGGCGCTGTGCGGAAGATGGGCACAAGGGGCGACAGGTGGCTCATCCAGTCAAATTGGTTCCATGTGGGCCACGACATGATCTCGTGGTTGTCGAAGATGTCACCATGGATGTCGAAGGGAAGGTCCTCCAGCAGGGAGAAGCGGTCGAAAGCCGGGCTGGCTGATGCAGCGCAGACCACAAAGAAAACCAGAAAGAGGAACTGTAAAAAAAGAAAAGTATGTGGCAGTGCTGCTGGACATATGTTTTCCGGGATCTTTTGCCGTGGTCTATGGGGGCTAGAGCTTCAGGACGTTTCGATCATGTCTACGATGGACTTCTTTAGCGTGAAAATGCAATGACGACGATGATATTGTTGAAAACTGTGATGAATATAATGCGTAGGCTAGCGGATAGCGTTATTGAAAAAATGTTCATATCCCGTCGTTTACAAATCTGATAACTTTGACCCTGGTTCAACGGATGTCAAATCTTATATAATATAAGTTGCAAAGATGTATTACGCAAAAACGCAAAAAACGCAACTAAGCTACACATATAGTGTAACTTCTTGCCGCGTTATCCCCGAAGGGGTCGCACGTGGCGAGTTGAACCTATTTATTTTTACAGGTAAGGGGGCCGGCCTTACGCCAACCACTTCAGTTGAAGTGGGAGTTTCCCAGCTCTCGAGGGGGCTGGTACTCATTTCTTGTGAAGGCTGAGTAAACCTTGCCGGTATTTTATTATGGGGTTTGAAATAAACACCGAATTAGGAAATCATTTCTGACACCCTCCTCGGTGGGATTCAAGCCCGAGCTCATGGAGTAGAAAGCAAGCACTCTACCAACTGAGCTATCGACCGGAATTAACATTTCAAATTCTGATTAAATTAATGTCCATAAATAGACACGTGTGAGTTCGCATCTATAACCCACATTGTAAAAATTAGTTCACTTTGCCAATGTTACCCCTGTTTCAGGGTACGACAGCAAAAGTTGCAAGGCTTTTGTTCTGTTGAGGTTTAGATTTTAATTTGTAAGTACACATGCAGCATTTGTCAGCGCGAACTTACACGTGTCATTTAATATGAATCTTTAATGTTAACATATCTTTGAAACCTAGATTATCGATTATCTGACAGTGAGTATGCATTAATATGAATCTTAAATGTAAACATATCTTTGAAACTTAGATTATAGATTATCTGCCAAAGGGTATGCATTAATTGTGAATCTTAAAAGTGAATTGATCTTTACAACTGAGATTATAGGTATAAAAATCAGATTTATTTTGTTCATATTAAATGGAAGAGTTATTTGACGACATTGATAGAATAAGAACCAATAAAATAATTTGTAAAATATTATTCTACCTTCATGTTGACGGTGATTGGTGGTAGACTCCTGTGTTACCCTTTACACAAAACGAGAGAGAATGAAAATCCCAACAACCCACATCGCTTATATACCTTGGCACATATTTTTATCTTAAATCGTTAGGAGATTAAGGTGTCGTTAAAAGCCATGAAAATATTTGTTTTTCTCAAGTTTAATTATGTAGGATGAATGTTAACAAAATACAGTGGCGTTTGTTACACTTTGAACGATGAAAATGTCAAAAAACGTAACTAAGGTGCACACGTAGTGTAACTTCTTGCCTGCGTTATCTACGAAGGGGTCGCATGGGGTGATTCGGGACCTATTTATGTGTACGGTTAAGGGGGCCAGCCTCACGTATACCACTTCAGTTGAAGTGGTGGTTTAAAACAAAAAAACACAACTAAACTAAACATACAGTGTAACTTCTTGTATGCGTTATCCTCGAAGGGTTTGCATGTGGCAATTCGGGACTTATTTATTTGTACGGGTAAGGGGGCCGCACCAACACTTTCAGTTGAAGTGGGGGTTTCCCAGCTCCCGGAGGGGGCTAGTTCTCATTTCTTGTGAAGGCTGAGTAAACCTTGAGATCGAACCCTTGCCCTGGGCATGGAATGCAAGCATTCTACCAATTTAGCTATCGACCTTTTTACGAGCTTGGTCGTCGTCGCTACAAAGCGCCAATTCTCAAGCAGCAAGACCTAGTTGCTGTAAGGCTGAATGGACCTTTGGTGACCGGTCATTGGTAAAGGCTTATGAATTTTTCAACCCAGCGAAGAGCAAATTTGAAAATATAAATGGTATATTTTTTGTGCTCCGCCGGGATTCGAACCCACAACCTTCCATTCAGAGTCTGAAGTATAACCACTGAAGTACGGGCCGGTCAATATTTTTAAATGTTTTTTTGTGTTCCGCCGGGATTAGCTTGAGCCCATGACATTCTATTTACGAATCCGGAGTGCTCAGAGACTACGTACGTGATGATGATGTTGATGAAACCATCGAAATGATTTCATCACCATCACATTCTTTAACTTATAAGTTGGTATGAGACTAAACCCCCATGCTGTAGAAAGTTAGTTGATTTTAGGGAGAGTTGCAAAGTGTATGTTCATGTGTGGATAAGTTTATTTTGTATGCACACATGCAGCATGTGTACGCGCAAACTTACGTGTGCCTGGTTATGGGCATACATTGCTTATGAGCATTAAATGCCAATATATGTTTGCAACTTAGATTTTAGTGTGGATTCAGAGTGTATGGAGGTGAGAATGAGTTTTTGGAATGAATTGAATGCAATTGTACATGAAAGGAAGAAGAATGAAAACATTATAATTTTGGGTGATATGAATGGATGGATAGGTATGCAAAGAGATGAATGTTTGAAAATTATTGGTCCTAGTGGACGAGGTGTAGTCAACGATAATGGGCGACATCTGATTGCTTTGTGTGCAGAGCACAGTCTTTTTGCATCAAATACTTGGTTTCGGCATAAGGATGTGCATCTGTACACAAGGCAGATTGTGGGAAGTCGCACAATCATTGACTACATCTGTGTGGATGAAAGATTGAGAGGAGCCGTAAGAGATAGCCGTGTCTACCGCGGGCCTGAAATAGGCAGTGACCACTATCTCTTATGTGCTAAAATAATGATTGGTGAAGTAAGAAAGAAGAAACGTAAGAAGCAAGTAAGAATGTCTAGAATAAAAGTAGAAAGGCTGAATGAAGAAAATGTGAAAGAGAAGTATGTATCAGAGCTCCACAAAATTTTAAGTGTGAATGAACTTGAGAAGAACGTGTGTGGAAAAGATATTGAAAGTATGTGGAAAGATCTGAAAGAAGGAATGACTGAATGCGCTAAAAAAGTATGTGGGGTAACGAAAGGTGGAAGATTGAAAGGAGATGCCTGGTGGAATGATAGAGTGAAAGAAGCTGTGAAAGTTAAGAAAAAGTGTTATGAAAATTGGCTGAATGATAGAAATGATAGAAAGCTAGAAGACGAATATAAGATAGCTAAGAGAATGGCGAAGACTATAATTTATGAAAGCAAGATGAATGAACAAAGAAAGATTGATGAAAGGATTAACAGAAGTTACACCGACAGTAAGAAGGAATTTTGGAGGTGGATCAATGCGGATAGAAATAAATCTTCTGCATTGACCACTCCGGGAGTCAAAAGTGCTGCCGGTGAGATGGTATGGGAGAATGAAGAAGTATGCAAGAGATGGAAGAACTATTTTCATGAAATTTTTGGTCAGGGTGAAAGAAGAATTTATGAACAGATAGATGAAGAAAATGAATTGAATATTTTGAAAGAAGAAATGAAAGTGTCTATTTCACGTCTGAAGAATGGGAAGTCTGCTGGGTTTGATGGTATAAATGGTGAAATGTTAAAAGCAGGAGGTGAATGCTTGATAGATTGGATGTACGAATTATGTAAGCTTTGTGTGAATGCAGGAGTAGTACCGATGGATTGGAGGAAGGCAGTCATTGTTCCCATTTACAAAGGTAAAGGGTACAAAAAAGACTGTCAGAACTTCAGACCAATCAGTCTACTCAGTATACCAGGAAAAGTCTTCTGTAAGGTGATTATAAAAAAAGTGATTCTGACAACTAGTGAAAGGATTTCCGATGTACAGTCCGGCTTTATGGCCGGTAGAGGCTGTGTTGATCAGATTTTTACTCTACGACAACTTGTTGAAAAACAATTGTCGGTGAGGCGGAAGCTGTTCACGGCCTTTGTAGATCTGGAAAAGGCTTTTGACTCAGTGGACAGAGGTATGTTATGGGATGTTTTGAAAGCATACGGAGTGAATGGGGCTCTCCTAGGTGCGGTGCATGCAAACTATGAAAATAGTAAGGCATGTGTTCGTATTGATGGTGAGTATAGTGAATGGTTTGAAGTTTATAAGGGTGTGAGGCAAGGATGTGTGATGAGTCCTTGGCTATTTAACATAGTCATGGACAAGTGTGTCAGAGATGCTAGACTTAATGATTGTGGATTGATGATAGGAGAGAGCAAAGTGAGTGTTCTACTGTATGCAGATGATGCAGTTCTTGTATCTGATTCTGCAGTAGAATTGCAAACAATGCTCTCTAGATTGAATGAAGCTTTGTTAGGTAACCATTTGAAGTTGAATGCAAGTAAGACGAAAGTATTGATTTTTGAAAGAGATGATGAAAATATGAATTCTGAATTTAAAATTAATGGAATGAATGTTGATGTCGTAAATGAGTTTGTATACCTGGGAAGTAAGTTTGAAAAAGATGGAAGAATGATCGGTGAATTTGAAAGAAGAATAATGAAAGGCAGGTGCGTACTGGGTGCTACCGCTAGCATCGCCAAGAACCAGAATCTTTCAAAAAATGTTCGACTGGCGGTGCACGGTGGTATACTAGTGCCCACTCTGATATATGGAAGTGAAGCCTGGACGGTGAGTGAAAGTGAGATTAGTAAAGTCCATACAGTAGAAATGGACTACTTAAGAAGTATGATTGGGAAAAGACGGAGTGATAGGGTAAGGAATGATTTTGTTAGAGAGAAATGTGGTGTAAGAGAAAGTGTGAAAGTAAAGATTAAAAGAAGTATGCTTAGATGGTTTGGACATTTGGAGAGAATGAATGAGGAAAGACTGACGAAGAAAGTATATGCTGCGAGAATTGATGGATGTCGTGGAAGAGGAAGACCGAGAAAGGTATGGATGGACCAAATTTTCGAAATAGCGAATGAATGGGATATCCAGAGTCATAATAAAAGGAGAGCTTGTATGAAAAAGGTTATGGCTCTGGATGAAATGAAAGAAGTATGCAAGGATCGAAAGAAATGGCGGTTGATCTGTAATGCTGGCGGTTAAAGCTAAGGCTTTTAAATTTAAAAAATATGTGTTGTAGCTTTTTAATTTTTTACTGTTTAATTGCTTAGAATTTATTTGTTTTATATATTTGATTGTATCAATTGCATGTACTCCTTGATTGATAGGTTGGTATGCGGCTGACCACCCATACTGTAAAAAATGGTTCACTTTGCCAATGTCACCCCTGCTTCAGGGAAGGTCGGCAAGAGTTGCAGGGCTTATGTTCATTTGAGATTGGGGTTTTTTATATTGTAGGTCCACATGCAGCATGTGTAAGCGCGAAATTATGCATGTCTGCTTGTGGGAATGCATTTAATATGAATCTCAAATGATACATATCTTTGCAGCTTAGATTTAGATTTAGATTTTAGTTCCTTGACTTAAAGGTTGGTATGCGGCTGACCACCCATACTGTAAAAAAATGGTTCACTTTGCCAATGTCACCCCTGTTTCAGGGAAGGTCGGCAAGAGTTGCAGGGCTTATGTTCATTTGAGATTGGATTTTTATAATGTAGGTCCACGTGCGGCATGTGTTAGCGCGAAATTATACATGTCTGCTTGTGGGAATGCATTTAATATAAATCTTAAATAATATATATATCCTTGCAGCTTAGATTAGATTAGATTAGAGTATCGAAGAAGCTCATTTTAAATACAATGAAAACGTACGAAAGCTCCAGATCCATAGCAAAATAAATATATGTACATTTTTCAGGTTTAAGTTTATTTGAAAATTACCAAAAAAGTTTGGTTGAAATGGCTTACTTGATTTATTTTAAAAAAATCAAGCTGCCACTGTCTTTAACAAATTCATACATTTCATTAAGTATCAAACCCATTATTTGTCATATTTCATATTCCAGTTAATAACTAGTATTTTACTTGTACGTGTTCTTTTTTTATCAAATTGTCAAATAACTGGTTATTATTTATTAACATGTACATAGGTATTACCTTTTATTTAATGGTTTTTAAAATATTTATTTACTAGGTCTTATCTACAGGTTACGATAAAGAAGTTTCAGCCATCTCTATTTGAAGTACAAACGTCAAAGCATTTAAGATGAGGGGTGAGAAAGAAAACAAAATCCGGCAGTAATTATTAAATTAAAATTGGCTGAATTATTTCTTCTTTTCGTGCCACTTCTAGCAAAGATCGGTGATCATCATGGCTCAAAACAGAGACTTGGTGCTTCTGCCGAACCAAATTTTTCAACTGCGATGTCCTTAGGCGTCCCTGAGTTCTTCTTCCCTCAATCCTACCCTATATGATCTAAATCTAAATCTCAATCTAAGCTGCAAAGGTATGTATCATTTGAGATTCATATTAAATGCATTCCCACAAGCAGACATGCATAATTTTGCGCTTACATATGCCGCATGTGGACCTATAATATAAAAAAAACCCTATATAATATAAGAAAACGTTTGTAACATACTCAAAAACAATAAAAGTGGAATAAAACAAAGTTTTTAATTTCTTTTATTTTTTAATTTTTTGTGAAAAATAATCAATTTTTAAAAAAAACCCAATCTCAAATGAACATGAGCCCTGCAACTCTTGCCGACCTTCCCTGAAGTAGCGGTGACATTGGCAAAGTGAACCATTTTTTACAGTATGGGTGGTCAGCCGCATACCAACCTATCAGTCAAGGAATACAAGCAATTAATACATTCAATGGTATGATCCTACACAGTATTTCTCATTTTTCAAAATGTAACCAAAGTAGGTGCAACAGCTTTGTAGTAGGTACAACATTTTTGGTTTAAAATAAACACCGAAATGGGAAATCATTATTGTAAACCTCCGAGGGATTTAAACCCGTGCTCTGGGCATAAAATGCAAGAACTCTACCAAATAAACAATCAATCGGACTACATATAGTCTTAGAACTATTTTGCAGATTTAACCAACAAAGTTGGTGTTTTACCTTAGTTTGCAATAAAGCAACATTAAATCTTGTGCGTTACTATTTTAGCTTTCTAGCCTCAAAAGTTGTTTGATTCAAACGGGGTTATTCTTAGATATTTTAGTCGTCGGTTGAGCCCACGCTTTGAAAAACTAATGGTGCCTGCGCTGGAAGTTTCATCTAACCTACCGAATTTTGTAATATTTGTATGAAAACAAATCAGCTGTTCATTTGCGGCCATCTTGGATTGACAGGTCTTTATACAAATGCATCATTAGTTTGTCAAAGCGTGGGCTCAACCGACGATTAACATGTCTGAGAGTAGCCCCGAAAGGGCTTTATATGCATGACAGACCAGCGCCTCTAGCGAGTAGATTTGGAAGTAACCTAGTCGAATGAGATCATTTCCCACCATTCATTTTGATTAGAAAGGTATGCAAGGATAGGAAAAAATGGAGGTAAATCTGCAGACGCTCTGGCCAGCTCTAGGGAAATAGTGACAGAGTTTAACTTACAGTTTAATTTGTTATCGAAGAAAAAGTTGCATCTGGTAATTATGTGAGAACTATTTATTTTCAAAGGTAGCAAACCATCCTTCCACTAACCATTAATTTTACTCGATTGTTATATAAATAAATAACACCTTATTAACTTTAAAACACTGTTTATATTTCACAAAAATATCATAAATTTAAAAATTAAATTTTAGATTAACTACTAACGTTTTCGACCAATATGGTCATGATTGTATGATGAAAATGCAAGAACTCTACCAAATAAACAATCAATCGGACTACATATAGTCTTAGAACTATTTTGCAGATTTAACCAACAAAGTTGGTGTTTTACCATAGTTTGCAATAAAGCAACATTAAATCTTGTGCGTTACTATTTTAGCTTTCTAGCCTCAAAAGTTGTTTGATTCAAACGGGGTTATTCTTAGATATTTTAGTCGTCGGTTGAGCCCACGCTTTGAAAAACTAATGGTGCCTGCGCTGGAAGTTTCATCTAACCTACCGAATTTTGTAATATTTGTATGAAAACAAATCAGCTGTTCATTTGCGGCCATCTTGGATTGACAGGTCTTTATACAAATGCATCATTAGTTTGTCAAAGCGTGGGCTCAACCGACGATTAACATGTCTGAGAGTAGCCCCGAAAGGGCTTTATATGCATGACAGACCAGCGCCTCTAGCGGGTAGATTTGGAAGTAACCTAGTCGAATGAGATCATTTCCCACCATTCATTTTGATTAGAAAGGTATGCAAGGATAGGAAAAAATGGAGGTAAATCTGCAGACGCTCTGGCCAGCTCTAGGGAAATAGTGACAGAGTTTAACTTACAGTTTAATTTGTTATCGAAGAAAAAGTTGCATCTGGTAATTATGTGAGAACTATTTATTTTCAAAGGTAGCAAACCATCCTTCCACTAACCATTAATTTTACTCGATTGTTATATAAATAAATAACACCTTATTAACTTTAAAACACTGTTTATATTTCACAAAAATATCATAAATTTAAAAATTAAATTTTAGATTAACTACTAACGTTTTCGACCAATTTGGTCATGATTGTATGACCATATTGGTCGAAAACGTTAGTAGTTAATCTAAAATTTAATTTTTAAATTTATGATATTTTTGTGAAATATAAACAGTGTTTTAAAGTTAATAAGGTGTTATTTATTTATATAATAATCGAAAAAACATGAATTTTCACAGTGTTAATACACAAACCATAAAATATATATTAATTTTACTATTTGTTCATTCAAAACTGATAAATCAATTTAAATTAGTCCATTTTCTTTCTCCTTCACACATGAATGTAACTAGAGTCCTTAGCAACGAACAATAATATGCTTGCTTGCCTTTTCCCTAGCAATCTGGCGCTAACGCAACTAAGCTACGCATACAGCGTAACTTCTTGTCGCAGTATCCCCGAAGGGCTTTACATGTGGCAAGTGGAACCTGTTTATTTTTACAGGTAAGGAGCCTGGCTTTACGTCAATTACTTTGGTTGAGTAAACCTTGCCTGTATTTTATTTTGGGTTGGATATGCAGCGATAAAGTTTATTTGTCGTCAACTTATTGTAGTTTTTTTCTAAATAAAGTTATTGTATTTTTCAGTATGACTAGGTACATAGTTTTCTCTGAAAATAAATATATCATAAATCTTAAAAAAAACAATTGTATAATTAAATTAAATATATTCTATTAACACGCCTACAATGTTTTTTTTTTATCTTATTAACAATACATTATTTTTTTTACATAATGCAATAGATATTTTATTGAATCCTGATGTCTTTTGCAATGCTGTCAAAATGCCTCAGACGGTCCTTTCTGTTGTATGCTGGCACAATCACTTCAGGAACTGAAAACAAGAACAAAAAATACTCTTAAAATTTCAGTTATCTTCCGTTCATATGAAGACAACTTGAACTGTTTATCTTCATATTTTATTAGAGGTGACTAGAGCTTCTGCATTGTTGCATCTATTTGTTCATACTCTGAAACACTTATTACCAAATATGGCTAAATATAATGACTGAGTCCTTGACTTATAGGTTGGTATGAGGCTGACCACCCATACTGTAAAAAATGGTTCACTTTGCCAATGACACCCTTGTGTCAGGGAAGGCCGGCAAAAGTTGTAGGGTTTATGTTCATTTGAGGTTTGGATTTTATTTGTAAGTACACATTCAGGATTTGTCAGCGAGAAATACACGTGTTTGTGTGTGGGCATGCATTTGATATGAGCTTTAAATGTTAATATGTCTTTGCAACTTAGATTATAGATATTAAATAGTCCATATATATTTCGTCCTCTTAAAGCTTGTTTGCCCTCTTATGCTCATCAGATATAATTTCACATAAGCAATGTGTATGTGTACCGGACCAATGTGTCTAATGAAAACTGGGAATTTAATTTAAAAATATTTGAAACAACTCTTACATTATAGTGTTTTCGGGTTTTTCTTAGTTCACATTGTGCAAAATGTATTTATTAAGACAATATCATTGAAAGGTCACTTTGAATGGAATGGCAGATAAGCCAAACAAGTACTGGGGAGTATTTCATTGTAAAGTACTTAATTTGTAAACAATTTTTCTTTCCGCAATACTACAGATCGATCTTAAAAAGAAGCATGAATGAAGGCATCAATAACTACGAAGATGAAAAACAAGTGTAAAGACTGAATAAAGTGTAGACACATCTGTGGAGGTAATAGCCACTTCTAGCGGAATGATGGCTAGATGCAAACCAAAAATCCATCTAAGTTCAGCTGGAAAAATATTTGGTTAATGTACATGGCTGTGCAAAGTAATACGTATCAAATGCGATGGAGATTTTTGATTGTCTGCTATCCCATAAACATAGTTCATCATTTGCTGTAATACACAACGCCTAAGCAAAAAGGCAACGGTACTTTTTGGCAACCAAAAAGCTTGCTTGACACATTTTTTGGCAACACTTGCCTTTAGCAGATAGATAGATGAACAATCAACAAAAACTGTCATACAATTTTATATATCCACCTTTTTAGAACAATTTCACTGAGGGTGTATTACCCCATCTTTATTCAGCTCCTAGAAAAAGGCGAGGAAAAGGGAAGTGAACAGTGCATGAGTGTGAACGGGCATACTCGCGGTATCGCAAATGGCTCGCGCTATCGCGAGTGAACATACATGACTTGTCAGTATTTTTTGGTGAAGTCAAAGGACTATTCGAGAGCGCTATTGGTTATTCTGTCCCCCCCCTTTCTCTTCCGCCTCACCCCGCGGCTCAATTGCTCTGCTCAAATTATCATTGCGGCTGCGCGAGAGGTAGTAGAAGTGGCAGAGTGTAAATGGGACATAAATCATCATTTTCTTATGTTGTTTTTTATAATCTTTTTGAAATTACTAGTTTGGTGCATTCTAGCGTAAAAAATACCATCTTTATATGTGAAACAAAGTAGGTTCGGCATTCAAAATTCAAATCTTATGCAGACAAAATGGTACGACAGACGTTTGTTGCAACCTTTTATTTCAAATAATTTTCTAGGATAGTTAAGGAAAGGTTTTAAAGGACGGAAACAAAGAAAGATTTTTTAAATGTATATATTTTATTTACTTTAAATCACATGAAACATTGTGGAATTCATAAATTTTTCAGCGTATACGCATAATCTTTTCACCGATAATGGGACGAACTCCTGGTCTGATCAAAGGTAGAACAGCTGGGACTAAAAACAAAAAGAAAAAAAAGTTAGTTTTTTAAAAATAAATCGTTAGGGTTTCATAAAATCTTCAAATATTGATGCGCAAAAAACATTTGTTCATTGTATTGTATACAAACAATTACTTTATTCTTAAACTTGCAACAAAGTAAAATATTTTTACCTCTCAGATTGAAGGGACAAAATACAAATCTTCTGATCAGCAATCCTCTTCGCGTCATGTCAAGATAACTCGTCCACAGACAGTTCGTCTAATCTAATCTAATCTAATCTAATCTAAGTTGCAAAGATACGTTACATTGGAGATTAACATTACATACATTCTCACAACTAGACACGCACAAGTTCGCGCTTGCACATGCCTCATGAGAACCTACAACATAAAAACCAAATCTCAAATGGGCATACACCCTGCAACTCTTGCCGTCCTTCCCTGAAACAAGGATGACATTGGCAAAGTGAACCATTTTTACAGCATGGGTGGTCAGCGGCATACCAACCTATAAGTCAAGGAACATACACGACAAATTACATTTTTTAAATCAATAAATAATAAATATGTATATTATATATGGACATCAAAAACTAAAACATAAAACAAATTTCACTTTAATAAACCCTAGCCGCTAACATTACAGACCAACCGCCATTTCTTTCTGTCCTTACCTACTTCTTTTATTTCCTCCAGACTCATAACCTTCTTCATACAGGCTTTTCTTTTATTATGACTCTGGATATTCCATTCATTCGCAATTTCGGATATTTGGTCCATCCATACTTTTCTCGGTCTACCTCTACCACGACATCCATCAAATCCATCACATCATCCATCACATCCATCGTCCGTGGATAAATTGGTCACACGTTAGTTCGTCCACACAACTTAATGACATTTCGGTCGCAAACAATAAAGGTGCAAAGACAGCTCCATCACAGAAAATACGCTCTCTAAAAATCCTTTTGGAATTACTGTGGTTTTCTGTGGGGTCTCTCTGTGGACCTTTATTGTATGCGACCGACAAGTGTGGGAAACTGATTTTTCCATGACCAAGCTGTCAGTGTACGGCTTGTCTATGACCGATTTGCCGTGAAACCAGTCCACTTAATATCTAAGTTGGTACAACACTTGCTTTCAAAGTTAGAGATCTAAGGTATGAACCACACCAAGGGTGTCATATCCTTTCTCGTTTCGTTGTTACCTTCAAGACTAAATCATGAAGCCGGCAAGCCATTTCAGATTTCTTGAGAAATGAAAACCTGCTCACTTGGGAGCAGAGAAACCCTACTTCGTGTGAGACTGACTTTCTTACCAGAGAAAATAATAAAAAGTTTAACTTTTCACTAAAAAGGTTTACTGTTGATGAGTTATCTATAGCCTAATTATCTGTGACCAAAATATCGTTGGCCGAATGGTCGTGTAAACGAATTGTCAGGAGTGACTTGACTTAAAGATTGGTATGCGGCTGACCAACCGTGCTGTAAAAATGGTTCACTTTGCCATTGTCACCCCTGTTACAGGGAAGGACGGCAAGAGTTGCAGGATGTATGTCCATTTGAGTTTTGGTTTTTAAGTTGTAGGTTCATATGAGGCATGTGCAAGCGCGAGTTTGTACGTGTCTGGTTGTGGGAATGCATGTAATGTGAATCTCGAATGTAACATATTTTTGCAACTTAGATTAGATTAGATTAGACCTATTTGTCCAATGGACGACTCATCCTTGACCAATTTATCGTGAAGTGCAGAAAAATATACACACCTCTGAATTTATCATCGATTGGGACATTCCCAACAGTTCTATAGTGTCCATGCCCCCTAGCAGCCTCAGCCTCCCACGTCTGCAGGTGCCTCAGCTTCTCATACGCCACCTCAGGAGTGTCCACCACCTGCCCGTACTGGTCCAGAGGAGCTCCTAGCTTTATTCCATAATGAGGGTCATAGGCGGATGCGGTGGAGACGAAGAAGAAGACGAAAAAGATAAACTGGAAGTAGAAAAAGAAGTAAAATCAATCAAATGTGTCGTTAGAATTATAATAACGGTATTATGGCCGAGGGTTTAAGTGGCTGATCGCAAAAAAAAAAAAACGCAACTAAGCTACACATATAGTGTAACTTCTTGCCTGTGTTATCCCCGAAGGAGTCGCATGTGGTGCTTCGGGACCTATTTTTTTTACACGTAAGGGGGCCGGCCTCACACCAGCCACTTTCAGTTGAAGTGGGGGTTCCCCAGCTCCCGGGGGGGCTGGTTCTAATTTCTTGTGAAGACTGAGTAAACCTTTGAGATCGAACCCTTGCTTTCGGCATGGAATGCAAGCACTCTACCAATTGATCTTTTTAGCGTATTTAGAATAAAATACGCTGGTTCGATCCCATTTGACCATTTGGTCATTTGACCATAACCTTGATCCTGGTTCAACCGATATCATTAGGTAATTATTAACAATATACAATAATAAATTATTATTTGATGATTTTAATACCTGTTTCTGGCCAGGTAGAATAGGTTGGAGAATTGCATTCGTCTTCACAAATGTAATAAAAAAAGTAGCGTCTACGTAAATTTTGCAGGGCGATCGACACACCAAATGTAACAATTAACTGGTTCAATTTAATAAGCTACGATTCATCGATTTCCCACATTTTTTTTGGATTAACTTGCATTTGGTTCACAGTTAACATTTGAGTGGTCAGCTCGGCATCTCTTATCCACAAACGGTCTACAAACGGTTTTAGCACTTACATAGTATGACACTAGGAACGTTCTCGAAACTTTGCGAACTAGAGCATATTGTAAGACTAGTATCAGAACATTCGTGAAAATACTAATACAATTAAGTAATACCCGCACCGTGAGATGCTACACGTGATGAGACGCTTTATTTTTTCGATAAAACTCTATAACTTGAAATTGAAGATTCATTGATTTTGTTATTGTTATTATTATTATTAATATTATTGTTATTAACGGAAAATGTAGAGACAATTTTTTAAATTATTTATTAATCTACTGATTGTTTTGTAATTATCCGAAGAAATTTGTTGTTTTTTTCCTGAATAAAATAAAATAAAATAACAGGGGTGCCCATACTTTTTCTTGAGAAGATCGACCTAACAAAAATTTATGAATAGGAGATCGACATTTTAACTGCTTAGCCCACCAAATATAACTCATAATTCATAATGCATAAATATTTATTAAGAAAAAAATTAGCATAAGTAAAACTACATTGAATGCAAAATGTCAAATCAGTTTTAAGGTCAATCACTGAAATTTTAGCTATCCTCGGCGATCGACCTTAAAACCTCCCGCGATCGACCGTATGGGCACCTCTGCTCTATGGCATGGAAGGGTGGGCACTTACACAGTGCCTTCAGAACAGAATCACTGCCTTTGAAATGTGGGTGTACGTACCGTCGCATGTTGGAGGTTTCCTGGATGGATCGAGCCACAGATTACTAACTATAATCTTTACTCTATGTTGCAAAGATACATGGACATTCAAGATTCATATTAAATGTCTTCCCACAAGAAAACACGTATACGTTCGCGTTTATACGCCACATGTGAATTTTGAACATAAATCTAAATCGGATCCCGGAAAACATCACTCCAGCATCATCAGCATAAAACTCTTATTCATAAATCTAAATATCTCAAATGTGCAAGTTTTGAAGACCTTCCCTTAAACAGGGGTGACATTGGCAGTGAATCATTTTTTACAGAAGATTAACTTAGTAGCGTCGTTACGTAAGTGCTTAAAAGAGCTAAAAATACAAAATGAAAGAATTCAAATAAATACCTTGATATACATGTTGATGCGTCGTACACACTGCAGCCTGGGTGATATAAAATTTAATGACACTTTTATCATGGAGCTGGTCCATTTTATACATTTCCATATAATAAAGTCACGTTATTATCTCTAATAATTAAATATCACTCAATCTCTAATTATTTTACTATCATTATTTGAGAATAATGATTGAAATACTTGATGAACTATGGAAAAAAGGATTTTCTCTGTTTATTTTAAACCCAAAATAAATAAAAAAAAACCAGCAAGGTTCACTAAGCCGTCACAAGAAATGAGTACCAGTCGCGAGCTGGGAAACCCTTACTTCAACTGAATGTGTAAATGTTCTAATCTAATCTAATCTAATCTAAGCTGCAAAGATATATATCATTTAAGATTTATACTAAATGCATTCCCACAAGCAGATATGTATAATTTCGCGCTAACACATGCCGCATGTGGACCTACAATATAAAAACCCAATCTCAAATGAACATAAGCCTTGCAACTCTTGCCGTCCTTCCCTGAAACAGGGGTGACATTGGCAAAGTGAACCAATTTTTATATTATGGGTGGTCAGCCGCATAACAACCTATAAGTCAAGGAACATACATGACAAATTACATTTTTTAAAATCAAAGAATAAAAATAACAATATATACATGGACATAAAAAACTAAATCATAAAACCAAATTCACTAAATGTTAATTAAAAATAACTTTTATGCAACCCATAGTATTATTTTCACAGTTAATTTGAGATTAATTGCCTAAGCGCTATCGGACTTTATCCGTTCATCTAGACCAGAGGTGCCCAAACTATCGATCGTGATCGACCGGTCGATCGCGGGAGGTTTGTTAAAGATCGCTGAGGATAGCTTAAATTTTCAGTGATCGACCTTAAAACTGTAGTTTTTTGCAAAAAAAAAAAATAGTATCAGTATTTTAATTTATTTTTGTAATTTTAGAAATTAAAAACTTAATCCAGATTTGAAATTTTGCACTGAATGTAATTTTTTTCTTAATAAATATGTATACATTATGAATTATGAGTTATATTTGGAAGGTTAAACAGTTAAAATGTCGATCTCCTTTTCATAAGTTATTTCTAGGTCGATCTCCTACATATTCATAAATTTTTGCTAGGTCGATCTCCGTAAGAAAAAGTATGGGCACCCCTGATCTAGACTAATACCTACCTAGTCATTCTCCCCTTTTAAAGTTTTTTTTTTGCTCAATAATATTGTAAAAGTGAACCAAAACTGTGTAATTTTTTTGTAAATAAATACAATGAACTTTCACTATGTGAACCACCCTAATAAAAAAAAATCGAAAGTGTTTTATGATTATTTATTTAAATTATAAAGGTCATCGAAGTAATCACAGACAAAATGTATTTTAATTTTTATTTTTTTTTCTATACTTATTATACCGTTAAATTCATTAACACATAAAAATATTTTATGTGAAATTATATAGAAGTACCTTACATTTCAATTCTAGATTTTAAATTACACAACAGGATGTGAATTTCTCTCCTTGACAGCCTCAAAAGTCTTCAGATGCTCCTGCCTCGCCTTTGCCACTTCCTCAGTCTCCGGAAGGTACTGCTCGTCCACCAGATGGATGTCATTGATGATGACCTCCTTGGGAGTCCTCTCCAGGGCAAGTTCAGTGGCTGGGATGGGCTCCGGAGGTACGTGAACCTTCTGTTTCCTCCTGATGGGACGAATCCTCAGTTCTGAGAAGGCTGGACGACGGATCCTTGGGAGTTCTTGGGTGTAGAGCTTGCCGCGGAAGGCTGGTTGGATAGGACCACTACTCCAAGCTGTAAAATACAAAGAAAGGTTAAATGGACTTTCACTGTGTTAACAGATCAACACTAAAAAATATAAAGGTTTAATGATTTTTTTAAAACACTATTAAAATAAATTTCAATTTTGTTAATGAAAAGAAGAAATAACCGATCTACTTATCGTACCCCCAGTGCTTGTTTGGCTTATCTACCATTTGATTATTCCATGAGTATTCCTTTGTATATTTTTTCGTTGATACTTGGCTTTTTAGGCACGAAGGTATCTCCAAAGAACGTCAGGGCTGTGCCATAAACCATTTGCGCTGGGCTATAGCCTGTATTATTTGACTTAAAGGTTGGTATGAGGCTGACCACTCATACTGTACATAATGATTCACTTTGCTAATGTCACCCCTGTTTCAGGAAAGGTCGGCAAGAGTTGCAGTAATTATGTTATTTTGTAACTCTAACTGTAACTCTGTCACCATTCCGCTAGGGGTGGCCAGAGCCCCTACAAAACTTTCTCCATTTCTTCATATCCTTACATGCCTCTTTCAATTAATTCATATCCATCACCTTTTTCATGCATTTTCTTCTTTTATGCTCGCTTTGTATATCCCATTCTTTCACAATCTCCTTAATTTGATCACTCTATACTTTTCCCTTTCACACTACCAATGTAAATATACTTTGTCAGTCTGTAATCTTTCATTCTTTCCACATGCCCAAACCATCTCATCACATTCTTTTGTACCTTGTGAGCTGTGGGTTTTTATTTTGTGAGTACACATGCAGCATTTGATAGTTTGTGAGCGTATATTAAATGTATTTCTCTAATGTAAATATATCCACCCAACTCAGATTATGGATTGAAATATATTATTGCTAAAAGAATTGTACTGCTTAAGTCTTTTTTTGTGCTTATAAAAAAAAATGAGGATTCTTTCTTCACCAGTGCTGACTGGAACATGAGGCCTTCCAGGTGGATGGGCCCTATAAACTGGCTCCTCTTCAGGCCGGGATGACTGATACTTTTCAAGCTTGGACACGGCATCAGATGGGCCGCCCAAATCCCTGGACATCATCTCTCTGTCGGAGTGGTCTATGAATATGCTGAGATCCACCGACTCTCCAATGGAAGCCACCAACAGCACCAGAAACATTACCTGAAAAATTATTTAAAGACATGATTGGCAAGCTAAGACATACATACGGACAGATGGATGAAAGGACGGACGGACAGGTTCTGCAAGTTAGGTAAAAAATACGAAATGTTTGAGCACAAAAAAGTACGAGGCTGATCAGCCATACTATACAAAATGGTTCACTTTGCCAATGTCACCCCCAGGGAAGGTCGGCAAGAGTTGCAGGGCTTATGTTCATTTGAGATTGGGTTTTTATTTTGTAGAACTTATACATGTCTGCTTGTGGAGATGCGTTTAATATGAATCTTAAATGATATCCATATTTGCAGCTTAGATTTAGATTTTTTAGACTTCGATTACACTTCATTAAGTACGCATGCAATCTTCGATCACGAACAACAACAATTATTTTTGAAAGTTGTGTTCGTTTCTTCGATTTATTATTTTAACGGTAAAGCACACCTCAAGAACTGTATATTCGTAATTTTAGAAAACACCAAGTACAAATTAAGACTCTGGATGGAACTTTAGTCCTCGGTTTTTGGTAAAGACATATGAATTTAAATTTTCTAGAGTTAGTGCATTTAGAGAAAGAAAATTAATTTTAATTAATAATTTAAATTAAAAAAAAAACATGAATTTGTCAACCCAGTGAAGGATATTTTTTTAACTTTGCAGAAATCGAACCTACGGCATTCCAATTACATGTATGTAGCGTTAACCACTAGGAACAGGATGACCAATGAGAAATTACAAGAAATATGTAAAAAAAAATATTGAAAAAATTTCAAATGGAAACAAAGTTTTAATTCACTTATTTATTTCTTTTTTGCTCGAATATTTTCGCCTAATGAGGCATCTTCGGGAGCAGAATAGTTACAAATATATTTTTATAAAATAATTTTCAAAAAAAAATTTTTAAAACAAAAACAAAATTCATAGATAAAAAAAATTTTAAACACAAATGTAAGATTCAAAAATGCATTATTGTTAGGTATAATGCATTTAGATGCATTATTGAAGATGCCTCATTAGGCGAAAATATTCGAGCAAAAAAGAAATAAATAAGTGAATTAAAACTTTGTTTCCATTTGAATTTTTTTTTAAATAATTAAAAATGGACTTTCACTGTGTTAATAAATCCACCCTAAAAAATATAAGAAATATGTAACGTTAAGTGCATACATTGCGAGATGAAAGAAGACGATTCTGGAGGGACCATGTAAAAAAACTGACCCTGATAGGGCCCTAAAAACACAATTTGATGTGATGAGACTCAATTTCTTATCAAACGGATAATTTATATATCTAAAGAAAAAAAAGAGCAGAGGAAACAACGTATATATTTTTCAATTCGTGAATGCAATTTTTTTTTACTCGTTTCATCAAGTTTTTCATGATTTTACCAAAAAAATATAAATTTGTTAATTTAAATTAGACAACGATTATATAAGTTCAATTGTGGGTTTGAGAATTATGTTTAAAAAAATGTCATTGAATATTAATTTAAATGTAAACAAACAAAAAAACTTACTTTAAAATAAAGCTATTTTTTGTTTAACGTAGTTTATTTTCACAATAATATTTAATATCTCGAGTACTTTCGACCTTCAATATTCAGGCCATTATCAAGAGTGATGTATAAAAAATAGCTTTAGCTTAGCTAGTATTATTGTGAAAATAAACTACGTTAAACAAAAAATAGCTTTATTTAAAAAAAATGAATTTTCACTGTGTGAATACACAAACCCTACAAAATCTAAAAAAACTTACTTTGATATCCATAGTTTTAAATATATTTACTATTTGCTATCAACTATTTTCAACGTATGTAAAGAAATATGTTTAATGATATGATTAAGGGGCTGTGAGCTCCTTTTATACCAACTATTAATTGATGATTGATTATTAATAATTAATGAAAACTGATTAAATTCAATCAGTCATCATTTCTTTTAACTTATGTACAATAAAGCATCCAAACCATGTAACAAAATCTAAAATTAGTGAACATAAAGTCAATCAATCTATTTCTTATAACAACGTCACTTTTATTACAGATTACCAATTATCATGGTATATTTTCACTTAAAATAACGCAGCTCTACTACGGGATGTAGTGTTTTTGTAGAATATTTTTCAAAAACATAAGATAATTGAACCTTAAACGCAAGGTCTATGAGCCATGCGAGGTTCCATCGTCAACTTATGATTTGGAAACAAAAGGGCTTACTCAGTACAGCGCCAACAGAATGAGGACGTGCCACAGAATAATTAAGAGGAGGATGCTGGGAATCAGTCTCAGAGACAGGTATCCAAACCAGGAGATCCGTAGACGCACTGGTGTCACTGATGTTATACAACCAGTGGCCTACTTAAAGTGGCGCTGGGCAGATCAAGTTGCAAGGCAGGACCATGACAGGTGGCCGCAAAGGATCATCCAGTGTCCCAGGATGTCCAAACGGGAAGCGAGGAGGCTGAACGACATCAAGGGAACTGTAGGCAGAGGATAGCTGAACCGCAGAAGATTGACAAATATGGAGAAGATTGAAGGAGGCCTACGTCTTACCAGGATGCTGAGAATCAGCCTCAGGGACAGGATTCCAAACCAGGAGATCTGTAGACGCACTTATGTAATTAATGTTGAACAGTGAGTGGCCGGATTGAAACGGTCAGGTGAAAAAACAGGAGCACGACAGGTGACCAAAAAAGATGATCCATTGGCGACCCAAAATAACCAAACGGGGAAAAGGTAGACCCCAGCTGAGGAGGCTGGACGACATCAAGGGAACTGGTAGAGCGTAAACTGTTTAAAAATACTTCATACTTTCACTGTTTCCCAAATTAAAAGGTGTGTTGTCAACACTATCCAACTGCTTGGGTGTAATTTTAGATAGTTGTAAAAAATATTTGTTATGTCTGTGAAATCAATCAGTTTCAGCCAACTCTTACCAATGTTATGTCAATAGCAATATTGCGTCTCTGATCAAAAACGAGTTTTGCAATGAATTTCTCACCACATTTTTCCAAGTGTTTTTTTTTTAAGTTTGTGAACCTTCTCTCCTACTTATACTCTGGACAAAAAGTAACAAAATTTCAATGCTACCGATTTAAAAGAAGTATTGAAAAGGAAATTATTACGATGATACATTTTTTAAACCGTGAATAAATAAATCAAATGAAGAACAATGACCGGTCCGTAGTCTAGTGGTGACGCTTGTTGGGTTTCGAATTCCGGCGGTGCACAAAAAATTAATGATTTATTAGGTGAGCGCCATTTTTGTGTGAATCACACCTTATGAGCGCTCTGCCAGCTTGGTCGTCGCTATATAAAGTGCCAGTACTCAAACAAGACCCAGTTACTGTAAGTCGAGATGGACCTTTGGTGACCGGTCTTTGGTAAAGGTACATGAATTTTTCAACTCAGCGAAGCACATATTTTAAAATGTAAATGTTTTTATTTTTTTGAGCTCTGCTGGAATTCAAACCCGTAACCATATACGAGTCTGAAGCGTTACCACTAGACTACGGAACGGTTTAATGTTGGCAAAAAAGTATCAAGTTGTAAATGATGCGTTGTTTTTTTATCAACAATCCTAGAGATAGTTTCTATCTACGTTTCAATTTAAATCAGTACAGTATTGCATGGCCTTTCTTAATTGTTAGTCTTCTTCTTCTTCGTGTCAGCTTCACACCGTATTGACCCAGTAACGAGCAATGTCTACAGCTCTTTGATATCCCGCAAAGGGATCATCCATGGAGCAGCTTGTCGGACAGGAGGGACAACACCGCAGGTGCTCCATAGTTTGCTGAGCTCCACACTCACATAGTGTAGAGTCCTCCCGTCCCAGAAATCCCCAGGTCAACATGTTGGCCCGGGCTCTTCCAGCATTGTTAGTTAACTATGCTATATTTTTTACCTTAAAAAATATCTCTCAACGTAGTACACTTTTAAATTGTCTTATTTTTATACTTTAAATTTCGTACTATTTTTATTCATTTTCTATTGTAAGTTTCTATTGTATTTGTTCGTCACAGTAATCTTCTATTCTTAATTGTTTTTATAAAATTAGGAAAAAGTCGTCAATTTTATTTTTACTTTGAATATAGATAGATAGTTAATACTATGTTCATTATGTCTTATCAAAACTCGAATGATTTTATTCTCACATCTATCTCAAAGTCCGGTCGACAGTCAAATTGGGTTCGAAACTAGAGAGCTAGGGTTCAAAACCCACCACGATGGTGACTCAAATACAGTAGCATATTTGGATGGAAGAAAGGAGTAATAAAAAATAAGTTTGACTGTATTTGAGTAGTATATTTCTTAATAATAATTCATACAAATTCATTTTTATAATACAAGAAAGTCATCTCTACAAAAATATCAATATAAAAATATAAGATTAGAAAAATCAATATTTCTGAAAATAAAACATTGAGACAAAAGACTAGTGCATTAACATTTTTGATAAAAATAAAATATAAACATTTTTAATATATTTAATTCAATATCACCAAATTGTTATTGAGCGTTAAACAATTTAAGATGTTTTGAGGTTTGACCACAAAAATATAATAAACAAATAATAATGGTGAAGAAAGTAAGCGGGAAGATGTTCGGAATAAATTGAGAATTACATTTTTAGAATCGGAAGCAGGAAATAGAGATTTAAAGTAATTGCTTATAAAGTGCATGAAAAATGCGAAACAAAAATGTAAAATATGCAGAAATATAATAAAAGGAAAATAGTGAATGATATGATATTAAAAATAAATGCCATTATTTTCTACTTAAAATAAAATTAATTTGATTTTGTATAACTAAGAATATTCGATATTCGTTTGGCCATTTGTTATAAACACTTCTATGGTGTACTGAACTTTTTCTATATTAAAAATATATTCTAATTTAATATTTTTGAAATGAATTCCGGTCGATGGCTCAGTTGGTAGAAACTGCGTGCGTTTAAAAACAAAGGGCTAGGATTCAAATTCCAAAGTCAAACATAGTTTCTAGATTTTTTTAGCTTAAATCATATGACCAGCAAGGTTTAATCAGCCATCAGAAATAGATACAAATGTATTATTTTCTAGTTTTGTTGCACTATGCTTTCGTGTCACACTACAACAAATATAAGAGCGAAGCATTTAGGGTGTCCATATAGCCATAGAAGTATTTTGTGAATATATTTTACCATTTTCCACCACCGCCGCCACCGTCTCCTCCACCACCATGACCACCACCACCACCGCCACCCCCACTATGACCAGCTTCCGCAGCCGCAGCAGCCATCGCACTGAAATGCCTTGCTTTTTCATTGGCAACCGCTGCCGTGTCCTTGACAAATCGTCCATCAGAAGTGAGCTGGATTTGAGCGTAGGGTCCGTTCCACTTTCCACCACCACCGCCACCACCGTGACCACCCCCACCTCCACCGCCGGACCATCCACCACCGCCGCCGTTTCCACCACCGCCACCACCTCCTGACCATCCACCACCTCCATGTCCACCACCGCCGTTTCCACCACCACCACCACCTCCTGACCATCCACCACCTCCATGTCCACCACCGCCATTTCCACCACCACCACCACCTCCTGACCATCCACCTCCTCCACCACCACTTCCGTGACCACCCCCACCATTTCCACCACCACCGCCACCTCCGGACCATCCACCACCACCGCCACCGCCTCCATGACCACCTCCGTCACCACCACCAGACCACCCGCCACTGCCATGCTGCGCTGCCATCGCCGCCATATTAGCGTACGCAGCAAAGTGTTGTCCCTTTGCGTGTGCCACTGCTCCCGTTTCGACCACTCTGCCATCGTGTCCTAGTGGCGCTGGACCATACTTGGCGAATCCTGCTGCCCCGTTGTCGCCATTCCAGCCACCACCACCGCCGCCGCCATGTCCTCCTCCGCCGCCGCCACCACCGCTGCCACTCCAACCGCCACCACCGCCGCCACCCGACGCCATTGTTGTGGCGATCAGCGCCCCCAGAACCTAAAAAAAAAACAAAATAACCATCATCATTCCTTACCAGCATTCTTCTTCTTCGTGTCAGCTTCACACCGTATTGGCCCAGTAACGAGCAATATCTACAGCTCTTTGGTTTCCCGCAAAGAGATCATCCCTGGAGCAGCTTGTCGGACAGGAGGGACAACATCTATCAGCATTTATAAAACCCCATTATGACAATGTTTCATCGCAAAGGTGCGTGATTGAACAAAAATGCAAATCGTTGTACATTTTTTAAAACAGATTTACAAAATAGATTTAAAAAAATATAAGCAAATATAAACCAAGAAATTGATAAACATAATATTTTATGAATCAAATGTACAAGAAAGAAAAGAAAAAAAAACTTTACGTATTTTAGTAAACTTTTCTCATTTCCAACAAATACCTTATCTGAAAAATGAGTACAAAACACCGCGTAGATTAATTTATTTTGCGTTTATTTAAAAAAATGTGTGAAAGAAAAACAGCACGCGTAGTGAGAAATTTAGTTATCAAACATTTTTTCCATTTACGCGATCAAAGGGATGTACACAATGTTTTATACTAAGAGTAGTTACTAATCATCCTATATCTCCTCTATTTTTTTTTTTTTTTTTTAAATAGATTTGTGAAGAGGAATGCAATTCACCAACTTATTCTGCCTGGACAGAAACAGGTATTAATATCATCAATTTATAATTCATTATTGTTTATTTTAATAAATTATTAATTAATAATTTTCCAATAACATCTGTTGAAACAGGGTACAAGTTATGGTCAAATGACCCAAGCGGGGATCAAACAAACGTTATTCCAAAAACGCTAGAACGATGGGCCCACTTGGCCCTCTCGTCAAATACACCCTCAAGGCTATAATCTTTCAGTGATTTCTGAGCCTCCTTTGCTTTGTGTAAGCACTTGGGAAAGTGTAGCTTCACGGGAGGGCCTTCTGCCACTCGTATCTCACATAACTTTTGCATGCAAGTCCTGTGACACATCCTGGATGGATATACAGGGCGTGGGTCAGTGGAGGGGAGACTGACCCCTGAGAGAAGGTGTGGCCGTGGCCCCCTCGGCCATAGCACCGACTATTATTTAGTTTTGTTCCTTTTCATCCATCCATCTAGGGTTTTGGTCCACTTAGTACTTGTTTATCTTATCTCCAACAGAAGCACATAATTTCACATAAACAATGCTTATATGTGTACCGGACCAATGTGTCTTATGAATTCTGGAAATTGATTATTAAAGTAATAAAAACAGCTTTCACATTATCGTGTTTTACGTGTTTTTTAAGCTCAGATAATGTAGAATGTGATTCTTTAAACAATTTCATTTCAATATCATCTTTCAAATCATATGGTAGATAAGCTAAACCAGCACTGAGGGGGCATTTTGATGAAGTAGAAAATATGAAGAAATTGAAAGAAAAACAAAGATAAGACAGCAATGATAAACATTAAAATGGTTCCATGTTTAATTAGAATTCAATGCATTTTTAATGGTATATCGTTAGGAGTCTGACCCAATTAGTCAAAGTCGAAAATTGGAAAATCATCGCTTGAACACGTATTTTTCTAGCAAGATAATATTGAACTAGGTACCCGTACATTATTTTTCCAAAGAAATTTAATCGTTTCGGTACCTAAAATATTAAGATCCAGTTACACGGAACTAAGGAATTTTTCAAATTATCCATTTTCGATTTTGCTGTTACCTCGAGAAGGGTCGTATAAAGTTTGATTAAGATCAAATTACAAAAACATTTAAATTGTTTTTTTTTTTTTAATAAAATTATGTTGAAAAACTAATGTTCTCTATACCTGGATAAACCGTTTAACAAAATAATTGAGTCCAAATTTTCAGAAAACTTGTAAATATCCTTTAGAGTCGAGTCATGTAAAGTTTTATGTCGATCGTATTCGTATTCGATCGTATTCTCTCTGCTAAAGCGTAAGACTGCTTACCTTATGTGTGAAAATAAATTAATTTCACTTGGTAGAACCAGGATCAGCATGGTGAAACTAGTAATGTATTATATTTGGCACAAATTCCATTGACAATTAAATGATGATTTTTTTGGACTTCGTAAATCTTCAGGTTTGCGAAATGTAAGTGGTTTTATTCTTATAACACTGGCCAATAAAAAAACAACTATTTTTGTTTATTGATAAAAATTTAAAATATAATATCTACATGAATTTTATAGCGCCAAATATGGCTGGCGAATTGTCATCAAAGTTTTTGTTAGTTGACTCGATTCAACAAGATATCAGCTATTATACAAGACATGAAATAAAATCTGTATCAAATATTTGAAGTGTGCTTTGGTTGACGGCATTATAACTTTTAACGATTGCGGATAGATGGCAGTAATTTCTGATCTAATTAAGTACAAAAAGGATATTATAAAACAGTAAAATTATGAACAAAATTAATTTATTTGTTTTTATTCAGAAAGTAGACTTTATGAAGAACTTTTAATGTACTTTAAAAAAATATAATGATTTGTTTGGGCTTGCGGCTGACCACCCATGCTGTAAAAATGGTTCACTTTGCCAATGTCACCCCTGTCTCAGGGAAGGACGGCAAGAGTTGCAGGGTGTATGTCCATTTGAGATTTGGTTTTTATGTTGTAGGTTCACATGAGGCATGTGCAAGCGCGAACTTGTACGTGTCTGGTTGTGAGAATGCATGTAATGTGATTCTCCAATGTAACATATCTTTGCAACTTAGATTAGATTAGATTAGATTGGTACGGTTATCACACTTCAAGAGTCTTCTCAAAGCTTAGTCATCAGTATTGAAAACGCCAGTTGTTCAAACATGACCCAGTTGCTGTAAGGCTGAATAGACTCGATCAGTCTTTTGTGAAGGCACATTAATTTTTCATCCCTGCAAACAGCATATTTAAAAATTAAATGTTACATAATTTTTGCTCCAATGGGAATTGAGCTTACGGCCTTCTAGTTACAAGTCCCTAGCGTTAAAACCAGTATATTACAGACTTCCAAAGCTGAGTAAGTCAGAGTCTTATATGCGTATGTCTGACATGATTTCCCTTCGGCATTTTCTTCGAAATCATTTTACCCGTAAGGTACACGCAACCTTCACAATTAATGAGTATAAACTTCCTCTGGGACAGAGAAACAAGAAATTCAAGTACCTAAGCCTGTTGGCGTACAAAAAAAAATCCCAAACTCCTGCTACTTCACCCCTATTAATTACCCCTTTCCTCACCCCATCATAGCCACGCTCATTAAAACATTGTGTGTTTTTTTTTATATATTACGTTTTTTGTCAGTATTCCTCTTGAAAATGGTGTCGCTCGAGATATAAAATTCAATTAGTCAAAAAAAGTTTTTATTTTTGCATTGACTTATAGGTTGGTATGCAGCTGACCACCCATTCTGTAAAAAAAATGGTTCACTTTGCCAATGTCACCCCTGTCTCAGGGAAGGACGGCAAGAGTTGCAGGGCTTATGTTCATTTGAGATGGGTTCTTATAATGTAGGTCCACATGCGGCATGTGTTAGCGCGAAATTATACATGTCTGCTTGTGGGAATGCATTTGATATAAATCTTAAATGGTATATATCCTTGCAGCTTAGATTAGATTAGATTAGATTAGATTATGATTTTGGAATCAGTCTTCATAATGTCAATACACAAACTCTTAATTGTGTTATTCTCAAACAGAAAATACAAGGCTCATCCGCAAACTACAATGAATTTTCCTTACAAAAAATCGATAATCTCTAGATCAGCTTTAGATCAAATGTTTTGTGAGTAACAGTGTTAAACTTTTAAAAATAAATACGTAATTTTTCACATGGAATCTAATTAATTGCGATTTCGGGAATAACGCGACAAGAAGTTGCACTGTATAAACTTTTGCAGCTTATTTGCGTTTTTGTAAATTAGATTACGGATTAAAAGTCTTAAGCGCCCTAAGCGATTAATCCCTCCCCCTCGCATTTCAGAAAGGGAAACTCGTAGTCCGACTCTCATTCATCACTTTGCAGTCGATCTCAAAACTATGAGAACTTGGCGTTTTCATGACTCATTCCTTTGCCAAACTGCCCGTTTATGGAATGATCTACCAGTATCTGTGTTCCCTTCGCAATTAATGCCGGTTTAATTCAAAACCAACATCAATCGCCACTTCCTTGCAACGCCTCACGACAGAAGCGACAACACAAGCAACACCTCTGCGGCACCCTTCCAGGGTGACATAGACCCTCAAGATGTCAAGAATTGGGGAGCCTCCCGCACAGGATTCCTTAAAAAAAAAAGCGCCAAAACTCATGTTATGTATGCACTTAATATACGTTATATATATTCATGAGGCAGAAACAGGAATTGATTTATAGTCAATCTAGTACGTGTCCTACAACTCACTCCATGACTAGACACTTTGCCGCGCAACTCGAGAAAAGTGTAACGTGTAATTGTAGAATACATTTTAATAATGACAATTTGGTACCAAGTGCTCGTAAAATATACAATGATGCCTCAGAATTCAACGGATTTGGTGTACGTCTTACTGAGACGTATATCAAAAAACTATTAATCTGCGTTGGAAAACTTTGAACCTTATATGTATATCTAATCTAAATCTAAATCTAAGCTGCAAAGATGTGTATCATTTCAAGCATTCCCACAAGCAGACACGCATACACGTTTCTTATAGCTACAGTATAAGAAACCCAATCTCAAATGAACATAAGCCCTGCAACTCTTGCCGACCTTTCCTGAAACAGGGGTGACATTGGCAAAGTGAACCAATGTCAAGTGGTGATTTCATTATATTAAAAAGTTGGGAGCAAATAATAAGATTTGGGAGCTAACCGTCAAGGAAAAATGGATTAACAAAAAAAAAAACTAACGAGAAACTACTGTATCAAAGATGCAAATGGCATCCCATGAACTAGCAACTAAGCTACACATATAGTATATCTTCTTGCCTAAGTTATCTTCAAAGAGGTTGCATCTGGGGATTAAGGACCTATTTATTTTTACGGGTAAGGGGCCCGGCCACACACCAACATCCTTTGATTGAAATGGGGGTTTCTCAGCTCCTGGGGGTGCTGGTTCTCATTTTTTGTGAAGGTTAAGTAAACCTTGCCGGTATTTCATTTTGGTCTTGAAATAAACATCGACTCGTGAAATCATTTCTGATACCCTCGGTGGGGATCGAACCCTTGCCCTCTGGCCATGCAATGCAAGAATTCTACCAACTGAGCTGTAGAACCACATTTTAAATGCTTCCAGCCTGTTGCTCCTACAAGGAATTAAAAAAAAAATCCCTTGGATAGGAAATTGGTAAAAAGATGGATAAATATTGTTGCAAGCCCATCTTTAAAGCAACTGAGCTACACAAATAGTGTAATGTTTTGCCGCGCTCTTTCCAAAAGATTAAAGTGGATCAACATAATGGAAGAAATCATATTATATCTCAATAAAATTGTTTTGTGACATTGAAATAATTTTCACATTAAGTCCGATTGTCGAAAACGTTTTACGTTCGACTACTGAGGCAAATTTGTAAGTTGTTTATTCAAATACGACAATTCAGCTAGTTGTTAATATGTATTTGCAAACAATTGTATTTATGGTAAATGACTTTTAAGACGTATGGGTTTCAAATTTGCGGGTGATTGATTGATTTGAAATTATGCTGATTTGAATTTCAATGACAACTGTTTGTTTTAAAGGCATATTTTATTTAAAATTAAATAGCTTAATTTAAAATTTGTATAAACATATTTCAGTATGTTCATTTGTGTTGTTTATTTTGCGATCAATTTTATTTTTATTTATATATTTATATTTTTTTGTTTTTTTAATGTTTAAAATCAATTTCAAAACAAAGACCCTTACTTTTAAAATCCTTTCAGTGATATCCATTTACTCATGGTTAAAGCGATCGTCAAGGGGGTCTGACGGAATTCAAACTGGCGCTATTTTATTTCAAACCCGCCAGTTAAATTGTGTTTGCCTTCCTTGACTTGTAAGTATGTATAAGGCTAAACATCCATAATTTAACAAAAATATAAAACCTTTTGCCAAAATTACCCCTGTATCAGGAATATTTACAGAGTCCACATTATTTGCGTTTGAATTTTTTAAGCACACATGCAAAATTTGTAAGTGTGAAATAACAATGTCACTCCTGTTTCCGGGAAGGTCGGCAAGAGTTGCAGGGTGTCTGCCCATTAGAGATTTGGGTTTTTATGTTGTAGGTTCACATGCGGCATGTGCAAGCGCGAACTTGTACCTACGTGTTTGCTTGCGAGAATGCATATAATGTGAATCCCCAATGTTACATATCTTTGCAACTTAGATTAGATTAGATTAGATCCACATGTGATCATGCATTAAATATGAATCATAATTGTCAAATCATCTCTTGTCATTGGATTGTGATTTGAATTTTATTATTGAAAAAGTATACAATATCATCCATTAGCTCAGGTTGAGAACATTATTACTGAGGAAGCCTGACTGGAATTGACCAGGCGCTGTTTTATTTCAAATAGGCCATTTGAATTGCATATCTTCGCCTGCTTAAAGCGTTGAAGAATTATGTAACAAGATTTACTATCAAATATTCAAATTTACTCACAAAAAGCTTCATCTTGAAGAAATCCTTAATCCTTTATTCCTTGTTTGAATTAAAATGCACTTTACTGTTTTGCTCAAATGATGGTCAAATGTCTTCTGTGCCATCTCATCTTTCAGCGGATGTTTTTATACCAATGCACAAACCCCACCAGGCATGAAAAAAATGCTTGCTTCAAATCCCGAAATTCTTTTGCGACAACAATAGTACGTTGAATTTTATAAATTTCGTTAAGATTAGATTTTGGGCAATAACGGCTTGAATGGACCGCAATATGGCTGCCGGTGGGTTACGCAAGATTGTATTGGAAAACACAAAGAGAGTTGCATATAAATGTAATTGGCTATTTCGTATTAGATTTTCAGAGTCTGTAATGCCTAGCATTTGTGTAAAGTATATGCAAAATAAATAAATGACCATATCGCTGCCTTAGTTCTTGTTTACCGTATCCGCCATTGGGAAAATTTTACATGAGCAATGTTTGCATGTGCACTGGACCAATGTGTCTTATAAAAACAAGAAATTTATTTAAAAAATATTTAAAAGAACTCTCAAATTATCGAGTTTTACGGTTTTTCTTAGCTCAGATTGTGTAGAATTTGATTCATAAGACCACTGCATGAAAAAGTCATATTTGACAAGATTGGCGTATACGGTAAACAAGAACTGAGGAAGCGATATAATATATACTTACTTTACTTTACTTTCTTCGGCTCATAAGCCTTGAAGGCTCAGGGCCTCCCGCACCACAATCCTCCAGGACTCTCTGTCTTGTGCAGCTTCCCTCCATGGTCCCCTCACTCCCAGAATTTCGGCATCGGCTTCAATGTTGTCTGCCCACCGCATCCTGGGACGTCCGAGTGGTCTAACACCTGAAGGGGCACCATCCAAGACTGTTCTAATGATCCTGGAGTCCTCTGCACGTGCTACATGTCCGGCCCACTGGAGTCTTCTTGATTTCATTACCGACACTATGTTAGCATCTTGAAACACGGACATCAGCTCCGCGTTGGTCCGGATACGCCACCTGTCATCTTCAAATACAGGTCCGAGAATGCGACGAAGCATTTTGTTCTCAAAGATCTGGAGAGATTTTTCTTGTTTTTGAGTCAGACTCCAGGCTTCGCATCCGTACAACACAACTGGCCGAACAATGGAAGTGTAAATCTTGAATTTTGTGGAGCGGGATAGCCATTTTGAGCACAATAGCCCTCTAAGGCCAAAAAAAGCATTATTGCCGGAGTGAATTCGGGCATGTAATTCTGAGGATAGGATATTTTTGTCATTTATAAGGGTACCCAAGTATTTGAATGAATTGCAGTTCTTAAACTTGTAATTATCTACATTCAAATCTTCTTGAATATCCCGCCGCCGATATAATATATATATATATATATATTAGGATAATTTATTTTAATGTACACATAATTGAAGAGCGCCGTTTTTGTGTGTGTCACACCTCAAGGGCCTTCTCAAATCACGGATAAGATTTCTTGTAAAGATGTGTCTTTAGTGCTCCTTTAAAGACACCAACAGTCTTTGCCTTACTCACATTAGGTGGCAGTCTGTTCCACTCCATTGGTCCCACAAACCGGAAAGCACGGTTCCCAAAATAAGTGCGTGTCTGACGGTGTGGCTGGACCAAGTCCACCACGCCATCCCCTGCAGATCTGAGCGTTTGGCGCCTCAAATCCCTCTCAACGGGTGTAAACATGTCAGCCAAATATGAAGGAGCTGTACCATTTACAGCCTTATACACCATCAGACAAACACGGTAGACCACCCTCTCCGGAAAACGAAGCCAATGCAGTTTCCCTAACAATGGAGTAATGCGAGTAAATTTAGACATCCCGAATATGAGTCTTGCCGCTGAATTCAGCACAGACTGAAGACGGTTGAACTGCTTTTTCGGCTGACCTATGTACAGCGTTGAGCAATAGTCAACTCGTGACATCACAAAGGCTTCCTATAGAATCCTACCAAATTTGCAGAGGGCTCTTGTGGTGTGATTCACATAAAAACAGCACTCATAAACCATATAAAAAATCTTAATATTTGTTGATCACCGATAAATTAGATCAAAGACAGCATCATAAAAAAGCTCCAACTCTGATAGATCACGGCAGAAGATCATAGAAAGCAACTCTCCGGTGTCAATTAACGTCGCCAAGTATAATTATTAACTAATTGATACAAAGTTACTTAAAAATAAACACATTCATGATTGGTTTTTTATTTAAAAAAACAGAAATACGCAGTAGTGGGCAGTGATAGTCAAGTTATCAATTATTTTGCCCAGCAGTTGCACTACGGCAATAAGTAGTGTTGTTATCTTTGTCACAATCAGACAATGGTAATATTGCTCTGACTATAGGTTGGCGTGCTGTCGTTAGCTAGGTGCTGCACAGTATGGACTTCTAGTGTGGTGGACAACTTATCTGTGGCCGAGTTCTATGTGACCGGAATGTCGTTGATCCAAAAGTCGTGAGACCGATATGTCCGTGACCGATGCGTCTTTGGACAAGTTATAAATGCCCGAGTTGTATGTGATCGAAATGTCGTTGATCCAACAGTCGTGAGACCGATATGTCCGTGACCGATGCGTCTTTGGACAAGTTATATATGCCCGAGTTGTATGTGATCGAAATTTCATTGACGCAAAAGTCGTGTGGATGAACTTTCGATGACAAATTTTTCCACAGATAAGCTGTCTATAGATTAGTTATCTTTGACCTATTTGTCGTGACTCGAAAACTATAGTTTATTGTATTTTTAAGAGTAAATCTATTTACACAGTGAAAGTCCATTTTTAATTATTTAAAAATTAAATTGGATAAAAACAGAGTTTTAATTCGCTTATTTATTACTTTTTTTTTGTTTGCTCAAACATTTTCGCCTAATGAGGCATCTTCAGGAGCAGAATGCTTACAAATATTTTTATAATTGTTTTAAACGTTTTGAAAAATATTTTATAAAAATATTTGTAACCATTCTGTTCCTGAAGATGCCTCATTAGGCGAAAATGTTTGAGCAAACAAAGAGAAGAAATAAATAAGTTAACTAAAACAATAGTTTATTATTTTTTTAAGATAACGAAAAGGTGTCCTATTCAAAACCAATATCAATAGCCACTTCTTTTCATTGTCTCAAAACAAAACTATCACAGCATTACACTACGCAGCTAACAGCCCTGCTACAAAGGATCACACCACCACTACAACAAGCATCATAGTCCTCTCACGGGGCTATTATTAGACATTTTAGTCATCGGTTGAGCCCACGCTTTGACAAACTAATGGTGCCTGCGTTGGAGTTTCATCAGCACGGTCATTCTTACCTACCGTATTTTGTAATATTTGTATGAAAACAAATCAGCTGTTCACTTGCGGCCATCTTGGATTGACAGGTCTTCATACAAATGCATCATTAGTTTGTCAAAGCGTGGGCTCAACCGACGACTAAAATGTCTAAGAATAGCCCCGTTAAAGTCTCTGAAAACTAGTAAGTTTCCCGTATAGGATTCCTCACAAAGATCCAAAAGTACACCAAGTTATCAATTTATTGCTTCGCTTAGCAAGTTGCATTACGAGAATAAGTGGTGTCTGTTATCAGTGTTGCCATCAGACAATGGTAATATTGCTCTGGCTGTAGGCTAGCGTGCTGCAGTAAGTTAGGTGCTATACACTGTTCAGTACGGACAGTAATCAGGTTTTTGCTGGAATGCAGTCGGATTATCTATCAATGAGGAATTTGGCGCCACAAGGAGCGGACTTTAAAATTGGTGTACTAATTTATGTGAAAAGATTTTATTATTTTACGGCGTATTTATCGAAGTTTTATCTTTTGCAAGCAACGAAAAAATAATGGTTAGTTTGTAATGTTAGTAACTATTAACTAAAGGTTTTTTATTTAACTTTTTTTTTTGTTTTTCTAGATTTTTGTACCTATGTATTTCTAGAGAAATTGTAAAAATGAAAAGAAACACAAAGTTCTATATTCACAAGTTGAGTATTTATTTCACCTCCAGTACCTTCGACTTGCTTACGCCATTTTCAAGAGGACACTCTTGAAAATTATTTTATTGGTTCATTTTTTTTGTGTGTATTCTTTGACTTAAAAGTTGGTTAGAGGTTAACCACACATACTGTAAAAATAGATCACTTCGCCAATGTCACCCTCGTGCTAGGAAAGTGAAGAGTTGAATGACTTGTGTGAATTTGAGATTTTTCTTTGTAATTTGTAAGTGTACCGGTATGTATAAGCGCGATGTGTCTGCTTTTAAGCATGAATCAAATATGAATCTTGAGTGTAAAGCTATCTTTGCAACATAGATTATAGATAATTTACTTTATACAGAAGCATAAATAACGATTGCCATCCTGAAAATTGGATCATAGTGGAGTAATGAAATATTTTCCAAAGGAAAACCATTTTTCTAGCTGAAACAAATGATATTTTTTCTCGAAGCTACATCCTGAAATACCTTATTTAGTGGACTTTTTTTAAACACCATATTGTGACACATCACTTGAAGGACACTTTACAAGTTTTGATAAAATAACGAGTTCAATTTCATAAAAACTTCGCTTAATTTATTTAACACAATTTATTTTGCGATATCGTTCACATTTGGTTCGAACCGAGTTAACTTTTAAACTGTGTTGTTCGCCAGCTCCGATACAAGTCTGCGCTACAGAATTACAGCTCTACATCTCTAGGCACACTCATACATACAAGAAAAAAATATAAAAACACACATTCAAAAGTAAAAAGACACAGACCCACAATCAAACATTTGTAAGAATACATAACAGTAAATGAAACAATGAAAATTAAAAACTTAACTGAAAAAAGTTACTTAAACTGAATACTATTGTTTTAAATTCCTCTCTGTAGCTGTGACGTCACTGCCTCCTATCTGCTCCCTACTTGTCCACCCAAGGACCCGCGGCTCCACCCTTTCAAAGAAATTCCAGCAAGCAAAATCATTGTAATCACTTCACTGGTGGCAACTTGCGTTGTCTACAGGACAGTACTGTACAGACAAAGAAGAGGTTCTCAAGCCTTTTTCGACCAAGGACCACTTCAATGAAGTCGGCACATAGTTTTGCATAGACAAATTTGTAAAGTGACACGACCGGGTAACTAGGGAGATCAAACAAGAGAAGGCAAACGAATATTTGATTATTGGTTACCTGACTAATAGGTTGGTATAAGGCAAAACCCCATGCTGTACATATTTGGTTCATTCTTGCCAATTTCACCCCTGGAAGGTCGTCAAGAGTTGCAGAGTGTATGTTCATCTGAGATTTGGAATATGTTGTAGGTTCACATGCGGTATGTATTAGCGTGAATTTATACGTGTTTGCTTGTGAAAATGCATAGAATGTGGATCCCCAATGTTACATATCATTGCAACTTAGATAAGATTAGACACGACTGGGTAGCTAGAGATAAGTCAAACGAGTATTTGATTATTGGCTGCCTGACTAATAGGTTGGTATGAGGCAAACCCCCATGCTGTAAATATTTGGATTATTCTTGACAATGCCATCCGTGTTTCAGGGTAGATTGATAAGACTTTCAGGGTTTATGTTCATTTGAGTTTGGGTTTTTGTGTTGATAGTCCGCATGCGGCATGTGTAAGCGCGAACTTATACGCGAACGAACGTGTCTGCTTATGAAAATGCATGTAATATGAATCATAAATGTAATATATCTTTGCAACTTAGATTAAAGTGTTACGATTAATGGTTTCAGTTTAATAAAACTAAATAAAAATGGTTTCATTAATTGATGAGGCATTCACTTTGTAACCTTTCATTTTTAAAAAATTAAAATTAAAAATAAAAAACAAATTGTATAAGGTTACGGGGCGAGTAAAATTTAATAATGTACGACCGGTTTCGGAAACAATGTTTCCATCATCAGGTACAAAATATTACTGACTAAATAAAATAAAATATAAATTAGTGTAACATATGTTACACTAATTTATATTTTATTTTACATATTTAACATATGTTACACTAATTTATATTTTATTTTATTTAGTCAGTAATATTTTGTACCTGATGATGGAAACATTGTTTCCGAAACCGGTCGTACATTATTAAATTTTACTCGCCCCGTAACCTTATACAATTTGTTTTTTATTTTTAATTTTAATTTTTTTTAAATGGTTTATTTATTTCACACAATTTTTTGTTGAAAGAGAGTTGACTTTTGTACTGTATTGCTCGCCAGCTCTGATACAAGTCTGCGCTACAGACAGCTTAAGCTCTTTATTCAGTATGACATAAGGATGGTTTTTGAAACATTGTGAACTGGAGCATGGGAAATTTTTCCCGAATATACGAGCAAACACTAGTACAATTATCCAAACACCTACATCTATAGACACACTCACACTAGAAAAAACACACAGATACACAATCGCAAGTAAAAAAAACACACAGACACCCAATCACACATTTGTTACAAGAGATTATAGACAGCATCGCATATGTGGAAGAAATCAACCGAAAGCTCCAGCTTTCATAGATCACGGTAAAGACCTCTTGTCGTCCGCGAGTTAACATTTGTAAACCACTGAGCTAAATGAAACATGTTATTATGATAAATGCTCATAAAACTTAATCGTAATGGCTATTGGATAATTATGCTAAAAGTTATAGGTCATTTTCTTCGGATAAGTTATGTTTTTATCATTGTACCTTCAATCAGAGTGTTTTGTAAGGATTTGTAATGTTTGCCTTATCTTGTTATCAAGGTTTGAGAATGTAAAACAAGGTACGACTATAAGATAGGAAGTTGTTATGATCGATACTGTTCAACGTAGAGCTGAAATAACGCAACTAAACTACACATAAAGTGCAACTTCTTGCCGCTTTATCCCCGAAGGGGTCGCATGTGGCGAGTTGAATCTATTTATTTTTACAGGTAAGGGAGCCGGCCTTAAGCCAGCCACTTCAGTTGAAGTGGGGGTTTTCCCAGCTTCCGAGATGGCTGGTACTCATTACTTGTGAAGGCTGAGTAAGCCTTGCCGGTATTTTATTTTGGGGTTTGAAATAAACACCAAAACGAGAAATCATTTCTAACACCCTCGGCGGGATTCGAACTCCAGCTTCCGGCATGGAATGCAAGCACTCTACCAACTGATCTATCGACTGGACAGGTGAAGTGGTTGTCTATATAAACTATAATCTATGTTGTAAAATTCTACTGGTATTTAATGCACGCCTCTAATCTGTAAGCTCGCGCTGAAACATGCCGCATATGTACCATGACAAATGGTCGAAAAGGATCTTCCAGTGGCGGCCCAGGATGTCAAAGCGGATAGTGAGGAGACCCCAACTGAGGTGGCTGGATGACATCAAGAGAACTGCAGGCAGAAGACGGCTGAACACAGCAGCCGATGTAGAAACATTTCGGATATTAGAGTTGGCCTACGTTCAAGAGTGGACCGAAAATAATTGGGGTTTGAGGAAGAATAAGTTATAATTCAAAGGTTAACAGTAAACGTATAAGTTAATACTCATTAACATATGTTTTTAATAATTTATTCACTGTTTAACTATATATTTTTGTTTGCTCTTTTTTCTCATATATTTAATCACATATTTTCATGTTTCTGCATTTTTGTAATTTTCTATGTAGTTTTTCTATTGATGTATTATTTTTTTATGGCTGGTCATGTATTGCACCCTTCACATGACCAAGCTGGAATAAACGCATATTATTGTTATTATTATAATATTAAAAATAAACGCAACTAAGCTACACATATTGTGTAACTTCTTGACGCGTTATCCCCGAAGGCGTCGCATATGGAGAGTGAATCTATTGATTTTTACAGGTAAGGGGACCGGCCTTACTCCAATTACTTCAGTCAAAGAGGGGGGAGGGGGGTAGTTCCCAGCTTCCGAACGGGGCTGGTACTCATTTTTTGTGAAAGCTGAGTACGCTTTGCCGGTTTTTTTTTAATTTAAGGCTTAAAATAAACACCAAAACGGGAAATCATTTCTGAGCTCTAATGCAAGCACTCTAGCAACTGAGCTATCAACCGGATTAAATATTGGGTACAAAACCCTCTCTAAGGGTCAGTCTGCCCTCTTGTGACCCACGCCCTGTATATCCATCCCATCCGGGGATGTGTCACAGGACTCGCATGCAAAAGTTATGTGAGATGCGGGTGGCAGAAGGCCCTCCCGTGAAGCTACACTTTCCCAAGTGTTTACACAAAGCAAAGGAGGCTCAGAAATCACTGAAAGATTATAGCCGTGAGGGCTTAGGGCTCGAGGATTTTAAATTTACAAACAAAAATGCAAAGTGATTCTGAGCGTCTTAACATATGAGTTAAGGCCTAGAATTCGAGATGCTACTAATGAGACTGTTCGGGAGGCGCTCTCCTGGCTAAGTGGCCAACCACCCAGAGGCAGAAAAGAACACAGAAAAATAGAAAGATTAAGAATAATATTAGGTACAACAAATTAAAGGTAAATCAAATTGATTATAATATAGTGACAATCTGTGTCACAAACATTTTTTCTAAAGTATTGAATTTAATACAAACCAACTCATATCAATTACATTTACATGTTGATCACAGACCTACAGCATTTTCATTTCGTAATAAATTTTGCATTAAAATTATGATTTAGTTCACAGAGACACCTTCATATTTCTCAATGCGCTCGATGTATCGTCAACCCAGTGCTTGTTTGGCTTATCTGCCATTTCATTCAAACATGACCTATAAATTAAATTGTCTTAAAAATCACATTTTACACAATCTAAGCTAAGAAAATAACGCTAAACACGATAATGTGAGAGTTATTTTGAATATTTAAAAAATAGTTTTCAGTTTTCATAAGACATATTGATCCAGTACACATACAAACATTTTGATCTAATATATTTGTATGAAAATAAACAGTGTTTTTGAATTCCTTCAAAATTGTAAACTAAAACAGTATGAATTTTCACAGTGTTAATACACAAACAATACAAAATATTTTAATCTAAGTTGAAAAAATATGTAGCATTAAAGATTGACATTATATGCACTTTTACAAGCAGACACGTATAAGTTCTCGCTTAAACATGCCGCATGTGGACCTACAATATAAAAACCCGAATCTCAAATGAACATACACCCTGCAACTCCTGCCGACCTTCCCTGAAACAGGGGTGACATTGGCAAAGTTAACCATATTGTACGGCATGGGTGGTCAACCGCATACTAGCTTATAAATAAGGAACATACACAACAAATTGCATTTTTAAAAACAACAAATAATAATATGTATCGACATCAAAAACTAAACAGAAAAATAGTTCTAATTAAAAAAAACCCTAGCCGCGAACATTACAGATCAACCGCCATTTCTTTCTGTCCTTACATATTTCTTTCATTTCCTCCAGAGTCATGACCTTCTTCATACAGGCTCTCCTTTTATTATAATTCTGAATATACCATTTATTTGCAACTTCGGAAACATTGCTTGCGTGAAATGACTTTTGATGTACATAAGATAAACAAGGACTAATGGGACGGTATATAAATATTATAAACATTCTATAGATATTATACAGAATTGTAATTTATACGATTTGACACGGATAATTAAAATCACGGATATACATTATACAGTGGGCTTTGTGGTGCAGACTCGCTAAGAAACCTCGCGTTTCGAATGAATTTCGTACACATGAAAATATCCTTTAAAAATTGTTTTCTACCAATAGTATTCATTTCATCCAGAGTCATAACCTTTTTCATACGAGTCATAATAAAAGGAGAGCTTGTATGAAAAAGGTTATGACTCTGGATGAAATGAAAGAAGTATGCAAGGACAGGAAGAAGTGGCGGCTAATCTGCAATGCTGATTTGTAATGTTGGTTTATTAGTTGGCTACATTTTTTGCATAATAAATTTTTGACTTTTTTTGTACAGATTTATTTTTTAAGGTTTTGTTGTTTTTTTTTTATACTTAAATGTTATTTATTACTCGTATCCCTTGACTTATAGGTTGGTATGAGGTTGACCACCCATACTGTAAAAAATGGTTCACTTTGCCAATGTCACCCCTGTTTCAGGGAATGTCGGCAAGAGTTGCAGGGCTTATGTTCATTTGAGTTTGGATTTTATTTGTTAGTACACAATCAGCATTTGTGAGCGCGAACTACACGTGTTTGTTTGTGGGCATACATCTGGCATGACATTGAGAGTATAGTTGAGAAATGGGGCCTCATTACACATGCATATGCAGATGACTGGCAAATTTACTCTCAGTGTCAGCCACATATGGCACAAACTCTCAGTAACAGGGTGGCAGCTTGCATTGCGGAGATTGGTGAATGGATGACAAGCAATGGCCTAATCCTTAACATGGGTAAGACAGAAGTGATGTGGGCGGCTACAACCAGGCGTGATCATCTTTTGACAACTCGAGTACCACTCTCCATTGGGGGAGAGCTGATTCAGCCCTCCGACTCAGTCAGACTTCTAGGAGTCACACTGGATCGGAACCTCACAATGGGAGAGCAATTGAACTCGACTGTATCTTCCTCATTTTTTGAACTTCGCCAGATAAAGGCGATCAGGAGATGTTTACCGTCGGGAGCAGTCAAGACCCTGGTGAATGCCTTTGTGATGTCACGAGTTGACTATTGCTCAACGCTGTACATAGGTCAGCCGAAAAAGCAGTTCAACCGTCTTCAGTCTGTGCTGAATTCAGCGGCAAGACTCATATTCGGGATGTCTAAATTTACTCGCATTACTCCATTGTTAGGGAAACTGCATTGGCTTCGTTTTCCGGAGAGGGTGGTCTACCGTGTTTGTCTGATGGTGTATAAGGCTGTAAATGGTACAGCTCCTTCATATTTGGCTGACATGTTTACACCCGTTGAGAGGGATTTGAGGCGCCAAACGCTCAGATCTGCAGGGGATGGCGTGGTGGACTTGGTTCAGCCACACCGTCAGACACGCACTAATTTTGGGGACCGTGCTTTCCGGTTTGCGGGACCAATGGAGTGGAACAGACTGCCACCTAATGTGAGGAAGGCAAAGACTGTTGGTGTCTTTAAAGGAGCACTAAAGACACATCTTTACAAGAAATCTTATCCGTGATTTGAGAGGGCCCTTGAGGTGTGACACACACAAAAACGGCGCTCTTTAATTATGTGTACATTAAAATAAATTATCCTTATATATATATATATCTGAGAGCTTTGAATGAATATATCCTTGCAACTTAGATTAATTATAGATTATAGTATTAGTATTAGGATGATTTATTTGGTAAGCGCTGTTTTTGTGTGTATCACACCTCAAGAGCCCTCTGCGAGCTTGGTCGTTGCTGTAGAAAGCGCCAATTTTCAAGCAAGACCCAGTTGTTGTAAGGTTGGATGGACCTGTCAGTGACCGGTCTTTGGTAAAGGTTTATGATTTTTTCAACCCAGCGAAGAGCACATTTGGAAATATAAATGGCTGGCACTTTGACCTATAAAAAAAAATCACTCTTTAGGTACATTCGATTCGGCTGACAAGAAGTAACACTGTATGCGTAGCTTAACATGTACTCCAAATAATTATAATATCGATAGCTGAAAGTTAAAACTGAAAAAGGGGCATACTAACCCAACAAGGGTTTCTGAGATGAATGCATATTTTTCTTTTTGTCCACGAGAGAAAACACAACAAAAGTTTGAAAATCCTGCATTTAAGGAGTCATGAGTTCTCTTACTACGAGAAGGTGGTGCCAATCTATAATCTAAGTTGCAAGGATAGATAAATTTAAAGCTCTCAGATGTATGCCCACAAACCAACACGTGTAGTTCGCGCTTACAAATGCTGAATGTGTACTTACAAATAAAATCCAAATCTCAAATAAACATAAGCCCCACAACTTTTGCCGACCTTCCCTGAAACAGAGGTGGCATTGGCAAAGTGAACCATTTTTTACAGTATGGATGGTCAGCCTCATACCAATCTATAAGTCAAGGAATATGAATAATAAATTACATTTAAATATAAAAAAGAACAAAATGTAGCCAATTAATACACCAACATTAGAAATCAAAATTGCAGATTAGCCGCCACTTCTTCCTGTCCTTGCATACTTCTTTCATTTCATCCAGAGTCATAACCTTTTTCATACAAGTCCTCCTTTTATTATGACTCTGGATATTCAATCAAATGTAAAAACAAGATATTCAGTGATTTCAAATAAATGGTCATAAACTGAAGCATTCGATAACTGAGGCATGCGATTCTTGAGGTTGCCGTTGTAAGGTCTACTCGAGTTGTTTCACGCACAGTGTCTGCGACAGGACAGAGCTGGTGTGAGGAGTGTCGATTCACAGTTATGTGAGTGTAGGGGGCGACGCCCAAGCAACCTTAACTCTCAGGGTCGCTTTACAAGCAAACACTACAACCAATCAACTGATCTATTTCAACTTTTAAGAGAGTTTGTATATTAAAAGTAAAAAATATTTTTATGAGAAGGTGTATATCGTTATGTTTTTAGCGGATTCTAAATAATCAAAACTGCGGTAATTTTTATATATATATATTTTTTTGAAGTAAATTCATTTTATAATTTATTTTTTCTTAAATCTATTACACTGTTGATTAAATTGTTGTTAAGCAATGCCTCACCTTACCAAAAAGAGACTATGCTAATGTGTGTGATTATGGGGATTTACATTCTCACTTTCAGTTCCGACAGTCTTTACATTTGAACAATACGACGGTTGATTTGTATCTCCTCTTCCAAGAGATTTTAGTTCTAATTTATAGATATGATTTAAATCATTCCTGAATCATGCAGAATCGTTAATTAATCTCAAACAAATGCAAATCATCATAAATACCTACCGAAGCTTCTACCTATTTTAAAATATTTCTAGACAATTGGCGTTATAATGATTACGGCTTGATCAGCGAGAGATTTAGGTGACTTTTCAAGTAAAGCTTTGTGGACCATCGAGCATACTTTAAACTTAACGTACTCTGAGACACGAAGCCAGTGAAGCTTCTGGAGAAGAGAAGTATGTCCAGGAGTGGACTGAGAAATGCTGAGGAAGCAAGGAAGCAATATTTTTTACTTTGTACACGAATCGAAGTACGTGTTGCTTCACAGTGCGTCGCGACAAGTCTACGTTTAAGCCAAGCGGAAAACTAAGTCTAGGCTAACGTACAAAGTAAAACATACTTATAAAAAATATTTATAATTAGCTAACAGTCGGTACTGAATAATATTGTCTATGAATTCATTCAAAATATTTAATGAATCGATATGTATGGAGATAAGAATCGAATGACATGCGCTAATTTAGAAATACAAATATCACTGCCGAATCATATTGAGAACGTGACTGTTGTATGAAATGTTTTCAAAATAAATTAATGATTGTGATTTTTGGAATGCAATATAATTGGCGTTATGGCCGGTCCGTAGTCTAGTGTTAAATTTAATATGCTTTTCGTTGGGATTCGCTTAAAAATTCATATGCTTTTCCCATTGACAGGTCACCAAAGGTTGATTGGACACCCGTCTTACAGCAACTGGGTATTGCTTTGAAATTGGTGCTTTCTGTCACATCAATCAAGCTTGCAGAGAGGTTTTGAAGTGTGGTCTACACAAGACAAAGCTCACCAAATAAATCATCTTAAAATTAATGAATTGTATTTTTACAAAACTTATAGAACTTTAATGAAACACTGCTTTATTTTTAGTCGATTGATTTTTTAAATTACCTGTAACTGTAACTGTAGCTCTGTCGCCATTCCGCTAGGGGTGGCCAGAGCCTCTGCAGAGCTGCCTCCATTTTTTCCTATCCTGACATACCTCTTTCAATTCCTCCATATCCATCACCTTTTTCATGCATTTTCTTCTTTTACGCTCACTTTGTATATCCCATTCTTTCACAATCTCCACAATCTGATCACTCCATACTTTTCTCGGTCGTCCCTTCCCTCTTTTTCCTTTCACACTTTCTTTGTATACATACTTTGTCAGTCTATCATCATTCATTCTTAGAATCAGTGTATTATATATGTACAAAACTTTCTAGAACAAACCCATTTTAATGAAACACTGTTTTATTTTCACTCGATTGATTTTTTTAATTATCTCATTTGAAAAATTTAATTGTTAAAGGTTTTATTTTGAAACCAAACTTGGGTATTGCCATTATTTTTTTCCTTCGCATTCAGAACATAATTTTACAAGTTACCTACCTAGTAAAAAAACGAAAAACATTTTTAAATCCCAACCATACATTTTATTTCCGAAGGTTTTTCACTTATCGCAGTTTTCAATCAACATAATATTTATTAATTAACGGATATTTAATATCAATTTCAATATATTATTGACAAGTATTTCACATTATAGCGATATAATGTAGAATATATAAATCAGAAATGAATAAATTATTTTTTTATTTCTTTTAAGGAAATGAATTTATTTTTAAAGTAGCAATTTATTCACCCAAACAAATTATGTTGATTTTTAAAGCCAAAATGATAAATTAAGAAAAAAATGATTAATTGCGTTTTTTCCTATTTGAAGGTTTTTAAAGATAAAAAAATTATCTCTCATTTGCCATAGCAACATATATAATATGTAAAGGGCTAACATTGCTATGGAGATTCAGTTTTCGTTTGTAGATTCACGTACAGCATATGTAAGCGTGATCATGCGCGTGCCTGTTTATGTAACGTGTTTGTATGTATGTGTACTGGACCATTGTGTCTTATGAAAACTGGAAATAGATTTAAAAAGAATTAAAACAATTCTCACATTATCGTGTTATACGTTATTTTCTTAGCTCAGATTGTGTGGAATGTGATTATAAAAACAATTTTATTGACATGTCATCTTTGAATCAAATGGTGGATAAGTCAAACAAGCACTGAAGGAACGATAAGTGTAAGGAAAGTACACCTCAATTAAAATATTTTACAATTTTACAAATTTATTATTGATTAAGGACTAAAATATTTCAACGAACGGGAATTGTAAAAACCCTGCATGTGTGCATACAAATTCGCTCTGTGAGTTTTTTTTTATATGAAAATACATTTATTGCCTCTTCTCATATTTTTTGGTTCTATTTACAAAAAGACATCGCTATTTTAAACGGTAGTACATCTGTCATTTATAAAAGTTCGAAGGATATGGGGATATATTTCATTAGTTATCTTTTGTCGTATGTACAAGGAAACTGCATACTTCGTATCAGATTGAATATTTTGGTATTTATATTCATTGACTTATAGGTTGGTATGAGGCTGACCACCCATACTGTAAAAAAATGGTTCTTTTTGTCAATGTCACCCCTGTTCAGGGAAGGTCAGCAAGAGCTGCAGGACTTATGTCCATTTGAGATTGGGTTTTTATATTGTAGGTCCACATGCGGCATGTGTTAGCGCGAACTCATAAATGTCTGCTTGTAGGAATGCGTTTAATATGAATCTTAGATGATGTTTATCTTTGCAGATTAGATTTAGATTTCATTTTAGGGCTTTGTTTTAATGAAATATGTATACAAATATACTTACCTATTTTTACAAAACAATTAATGACTTCATATCGCACAGCTGAAACAATCGTGCCACAAGTTCAAACAGTAATAATGTCCAGATCGGTGAGTGATTAACAAGCACTTAGCTCAAATTATTACCGGCCATAAATCAAGCTTTGTCAGTCTGATTGTCAAGTTGTGCAAAAATATTTAAAAACGCATACCGATTAAAATATCTGTAATTACATTTGACAAGTGTTCACGTTTATATGATTGGACTCAAGGAAACTGTTTAGATTGAATTCTTTAGGATCTAACAAATACAAGGAACCATTTTTTCAACAGTCTTGAACAACATTTTTCGCGACGTACATATACTGATCAGTCCGGAGTCTAGTGATAATTTTTCGGACCCGTAAATGGAAAGTTGTGGGTTTGAATCCTGGCGAAGCACAAAAAATATATCATTAGTATTTCCTTAGAGGTGGATGTACCTTCGGATGCTAAACATCTCATGGATGAATCGATTCATAACTGCTGGGGTTATTTCTCGTATGAATACCAGAGATGAACTCCTAATGTTCATCAAAATGCAAAAAAATTGTTAATTTTGACCACATAACTAAAAAAATGTGGTTTATTATATCCTTCTGGAGGGTCTGAAAAATAATAATAATACAAAGAGAGTGCTGTTTTTGTGTGAATCACAGTTCAAGAGCCCTCTGATAGCTTGCTCGCCAATTCTACAGCAAGACCTAGCTATTGTTAGACTCGATGGAGCTTTGATGACCAGTCATTGGTTAAGGTTTATTAATTTTTCAACCCATTGAAAAGCGAATACATTTGAAAATTTAAATTATATCTTTTTTTGTGCTCCGCCGGTGTTTGAACCCACAACGTTTCATTTACGAGACCGAAGCCTTATCACAAGACTACGGACCAGTCTACCTCTGGAGTTGAGAGTAGAAATCAGTGTTTGCAGTTTCAGGAAGTGGCTTAAGACTCATCTGTTCAAGAGAAGCTTCAACACATAAAAGAATCCTTGCTTAGGTTAGTGCCACTGATCAGCCCATCATGTAAAATTGTCCATATATTATTATTAATATTCACTTTATAAGAGCGAAAAACAAATAAAATTCCTTGTGCAGTCTAAACTAAGTAAATCGATAATGCGACAGATTTTAGAGCCATGACGCAATCGTTATAGACTTTTGCACCCACGTAACCTCCCCTACAAACCATCGCTCTGCATTCCACATTGCTGCATGACATTCTTTTATTTCAAAGAAAAGTTCAAGGCTTTATGTTTTGACATTGCGAAGATCTATAATATAATCTAAGTTGCAAAAATATATTACATTTGACAACAATGGCGGCTAGGGCATTAATTCTAAGTTGAATATCAAGTTTATCTAATCTAATCTAAGCTGCAAGGATATATATCATTTAAGATTTATATTAAATGTATTTCCACAAGCAGACATGTATAATTTTGCGCTAACACATGCCGCATGTGGACCTACATTATGAAAACACAATCTCAAATGAACATAAGCCCTGCAACTCTTGCCTGCCTTCCCTGAAACAGGGGTGAAATTGGCAAAGTGAACCATTTTTTACAGGTTTAACAACACAAGTTTAATTTTAATTTCGATCTGTTATGTGTTTAATTCAGAATTTTTGTAAATCATTTTTTATTTGTTTGTGCTCCTTGACTGATATTTTGGTATGAGGCTGACCACCCGTGCTGTAAAAATCGGTTCACTTTTGCCAATGCCTACCCGGTTCAGGGAACGGCGGCAGGAGTTGCAAGGTTTATGTTCATGTGAGGTTTTGCTTATTTGTATGCACACATGCAGAATATGTAGGTAGTCTGTGGGCATGCATTTAATATGAGCCTTAAATGTTAACATATCTTTGCAGCTTAGATTATAGATTATAGAAACTAATATTAAATGTATTCCCAAAAGTAGACACGTAGTATGCACTCTCACATTATCGTGTTTAACGTTTTATTCTTAGATCAGATTGCGTAGAATGTGATTCTTAAAAGACAATTTATTTGAAAGGTCATCTTTGATACAAATGTTACACAAGTCCAACAATCACTGGAGGGACATAATGCTAATCAATCAAACACCTTCCTAAACAAAATATCTCACAATTCTCATCAGTCATGAACGTCATGCAAGTATGTCACGTGTTGACTCGTAGGGGTGTCCACAGCCAGTCCACAGTTGCTGGTCTAATGTCGCGTAGCATTATGCGCGGGAAACTGGTTTCCATTTCAAACAAATGGAACGGATTTGCTGTAAAACACTTGCAATTATCAGCTGCAGACAACGCCCATCCAAATAAGCGCTGTGACTGTGGCGGCGTTGAACCAAGGCATGGTCGCATCACAATACACAGACCCTGTGTAAGTTATGTTGGAGAGATGA